>PYXC01000541.1:3907500-4377500 GCA_015244755.2 Tenualosa ilisha | reverse complement strand
GCAGCCAGTGTACCCATATCTAGGTTATACATGCCATATCTTACAGGTGTGTAGACGTCAGACTGAGTACAGTAAAGACTAGCCTTGTAATTGGAAAAGCTCTGGTGCTCAGACCACACTCTGAGAATAACGAGTATTTCACAGCATCAGGATGTTTATGGTCACTCTGGTGCTTGTGAAAGGTCCAAAATATTTACAGTAGTTTTCAAAAATCTTGCTGGACTGTCGTGCAAATTGTTTTGAGAGAGATTTGTTTTCAGAGAGAGAGAGAAAAATATGGGTATGGCAGAAGGCTAGATTTATTTTGGGGCTAGCAGGTTTTAGCATTTTCCATATCAGCTTACCTGTGTGTGTCTGTCATAGTAGTGCTTTAATGAGACTGCCTCAGGGAGGGGTGGGGGCAGGTTTCTCTCAGCAAAAACCTTTTTAGCCTTCCTGCTAAAAATTCAAATGCAGTCCTCGGTAGGTTGTTTCTTTCTAAAGACCCGCAAGTGAGAAATCAGGTGAGGGTTGGTCAAGGTGATGCAAGCCATTCTGAAGGTGCTTTGGGTCGCTGGGAGTCATTTCTACAGGTGAAGCAATCAGAATCTACAGCAAGTGCTGGAGTGTGAGAGCATTCTGGGGAGTTAACATGATCAGACTACACCACTGTCCCACAGACAGGTGCTGGGACTCAATGTTCAGTTTAGAGAGGCATGCAGTATTGCTACATAATAGCTTCATGTAAAAGTCCTCTGGTTTCCAATTCCCTCCAATCACTTCATCAGGTTGTTTTCTTCATCATTATGAACTGTGATGTTGTAGCGTCTCAAACCACACAGGAGATATTTGAACTCTGACCTCCTCTTTGCCTGTCTCTCTCTCTCTCTGTCTTTAATTTTCTGTGTGTGTGTTTGTGTGAATTCATCTGTATGCATTCATGTGTGTGTGTGTGTGCGTGCTCCCTGCAGGTGGGCCTGGCTCAGGGAAGGCTCTGCAGTGTGAGCGTCTGGAGGAGCGGTATGGTCTTAGACGCCTGACCCCCGGGGAGATCTTATGCAACGAGCTCCAGTCCCACAGCGAGAGGAGCCGTTACCTAAGAGACCTGCTGGAGGGGGGAGACACACTGCCAGAGGTCAGACTGCACATTTACACACACACACACACACACACCACACACACACACACATACTTCATGTGAAGACATCACCACAAAACTCCAGGACTGTATGGTGGAGTCTTCTAGACCTTTGTCTCATGACATCTCAGTACTCCAACTAGCTGTAGTGTTTGGAGTAACAACCTTCTCCTTGTGTAGTCTTTAGTAGACAACTCTGTTTACCAAATGGTTTTTCAGAGCTGAACAGCATCCACTGCCTAAAAGAGCTTTATAAAAATTTAGCATAAAAGCTACAAAACTACATTAAAATATTCCAGTTTAATCCCATAGGTTTTGGAGGCTCAGAGTGGAGATTATTTAGAGGTTAGTGCTCAGAGGAGAGGAAGCCAGGTCTGGCCGTCAGAACAGCTTGTGTTCATGACGTACTGCAGAGCCCTGACTCACATCGCCATAACGATCGGAAGAAATGCCACCACCAGAATCTGACACCACGTGTCTCAATCTCTTTGGCAGTGCCATCTCCATGCCCCTGCGTGCTCATCCGTCATGAACGTCGGGGTTGAGCCTGAAGTGATCTGTCAGTAGAGCCGGACCCTACTCTGCCCTTACTCCCTCTGCTCTGCTCCCTAACCCCCCCCATCCACCCTAGTACCTCTCAGCTGCCAGTGCGGCTGTGGTGCACCGGAGAAAGCTGAGATTTAGAGTTCATCAAATGTGGCATGTTACTGTACAGTTGCTTAGCAACGTAGACATTGTTAGCATTTTCAGTGAACTGCTTTCCCAGGCGGAAATGCATTCCAGACATCTGTGTCGTGTGTGTGTGTGTGATTCTCTGTGTCGTGTGTGTGTGTGTGACTCTCTGTGTCGTGTGTGTGTGTGTGACTCTCTGTGTCGTGTGTGTGTGTGACTCTATGGATGAGATCTAAATCGCTCCATTTATTTCGTTTATTGATTTTTTCTTATGTTCTTATTCATTGTTTGCCCGTGTATGTGTGTTCTCTACCGTGTGACCTTTTCAAGAAAGGCAGAATATATAAGATGCAATGTTAGAAATCTTTTGAAGCTCCTCATTGCAAAAAGGTGGTTAAAAAACACTGAAAAGACATGGTCTCTGTTGGTGGTAACAAACATTGAAAAGACATGGTCTCTGTTGGTGGTTAAAAACATTGAATAGATGAATAGAATAGAATAGAATAGATCTGTTGTTCATGGTTGTTAACATAAATATTAGGCCTCTACTTTCATCTGTGTGGGTGTCTGGTGGGAGATACAGAATGAATTGTGATGGATGCAAAGTTGTGAGGGGTTTCATAAATGGGGAATGTTTCATTTTCTCCCTCATTCCTCATTCGTTGCTATTTGTAAAGCATTTATGAGTGTGTGTGTGTGTGTGTGTGTGTGTATGAACAGGATACCCTGTTGGATCTGTTGTGTGAAACTATGGCTGCCCCCACACGCCATGGGAAGAACTTTCTAATCAGTGGTTTTCCACGGGACCAACGACAGGCAGAGAAGTATGAAGCCAAGGTCAGTGAGCAGGGGAAGGCATGAGAATGTTATGTGTATTTATGTGTATGTGTGTGTGTATGTGTGTGTGTGCATGTGTGTTGGGGGGGGGGGGGGAGTGGGAGTGGGTGAGTGAGAGAGAGACCCCAAATCCCAATGTCCCCCTCTAAGTTTTAAGCCCTGAAGCAATCTACTTCATGATTGGCAAATTGGCTTATTAATGCCTGTAGACTTTTTGGGGGGTTCAGGGCGCAGGCTAAGGGGAGGACGTTGGTCTATATTGGATCAAAGAATTATCTGTTCTTAGTTTCCACTAAATGATGTTTTCTACACAAAGCTCAGAAAGAGCCTTTAGAGATGACAAAGCAAATATAGTAATTCATAGTAATTATAGTAATTCACTCTTTTACCTTCTAGAACATTTAAATCACTCTTCTTACTTCCAGAAGATTTAAATCACTCTTCTACCTTCTAGAAGATTTAAACCACTCTTCTACCTTCTAGAAGATTTAAACCTCATCCTCCCCTCCTCATTTTCACCAGAACTTAAGTAACTATTATCTTGTATTCATAAGAGGTGTCAGTGGACATTACACACTTGTAATATACGCTCTAGCAGTTTCAGGACCGTGGCCGGCTACCAAACTAAACATGCTTTCATGAGTACAGCCATTTCCCTCGTATTAGCCACACTGTGTAAACCGTATCATGTTTTTTGCTAATTAGAAAAGACAAGCATTTCCCATGGATAGCACAATAGTGAGGATGACGTCTTTCGGGGCAATAACTCAGTTAGCTAGCCACAGTCAGACAGTGTGCAGCCACACCATCACTCAGCACCTCACTGAATGAAGCCCACGTCACTCTTGTTTTGTGGAGCGCAGACAGCATGCATATTCATCCTGCTTTTTCTGCCTGGCATTCCCTCTGTTCCCTGTCAGTAGGTGTGGCAGCCACTGCCTCACAAAAGTAGCTTCTTTTGACTTTTCACTTTCAGAGAGATTTCATTTAGAGAGGCAACCGTGTGAGAATGGTATCTGTCATTACCTGACAAAAAACATTTTCTCACCACAGCCTCCCCTCACCCACGCACACACACCTTTCCACCCTGCCCCAACCCCCCCCCGCCCCCATCCATTGGAAACGTCTGTTCTTGTGATTGGCATCGGCCTACTCTGCTATCATGTCAGGAAGTGTCCATGGGCACTTAGCGAAGGAGCCTCTCAGTCTGCCTGACAGGAGAGTGGCATGTGGATATGTTGCTATGCCAACAGTCCAATTTTGAAATAGGTACATGACCTAGAACATTCAGAAAGTCAAAACCAATGTCTCCAGACATTTCTTTCCCCCTAACTTGACTAACTTGTCTCATTGGGGTATTTTAACACACTTTTGTGATGTGATGAAGCAGGGAAGAGAACTAGTGATTGATGTTAGAGCTGCTGCTCAGCTTGTCACCCATGGCCAACATGGAGCAATGGAGATAAAGCCATGATGGCAGAACACTTGTGTCCTCTGCATTATGTATATGTTAAAATATGGCTGTGGAATAAAAACACAGACATGGTTCCTCTGTCCTTCGTCCTCCTTGACTGTCTTACTGTATCTCCTCTGTTCTGTTTTCCTCATGCGGCTGTTTCACACTTTTTCTTCTTCTTCTTTCCCTCTTCTTTTTTCCATAACTTCCTTTCCTCTCTCGGACCATGTGCACTTCTCTCCTCTTCCTTTCTTGTCGTTTCCTCCCTTCCTCCTGCATTTCCCTTTACTCCACACCCTTGTCCTTTTCCTGTCTTCTCCTCTTCTTCTTCTCCTTCCTTCCCCTCTCCTCTCCTCTCCTCCCTTCGCCCACAGGTGGGTCAGCCCAGCCTGGTGCTCCTGCTGGAGTGTTCGGCCGACACGCTGACCGGCCGGCTGCAGCAGAGGGCCAGGACAGCGCTGCGCTCGCAGGACGGTCGAGACGCGGAGCAGGACGTCCAGAGGAGGGTGGAGAGTTTCTGCAGCTCCAGCCGGCACGTGGTCTCCCACTACAAACACAGAGGCCTTCTACACAAGGTGAGAGAGCCCCCTCTGGGCGTGGTAGAGGTGGACTTGGTTACATATACAACATCAATTTCATTAAAGTAGATTCAACTGTAGAGCTATAGGAAACCCAGCAATTCTGAGCTATTTAAAAAACAAAGTATGTAACAACATTGCAATAACATCAGTCTTTTCATTATGGTGTGTGTGTGTGTATGTATGTATATGTATATATATATATAATGTCATAAGGTCATTGTATACACTGCTACCAGATAGTGGCAGTGTCATAAGGCAGTGGCACTGCACTGCGCAGTACAATGCAGTAACACTGTTTGGAGGTCCAACATCTGGTTAGATTTACATTTGCTTTCAATTTCTTTGTTTATCATGTAAAATTGCTTTTGAATTTGTTTATCATGTAATATTGCTTTTAAAGTAGCTACACCCCCACTTCTTTTTTTGTTAGGATGTTGCGATACTCAGTGTTTTTGGAATGAAAGATTGTCCTTCCTATATGCATCTTGTGTGTGTATCTGTGTGTTTGCTCAGATTGATGCGGAACAGCCTCCGGAAGAGGTGTTTGAGCAGATCTGTGGGGTCCTGGATAACTGCTAGAGGCTCCTGAAGTCCTCGAGTAATGCTGCTGCCCCCAAGTGGAGCAGATGCACCACTTCTCCATCTGAGCTTGCAAGGTCAAGGCACACTGAAGCGGAATTTCCCAAAACCCACCAGTGCACGCACGCACACACACGCACACACACACATACACAAATATCTTGTTCAGTCTCCTTTTCTGTTTGTGCTGTCTTGTCCATTATGCACACACACACACACACACAAAAAAAGATCCAGCGTTGAAAAATGTCAAATGCTCCATCCGCAGCATCTCAACACTCACAATTCTCCTTCAATCAGTCTCTCTCTCTTTCACTTCAGTTCAGTTGATTAGTACATAGTTGCCTGCCACTGACCATTTAAACGCCATGACTCGTTGCTACCGCTAGCCCAGCTCTCTGTGTCAAGCACTCAGGCAATTGATAGAGAGAGCTTTGCTGTTGTTACTCATCAAAAACATCAGGTGGCCTAAAGGTGTCCAATTCCTGTCTGTAATTGTTCTTACGTACTTCTCCACTGATGCTATTCATAGTGTCCAGCATGCAAATTACAGCTCTGTGACAAATCAGCCAATTGCCTCTGTGTGTTTAAAAGACCAACAAATCTGGAAATAAACAACATGAATGATTCCTGGAATTCCTTTTTTTGTCTAGCTGCAGTCTTTAGCATCATGTAACTAAAGCATTTGAATTCAATAAAAGCGTTTAATATGGAGATGTGTAGGTTGTCCTTTTAGCACCACATATGAAGGGGGAGTTTGGCTGTCACGCATTCCAAAAAAATACATGAGACACACGTGTCCTTATATAATGAAGATGACTATTCACAGACGCCATAAAATGAATGTAATTAGTGTCCAATTCTAAGCCCTGCCAAACACAATCAACACTGATTTTCTCAAGACTTGGGATCTGACATCTCTACTTCCCTGCAACCGATCGAAGCCTGTAAGAGCTGCGAAGTGTGTTGTAGTCCCTGTGTGCTACCACAGGGTTTGGCCAAGGCGAAAAAGTCCTGTCTGCCCCTTAGATTTACTGGCTTCTTCACTGTGGGATAAAGACAATCCAGGCGTACAGTCCAACTGTGCCAACCCACAGCCCTTGTGCTTGGCACACTAAGTCTGGACCAAGAAGGCAAGAATCACACAGCAACAATTCAAGCATTAGGGAATATTTCAGTAACTTGACAGCTTTTTAAGTAAGATAGCACATGGTCAACACTGCACGCATGATAGCAGGGTTGGGACCTTCTCTAGGATCACTTGGGCTTGTTTACACGTATCTAGTTGTTTTTAGGAAGATATTTTTGTAATCCTTTTCTTTTTTTAATTGTATTTACAAATATTCACAGAATCCAGTGTTTTGAAACATCTCCACATTAGAGGGCACTTTAAAAAAATATCAGTTTGAGGTGACTAAAACTCTGTTTACGTGTACACGAAAGGCTGCATATGCATTTATAAAAATATCTACATACATGTAAAGGGCTTAAAACTAGATGTGTGTGTTGGTGTATAGGAGAATATTGTCATATGTTACCAATTATATTATCAACAATTACTGTGTTTTTCTTATAATCACCACTGCACACACATGCATACATACACACAATTTGATTCACGACTACATTTAAGATCAATGAAGATCTCGGAGTCAAGCAGTATAGAAAGACTTTTCACATACTTTTATTTCCACAGTTCTCCTCTAACAGTTTTTTTTACATTATTTAAGAACAGACTGTTATACACAGATATTGAAGCAGGTGACGGTACGAGGGAGAGGGACAAAAACAAAACCCATACAAAATGGCCTACTCGAAGCACAACAAAATCTATGTGTATAAAATAATGTGGGTATACCACAGTTGGTGGCAACCATCTCCACCTTCAATTCTTTTTTCCATTTTTTTTTTCTTCTTTTCTTTTTAAATAGGTTAATAAAAATACAATCTTCTCAATGAAGCGTGAGAGGAACTGCTGCAAATGACAAGGTTCTAAAGATGTGATGATTGGGAGGGTGGAGGGGGTGGTGATGGTGGTGGTTGTGGCTGGTTTGCATGGAAGAGGTCACTGGTCACTGTGTCATCTTCACCAGTGGCCACAGTCAGAGGGAGACTCTCCAAAATTAAGGAAATAAAAAATAATCATGGCACACAGCAACTACCAATGGCTACTTTCACCATATATTTTTTATATATACTCCACATGATCAACAACAGTACACACTGATAAGAAAAGAACAGACGAAAAAAACAAACAAAAAAAAAAAAAACCTTTTCGATTCCAACTCCCTCGCGAGCCCTCTTCCACAGGTGAGTGCTCCAAGCTGTAGTGCTTCATGGTCGGAAACTAAACAGATTCTAACAGACAATTTACGGTGTCAACATGGAAATGAAGAGACAACATTGTGTGAGGATGTTTAAAAGGAGGACCAAACATGAAGAAAAAGAAAAGAAAAATAGAAGAGCAGCTTTTTTTAGTGAAAGTGGCAGCTCCTGGTGCAAGGCCAAATCACAAGGCCCAACTTAAGAGCGTATACCTCTGCTAGCATACCTCCCCCCTCCCCCCACCTCCCCAGTGATTATGCCAAAGACCTGGTATGAATCAAAGACAACAGTCTCAGCACCAAGTTCCCGTTCTGTTCTTTTTTCCACTGTCGTTGCTTGCTTTTTTTTCTTCATTAATTTTCTTTTTTTTTTTCTAACTCATAACGAGAGATAGAGCTCACAAAGAGAAAGCGTCAGTTATAAATATTCAACTACAGACATCTAGCTACACCATTTTGCACTCTGGTTAGTAGGCCCAGGACCCTCTCCCTGTCCCACACTCATACACTGAGGCGCAGGCACAGGTAAAGTATGGTGGCCTACTTGGCCCAAGACTGACTTAACCAAATGGAGCTTCACCAGCACTTCACCAGCTGAAAAAACAAGCACGAAGGGAGAGGATGGAGGAGGGGGGGGGGGAGAGGAGAGGTACAGGATGCCATCTAACATCTCAAGTTTTTGTTGTTGTTGTTGTTGTTGTTGTTGGAGCGGGTGGGGAATGTGGCTTTGCCTTTCCTTTTTTCTTCTCTCTTCTTTCATTCCTTCATTCTTTTTTCTGTTTTCCTTTCCTTTTGTTAAATAAGTGTGCGGATTACAGTAACCTGTTAACTTCCGACGATGGCCATGGTGAGGTGTGATTACGGTACACACGTCCCCCCTCCCCCATTTGGGCAGCACACCTTAACCCTTTTGCCAAGGAGAGGGGAGAAAGGGGAGTGGGGATTTTGTTTTTGGGAAGGCTGTGAGGGAAAGGAGGTGGGGGTGGGGGGCTGGTGTCACCCATCTGTGCCTCCCCACCCTGTTGCTGCTGTTGCGGCGGCGGCTGCTGCCCCATCTGCCCAGACTAAAGCGTTGGAGTTGAGGAGGGAGCCATGCACAGAAAGCCCTGGGGGCTGCTGCTGCCAAGCCCTGGAGGCACTGCTTGGCCCTGGCTTCTGTCATCTGTTGGCAGGGAAGTAGTTGGGGTCCAGGTAGTTGTAGCCGGTGTTGTGTGGCAGGCAGTAGTCTCTGTCCAGGAAGCTCTCCGCCTGGTAGACTGGCTCGAGCCGGTGGGTGGGCTTGTGGGTCTCTGTTTTAAACACACTGGGACAGGGCAAAGAAATAGAGTCAGTATGTTTACATGCATGAAAATCAAATCGTTGCCTTAGTCCGACTAAAATGGAACTTTTGAAATTCATGTAAACACACCCAAGTCTGTCTGAAATCGAACAGAACCCGGACTACAAATAATCAAATTCACATACCGAGACAATGCGATTGAAAGTCTAAAAACTCCTGCACGTATACCGCAATCAGACTGGGCTGGAGGCACCCTGCCTTCTGCCCTTTCTTCCAATGGACCCTATACATCATATTTTCTTATGATGTATGCTGTTACAGGCCTTAAACGGGTTGTGAGAATTAAGGTATCAGTAGCAGGAAACAATGCGGGTGCAAGTGGCCAAAATCATTCGGTTAGGCTAGCCCATTCTTTAAAAAATAAAATATTCCATGACATGAATTTGAACATATGCGCTCCTTCTGAGACCATTGCCATCCTGAAACGATGTTGTGGGCATCGATGATTAAGAGCATGTTTATCCTGAAACCATATAAAGAGTAGCAGGGGTGCAGGGAAGGAAAAATGATAAGAAATGTGCAGGAAAGGAAAAATGCATAAGGAAATGATCAGGCCAATATTCTATTACAGCTAGGGTAGGATAAACTAGCCTAAATCATAATGCAGGCTATAACAGGAAGCAGTGCCTTGGCTGTCAAAAATCAACTTTGTTTGTGAAGGGAGCTATGTCTGACTTGCACAGCGTATGTGGTCAATGCATACGTAAAAAAAGCATGAATAAGTAAAAAAAAATACATACGTGTAGATATTTAATACATAATTATAAATACCTATATGCTTATGAAAAGTAACATGAACACCAATCATAGTGGAGTTGGACATTGTTTAGGTCAATAAATCGATTCCAATCCTGTACACTCTGTAAACTCAGACAAAAGACCTAGACCTGATGTAGCCTAAATCAAGCTACGCTTGTAATCTGATTAATAAGTGCAGAGATGGGGAAGGATCAGGAAATGACCTCGGGTCGGGCTCAGACCTAGGTCCCTGGGTTTAAGGTATGACATCATAGCCCACTGAGCCATGGTGCCCCCGAGTTGTTGATTTCAAAAAGGTCAGTTGATAGTTCTTTAAATTGTAATGAGATTGCGTGTTACAACTTCTAAAAAGTAACTTCACAACTTGTTACTTTTGGGCTCTTTGGTCTCTTCTTTTTTTGTCCATTCACTGAGCGAGTGAGAGAGTGTGCATGGAGAGAAAAGCTGTTTGCTTTTACAATTATATAAAAGTTTTGGCTAATCGATATTTTAAAATGGCAAATAATTGTGTATTGGTCAGAATCACTAGTGAGGCAATAAGAAATTAAGTAACTGAAGTAGCAATACTTATACCTGACCGTTATAATGACCAAAGCAACGAGTGATTTCAGCAACAAAAGCAAAACTGGCTACTGCCGTTATTAGTTTGTAAATGATATGGTAACGGACACGTCACAAGTGATTAGAGCCACACGAGTGAACACATATTTTAGCAGCAATTTTGTATTAGCATATTTTACAGCAACTTTTTATTAGCGATTTTAGAGTTTGATTAGCTCTTGATGAAAGCATAGTTTTGTAGGTTTTTCAACATACTCAATGATTGAAAACAACACTCACTCTAGATGGACTCCCCATCAATAACTCCCCTGGATTCATCAGGCTAGGTTGATCCATGAGGATTTTGTGGTTTGTGTCTCATTCTTGAGAAATCATTACAGCTCTCTCCATCCTGGCTCAAAACACAATAGCTACCCAATGCACCAGGCCAGTATCAGTGCAGGCTGATAAATGAGGCTTTGCTGGTTGGCCTCTCATTCTGAAGAAATCATTACAGTGCTCCCTCAGTCTCACCACATATCAACTCCTGATGATGAGCATTTACGTGGGTCCTACATTATGGCTGGAGACTGTGGGGGGGTACTAAGATGGTCAATTGATTGTAACTGAATTGTTACAGAAAATAGGTTTGAAATTCAAATAAAAAAAAAATTCACAATAGTCAAAGCGTGACGGTTATTTTTAAAGTCAAGACATGGCGGGGACTGTCTGTACACCAACGCCAGAGAGAGAAGCCAATCGCTGAACAAAAACTCCTGGCAACTGCAGAAGAAGGCCCAGCACGCCTCATTTACACCAGCTATGAAGACAATCAAGACATGTCTTGTTGTCAGCAGTGCCCTGGCGGTCCCCCCTCTGGGTGAGGAGACGGCGGCAGCAGCAGACTCCTGTCTGATGGCTTAATTGGAAGGAGAGAGGAGTGTGCGGACGCGAATCACAGGAGCTAGGCTGGGAGGAGAGAGGAGGCAGGAGCGCTGAGACACACTGCAGCCCAGAGCTCCAATAGTGAGGTTAATGAAACGTGATGGCAGAAAGCCAGGTCAACCAGGGATGTGTTTGGCAGACTAAAAAGCAGGTAAATATACGTAGCACATTAGGTGGCCTCAAACGTGCCCAGGGGGTGAGAGGTGCTGTTGGTAGAAAAAGATCACTTTCAGTTTAATTTTCTTAGGCTAGAGCCTATTCAGTTAATGTTAGCTACCTGTCTGCTATCTGGCCAATGATGCATCAAATGCTCTGGTTCTGTTTCCTACAGAAAGCACTCTGACCTTGAACAGCAGGGTTATTGCTATTTCCATCTTATCATCACATATTACTATTATCATTACTATTTTTTTACCATTTGTAAAGCACTTTGAGTCCAACCAATTGCGTTAAATGTGCCATATCAATACACTTCACATCAACCATTTGACAACCGTGCATGTTTTTTTCCCCATGCATGCATGCGTTCAGCTTGCACGCTGGAGTGGCCCTTCGTGCAAGTAACACTATGCAGAAGTTCTGTGACCGCCATGTTTCTACTCTTATTTGCTCTACTGAAAAAAAAAAAAAGTGCACTTGCAAGTAGGCCACATAGGTATGTAGTTCTGTCCCATTAAGTTGGGAAAAAATACGTTTTGTTTCTTTAAATAGTCTGTCTGTTTTGCAGAATAAATAACCTGGACTAATGTCATGCATTTCAAAATAAAGTCTCTTTATCATGGCAAAATAGCCTGTACAGTGTTCTCTCTCAATGTGCATTCAGCTGTGAGATATAGCCTTTTATTTTGTCATCTGTGATGTTGGTTCAGTTTCCGAGAACCATCACGCAAGTTTTAAAACTCCAGAGTGTATGCACTTGTGTAGATTAGGTGCTGTTAGATTTGGCAAGTCAGAACTGGCAAGATTACATGGATGGTCAACACCAAAAGCAGCAACAAAAGGCCACGGCAACCTGTCTAAAGACTGTGTGTGTGTGCGTGCGTGTGTGAGTGTGTGTGTGTGTGTGTGTGCGTGCGCCATGAATACATGATGGTAAAAGTTACTGTAAGTGTGTTCTTTTCTGACAGCAATTCATCAAATGCAAAACTCTGCGGCAATATATTTTGTGTGTGCGTGCATGCAAAAAAAAAACAAAAAACAAAAAAACAAAACAAACAAAAAAAAATATATACATATATATATATATATATACACATACATACATACTGGTACGTCTCAAAAAATTAGTATTAATATTGTGGAGAAGTTTGTTAATTTCAGTAATTCAATGGAAAATGTGAAACTCATACATTATATACATTTAATAGACATTAAGTGAAATATTTCTAGCCATTATTTGTGATAATTTTGATAATAAAACCCCAACTTCAATATCTCATAAAATTAGAATATTACCCAAGACCAATACAGAATACAAGACCCTAACCCCTCAGCAGTGCCACATGTGGACTGCCTCCATGCCATGCCACGCCACACTAATGCAGTCATTCATGCAGAAGGAGGCCCAACCAAGTATTTAGTGTATATACATGAACATTTCTCAGAAGGCTGATATTTCTGTATTAAAAATCCTTGTTTTTTGGGTGATATTCTAATTTTGTGAGATACTGAATTTGGGGTTTTCTTTAGCTGCAAGCCATAGTCATCAAAAGTAACACAAATAATGTCAAGAAACATTTTACTTAGCGTCTAATTAATCTATATAATGCATGAGTTTCACGTTTTACATTGAATTACTGAAATTAACAACCTTTTCCACAATATTCACATTTTTTGAGACCTACCTGTACAACCAGGTGGGCAGCGCTACTCACCAATCCGAACAGTTGGCACAGAAGTCAACGGCACACTCCGGCGGGCAGTCTTGGCAATGCCATCTCACCCCCTGGATGGGCTCCATGCCACACACGTCACACTAGCAGAGATGACAGGAGGCACAAAAAGGCCTTTGGATGTAGATACAACATGCCCCTTTGGATTGTAAATTACACTGACCTTCTCCTTTTGACTCAAGTGTACCATCAAACTAATCTTTAAATATAAGTTACATTAAGTAACAAATGTACAGATCTGTTACATGGCCTTAAGAGTAAACATTTGTAAATTAAATGTATTTATACTGTAATGACACTAATAACTGACACTGTCTGCACTTTGCAAAAGGTGTTGCTGCTGCTGCTGCTGGTGTTGCTTTCTGTTGCTGCAGGAGTTGTCTGATGTGCCTGATGTATTGTGTCTACTGCAGGTGTTGTGCCTGTTGCAGGTATTGTGTTGTGTCAGCAGCAGCAAATCTTGTGTTGTATTGTGTTGTGGCTGCTGCAAATCTTGTGTTGTGTTGTGGCAAGTCTTGTGTTGTGCCTGCAGCAGCAGGTCGTGTCGTGTCGTGTCGGTACCTTGTATCCCATGTGCTGCACCACGCTGCTCTCCACCTGGATCTCCTGCAGCTTCTGCTTCTTCAGGCGCTTCAGCTCCTGCAGCTCCTTGTACTCCGCTAGGTGCCGGTACTCCACTGGTACGCCTCCTCATCCTGGGTATGGAAACACACACATGCACACGCACGCACACAGAAAACACGCAATACAGGGTCAGCGATTATTTTGATGATACAGAAGAGTAGCACAAAGGCAAATGCAAATACTATGAAGTCTCACAACACATACTATATCCAGTGTACAGACATGGGTGCACACACACACAAACATATAAACACAGACAGACAGATATACGCGTACGCACACACACCCACGCAGGCGCACACACAGCCGGGCAAACTGATCATCAGTGGGTGACGTTACTGCTGCTCCACCATGCCATGCAATTTAAAAAAAATTGCAAATTAGGAGCTATCCTTTAACAGGACTGGTGAGACTCAAGTGAGGCCTGACTGACACACACACACACACACACACACACACTGAAGAGCAGGGTATCTGTAAGAGCCTGAGTGTGGACCAGCCCTTGCAAAAACATTCATTACCAGGTGGCTGTTTGCAATTTAAATGCCATTATAAAAAGGTGGAAATCCACCAGCTGCATTTAGATAGACGCTTTGTGACCCAGATCCTGCAAGCAAGTCTGATGGGTCTAACTGTCCTGTAGCAGCCCATCCACCTGACCCACAACAGGGCCAGTTTGACATCAGCTGTGCAAACAGCTACCCTACCAACATCATTATAAGCTTTGGAAACAGACGCACAGTCTGTGCCCATGAATAGACAGCATGGACAGCATCTGCATTCATCCCCCACCTGTTTTCGTTCAGATACCAAGGGGCTAAATGACTGTGAGTATCAAACGGCAGAGGACTTTATGGAGATTATGGAAATGGCAATCCTGCCATTTACCACATTCTGATTCCATAGGCGTTCGCATGTGATTTTGTGTGTGTACTGGATGTGTGTGCATGTGGCTGTGCGTGTGTATGCAAGTGACTCACTGAGTCATCGGCGGTGGGATCCTGTAGGCTGTTGAAGCTGGAGCGCTCATCTTCGTCATCCATGTAGACAGGTGGCTCATAAGAGGTCATAAAGGTGGAGGGCCGGTACAGGTGCTTGTTTAGGTGGTGGTGTCTCTTGCTGGAGGCCTGAGGGCAGATGGGCAGCAGATGGGGGAGGGGAGTCTACTACTAGATCTACACAGCATCACACACACAACCAACTCGGACACCATTCTAAAGCACACTGATACTGCAGGCTGGTTCAAAGCCTTCACCATGGTATGCATGAGACGACCCTTTCATACAAAACTAAACTGAGTTAAGAACAGGGTTGAACATACCCTTGAAATCTTGCAAGTCCATGCAAATCCTTCTCTTGGAATTACACAGAAGTTTGTTATGGCGTATGATTCTATCACTATGAGAAATGAACTGCTAGCTCATATCTGACCAATAATGGACACAGTCTTACCTTCTTGCTGTACATGCATAGGTTAGGTGTTCTTCCAGGTACAGGAATGCCGGCCTTGGTCAGTTTGATGAAATATTTCTGTACTCTACTGGCCACCTGTGACACACACAAGCACACGCACACACACGCACAACAAAGCCCACAGCTGCAGTTAGCCCTAAGAGCACAGCCTGGAGAACTCGCAGAGCAAATGGCACGTCTCGCATGTTAGTAAAAGCACAGCTTCTCATTTTCTGTGAAAACAGCCACTTCACTACAGAGGAGCACTCTGGCCCATGCTGTTATCTAAACAGAAGAGCAGTATGTGTATGTATGTTTGTGTGTGTGTGTGTGTGTGAGTGAGTGTACTAACATTGTACTAGTATTGCAGCCAGATTATTACCCTATAGAGCAGTGGCTCATTAGCAGTCCTTCTGTGCCAGCATTTTTGGCACAGTAAACAAGACAGACTATAGAACTTTCAGAAAGAAAACAACAACAAAAACACTTCCCCCCTTGTGTTAATACATCTAATCCCACACTAGGAGGGTGAGCAGAGCATATTATTAGGCACATCTGAAGAATCCCCTGCTGTGGCTCACGGGGACAAAAGAGGAAAGATGGCGGAGGAGAGCAGTGTGCAGTAGAGGAGGAGAAGAAGGAGAAGGAGGACCTGTTTTGCCGTTCGGTTGCCCAGCTCATCAGCAATCTTCTGCCACCGCTTCGCCTCCACCTCCTCTGGGGGAAACTTCACCAGTAGCTGCTCCAGCTTTTTCTGGACACACACCACACACGCAGATCTCAGTTAACATACAGGTATGGAGCCAGACAGTACGCAGAAAGTAGTCACCATGAGGAGAGACTGGTAGATTTTTCCAGTGTGTGTGTGTCTATCCATGTGTTTCTCCATGTGCCCATGTGTGTACCTGTTCCTCCACAGTCCATAGCTGATTGAAAGTGTCTGGCTTATTCTGATGACACACCCTCCCTCTGATCATCTGGGGGAAGGCAAAGAAGAAACATGAGTCCGTCTGTCTGACTGACTGACTCTGGCTTATTCACACACATTTCAATAGAAAGAAGCAAGCTGTGTGTGTGTGTGTGTGTGTGTGTGTGTGTGTGTGTGTGTGTGTGTGTGAGAGAGTGAGCCTGCAAAGAGCATGTGAAATCAGAAGTCAAGCTGACACAAACGCTAAAAAATGAAACATAAAGCAGAAAAAACAATCTTCAACAATATCCTACAAAATGCTTCACATCCCCTGTGACAATGCTTCATTTGAATTTCAATAAATCACTCCACTCCTCAATCAGCGTGTCAAAAAGGCAAGAAGAAAATAAAAAAAATAAACTGAACTGTCACGCAGAGGAAAAGTTGAAATGCCATCACTAAGCACCGTCTTACACACACACACACACACACACACACACACACACACACACACACACACACACACACACACACACACACACAAAGAACAGTGTGCGCGTTTGGGTATGGGCGGCCAACTCATTCAGATGAATCTCTCCCCGCCAGCGGTAGCTCCCATAATTGACAGCCATTACTAACAATAAAACAATCCTGCAGTGCATAACAATTACTCTCCTGAGCCCAGCACACTGATGGAGAGTGTGCCGACTGTCGGCCTGAATCCTCCTGAGGCTGCTTCTCACTCTGTGTGCGTGTGTGTGTACACATTTGTGTGTGTGTGTGTGTGTGTTTTGTGTGTGTGTGTGTGTGTGTGTCTGTGTGTGTGTGTTTTTTTTTTTTTTTTTTTTTTTTTTTTTTTTTTTTTTTTTTTTTTTTTTTGTGTGTTGTGTGTGTGTGTGTGTGTGTGTCTGTGTGTGTGTGTGTGTCTGTGTGTGTGTGTGTGTGTGGTGTGTGTGTGTGTGTGTGTGTGTGTCTGTGTGTGTGTGTGGTGTGTGTGTGTGTGTGTGTGTGTGTGTGTGTGAGAAAGAGAGAGAAAGTGCTGATAAGGGCAAATGCTTCTGGGGTTCTGGTGCAAAAAATACAGTATTTCTGATATCTCAGATGGATAGATGCAAGACTATTCAGTGAGGATAGAGGAGATGAAAATGATTCACCAGCGGCACAGCAGAGGACACTAACAGAGCTGTTGGTGTGTATGTGTGTGTGGGGGGGTTGGCATGCCTTGCACTAATGTAATTGGTGCAAAGATCTGACAGGCCTGTCCACACATCCATCAGATTCTTAACTCCAGATGGCCTTGCTGAGTGGCACAGGACAGAGCGCTCAGACAAGTCATCAGCCGAACGCCACACAAGGGCAGATGGAGAGACAGGTTTTACACACACTGCTCATCAGCATCCGACAGGGCATGGGCGGAATACTAACAATCTGTGAGTGAGTGTGTGTGCCTAAGAGTATGTGGCGGGGCAGGGGTAAGAGTGGGTCTAAGTAAAAACAAGTCCCTGGTCTGTGAGATTGAACTGTGAAGGAGAAATTCTCAGAAATGGTGAACAGATGCACCAGAGCATATCAATAAACCTGGGGGAGTACAACATATACACACACACATATACACTTAAGCGAAGCACACAAAGCCCCGACGTCGGCTGTCTGACAGTGTCTTGGCCGTCTTTGAGTGTCTTTGTGCCAAGTTTGAGTGGTTTAGGAAGCGTGGCCGATCTGACAACATGCTGAATCGTCCGCAAACGAGCTGGGAGACGTCGGTAACGAGCATCGCTCTCATATGCTTCTTGACTTGTCACTGCACTTGTCTCTGAGGGAGGCTCAGGAAAAGGAT
Source organism: Tenualosa ilisha (assembly GCA_015244755.2). NCBI lineage: Eukaryota > Metazoa > Chordata > Actinopteri > Clupeiformes > Clupeidae > Tenualosa > Tenualosa ilisha. The sequence goes on along the minus strand of PYXC01000541.1, from coordinate 4,359,639 downwards.
TCATTCCATATGCCCAATGCACTTCAGCTTGTGAAAAGAAGACAGATAACTGACATCACTGATAAGGCCATTGCATTCCCATTGCATTCCCGCCGCTTGGCTTGCTATGAACGTATTTGGGGGGGGGGGGGGGAAGAGAGCATTCTTATTACTTATCCCACCTCTGTGTAGTGTAGGCCTACTCCATGCCATGACAATGCAATGTCCACGAGTGTGTTGTGTATAAGTGGGAAACTCTTATGTTATTGTCAAGCATTATCACCACGCTAATACAAGAGCATCGGCAAAAAATATTTTCAATGATGCAGGGCATTTGTCCGTGAATTAACAAGCAGAGGACTGAAAGTTCTGTCTTTGCTCTGATGAATTTATTCTGTATGGCCAAGACAGGTTACAGGTTATAAGGGCAAATGCATGCAAGTAATCAATGCAGCTCAGTTTTCACCACTAAATTAACCAGCTGGGAACAATGTGTTGATAACAGTGATACGTTTACATGCACATGTTCTATTTCCAGGGTATTCTTTACTTGAGCTCTTGTATGAGCTGAAACTGAAGCTGGATGTTTACGCCAGATGCAGGAGTGCTGACAACACACGCTGCTACTGAACTTAGAGGTTATCAGAGACAGTATATGTTCAACGATGGTTTGTTTACAGATACACAGCGGATTTTTTGGAGAGACAAATTTTATAACTGCCAGCCAGAGGTATTTTTACGCAGGCGCAGAAAACAATTCATTGTTAACTGTTGTTAACTGCTGTTTTCCAGTTTACAGGAAACTCAAAAAGACTGTCTTGAGACAGTAGTCGGTGCATTGACTTTTACACACACACACACACAGCCACACAAAAGCAGTACTCCAACGGGGGCACCTGTGGTACACCATGCGTGAGGGACTCACCACTCAACCACTATGGCGGTCACCTTTTTCCATCTAGTAGGCAATGTCCCTAAAACCATATGACGGCCAGGCAGGCACGTACAAAGGCATGCACATACATCATACACAATGGTACAAAACAGTCAAGCACAAACGGTTCGAAGAAAAGAGGCTCCTTCTGCTTTTGATTGTTCTGTGCCGTGCTGACTGTGTGTGTGTGTGTGTGTGTGTGTGTGTGTTAGTCACCTGTGTTCTGCTGCTGGAGAGACTTTGCTCTGGAGCATCGCTGGAGGGCAGAGACGAGTAGAGTCCCGACGAGTCGCTCTCCTTCTTGGATTCCAAAGGACTTTTTGGTCGGATGGGTAAGCCCACTGCACATGGCACATCAGGCAACAACAACACAAGAAAAAGTCATTTCAATCAGATTGTGTGCTGTGCATTTTCTAATGTGGCAGAGTTTACTGAAAGAACAGTCAAAGACATGGTGTCAAAATGGGAATTGAATGGGAGTGGAGGTGTATGACGTCAACAAATCCAGAGGGATCAGAGACAGATCTGAGCTCTCAGAAGCGCCGTACCTTTCTCATATATGAGCTTCAACTGTCTTGTTTTGCGCTTCTTGTCGCAAAACTCCCTTTCGAAGTCCCCGACACCCGAGGTGTATTGGTCCCATGCAATTTCTGGGAGCTGGACCACTCTCTGTGGGCAAGGCAGCCCCAGCTCCATCTGGGAAGGGAGGGAGAGGCAAAGCCAGATGGTCAGAGTATACAAAGGTCAGGACTCAGGACCGTGTCCAACCAAAAAACATCCCCACTGAGAGCGCACCCATATGGGCTACTGACCAACTTCAGCTAGAAGCATTGTTTTAATGATTCTTTACTCGTTGACAAAATGGCTGGATCAACCCTGAGGTCAGAGGCAAATGTTATAACAACAAAAAACGATGGCTCTTTCTTAAAGTGCAGTTCTAAAGTGAATTGACTGATATTGGAGAGGAACTGTACACAACTGATTTGACAGAAAATAAATTTAGATTGTTTTATTGGACTGGAAGTGCACCTCTGTATACTGATTGAAAGAGAAGGATTCTAGTCATGTCTTGTAAAATACTAAATGGCAAAATAAAATGAAACACATAACCTCATCGCAAAATGACACGAACCCACGCAACTGTGAAGAGATTACTTTTCTGTATTCATTGCATTGTCTTGGAAATAAAAATGGCCTCTGTCACTATGTCTATCCACCGGTCACAATGTGGTGACTTACTAGCGAGTCCCTTACATTCGATAAAGATTGTTTCATAGGTCATTTTTGACACCAAGGTAACCAAAATGATTTACATGCAACTAAAATACATAACACATGAACATACCACAAACTCCCACCCCAACACAAACACACACATCTTATAATTTGAAGATAAAATGCTGCACTACTAACAGGATGAATGGCCTAATGTTGTCGACTGATTAAATGTAATATTTTGACGCAGAAAAGAGCAGAGACTGGAAGCCCATATTTATGTTCATGCAGGGTATATTAGGGATTTCAATTTTAATTGAGCTCCTTTACTTCCAGGGTATAGTGAGATGGTTTACATTTTTGACCCGTAGGTCAAGGAGTTTGTGATTTCCAATCGATTAATCCCAGTGCAGTGGGGGAAGAACACTTGTCAACAGAAGAGAAAGTTCTGCACATTCTCTTGTGACGCCAGCTCTCCAGTGGGTCTAAGACAGTGGCAGGGCTCTGTATTCCAGCAATTTGTGTTGGGTGGCTCAGTGTCGGGCCTCACCTGTTTCTGCAGCTGCTCCACGAACCTGATGGGATCTGTCATTGCCTCCTTCTGGTGGCAGGCCAGAGCCTCCAGGTCCAGGATGGCCCTCGTCCTCTGGGCCTCCAGCACACTGATGGTCTGCAGCAGCCTCTGGTAACTACATGGGGGGGGGGGGGGGGGGGGGGGGGGGTATGGGTGAAAAGAGTTGGAGGGAAAGGATACAGCCATAAATAAAAAAAAAAAAAAAAGAAACAGCCATGTAACTGGGTCTATCAACCCCTACCAACCGGACCCTGTCCTGGTGTCATGCATTTTTCATGGCAAGGATAAAGGTCTGTGGTGTAGGAGGAGGATGCAGGGGGGTTTTCAGAAGTTAAGATCTAACAGCACCCCTGTGGTGCGCAATCTATTGCCAGTCAGGAGGGGCGCAGCGCCGCCTTCCTGGACCAAAGCTCTTTTGATGGAACAGAAGGCTGTATTGTCTTGTTGAGGCTTGTGAGCGGTTCCTGTTTGAAATGCATAGCACAGGGTCTTTTCATGTCCTCGTTAGGGCACCGGCACGCGACTGTGGGAGACAAACCGACTGACTGACCGAGCTGCTGCTCTGTGCTCTGACCTTTTCCTCCATGCCCTCCAGCCAAACACGAGCCATAAATAACCCAGAAACAGAACCGGACAAAAGGGTGTGTTACTGTAGACACCCGCCGACATAGACAGGGACTCTTCCTCTGCAGATCAATCCGGCCCTAACATGCTATGAATGAGAATCAATAGGGAACAGGGCGTGTTCAATGGAGCACGCTTGCTTCAGACTCATGCTTGACCTAGCCCGTAACGAGCGGGCTCAATTTAATTCTGCTCCCCACTCCAGCAAATTGCCGTGATCAGTGCGGCTCCTCCATTTCCCCCTCAGAAGGGGATGATTAGATTGAGGTAAGGCTTCTTACGGGAAAGCCTGTCCGCTGGCTGCAGCACCGCTCGCTCGAGTATGGAGTAAACAGTCCTGGTGGAAATATCATGACATGTGTGCTGTTGGGGGAGCTGGATGCCTGCCTGGGCTCTGGTCCTGGGACTGGCAGCATGGCACTGCCACCTATGGGCCAGCCGCACCAGGGGGAGAGGCGCTCGCTGGCCACCATGCCAAGACGCACTGGCAGTTTTCTGTAGCTGTGCCACACAAATCTGTGCACGTTTCTGGGCAAGAGCCGCGCTCATTCCACAAAACATGGTTTAATTACAGCGACAGTGGCAATTTCCCTCCTCTTTAATCAGCAGCGAGGGCTTTTTCTCCATGTGTGTTATGCAAGCTTCAGGGCTACTGGGAACCTGAGCACGGAGAGATTTACTGCTCAGTAGGGCCCATTTTCACACTGGCTCACTGAGCAGAGCACAGAGATGTGCAGAAACACAAACAAACAAACAAACACACACACACACACACACACACACATTCCAAAGCACATTGCCTGCTCAAATACAACAATCTTGTGTACCTCAAAATGATCCAAGATTTCTTTCAACCTTGAATGACATGACACAAATTAGTTTATCTATTCATATTATCTCACTGCTACTGACAGCAAATTAGCAAAAAAAAATGGCCGCAGCAAATTGAAAACAAAAAAGGCCAAGTGGATTGCCATGTCATTAACAAGCTCCTTTAAAGCAGAAGGTCTCAGCCGCCGTGTGATTGGTCACGTGCTGTGCTGCGGAGATGGCTTGGCACCACAGCCCCTGCGGAGCTGGGCACAGGTTGAATGAGTCCTGACGTGGCACAACCTGGCCACGGGCAGCAGCCTTGCCAATCTCATTATCCTGCACTGCGGCTCCCAGATTACCCTCTAACGCATCGGTGCAGGGGCAAAGCTCAATCTAAAGGCGAGAAATGCGCGTGTGCGCTGGATGCTCGGCCAGGCTTTCAGTGAACGGAGAGATGGAGTGATGACAGGCTCCTTCTCACTGATCAGATCAATAAAGCTACAGCTATGAGTTTGCTTTCATCTCAACAACCCTGCTGGCTGCACAACAAACCCACACAAAAGAGAGATGATGCTACAAAAGTAGGTACGTCTAAAAAAATTAGAATACTGTGGAAAAGTTCTTTAATTTTAGTAATTCAATGTAAAATGTGAAACTCATATTAAATAGATTCATTAGACAGTAAGTGAAATATTTCAAGACATTATTCGTGTTAATTTTGATGATTATGGCTTACAGCTAAAGAAAACCCCAAATTCATTGTCTCACAAAATTAGAATATTACATGGTCATTAAACCAGTTTATTTCTTTAAAGCTTTTTGTCCCAAACTTGGGATAATTTCACGCTTCTTTCTAGTGCCAAACTTTCTGAAGATGCTGATTTAATGTGTCATCAGTACTTGGCACTGGCCCACACTCCCAAAAGGACCAATACTGACTTGTTGCTCAGTGCTCCAAAATCCTCTTTTCCGAAGTCTTGAACACTTGAAATGAGAGCACTTCATTTAGACATCAAGGTCCAGGAGTCTGGAGAGGAATGGAAGTCCATGTTGCTTGAAGTCTAGTGTGTTTCCAGTCAGTGAAGATTTAGGGAGTCATGTCATCAGCTGGTGTCCAAAGTCATCTACTAGTAGCCTACCAGGAAAGTTTAGAGCACCCTAATGATTCCTTCAAGTGACAAACGTTATAGATGCTGTTTTCATTCACTCAGCAGTACTTTACACATGTCCACACTGCCATAAGTACCAATACTTGGCTTAATGACCATGTAATATTCTAATTTTGTGAGACACAAATTGGGGGTTTTCTTTAGCTGTTAGCCATAATCATTAAAATGAACACAAATAATGGCTACAAATATTTCACTGTCTAATGAATCTATAATGTATGGATTTCATGTTTTACATTGAATTACGGAAATTAACAAACTTTTCCACAATATTAATTTTTTTAAGACATACCTGCTACAAAAGTACTGATAAACTCATTTTCTTGCCAAGACAACCAGACAGAAACCAAAATGGGGACAACAAATAGCAAGTGAAATGAAAAAAAAAGAAAGCTGGCAATACGTACCCATTTATCAGCAGAGAAATAAAAAAATATCAACAGAAATTAGAATAGACAAAGAATCGTATAGCTACTAGGCCAGTAAAAATAATAATTAAAACACTCTATACTCAGCACTATGAGGTCAAGACGAACAAGTGAGCTCATACTCTTTGTTGTGTTTTAGAGCCAAGTGGTCCGACTCAAAGTAGTAGACATCTGGCTCCTCTTCCTCATCCTCTTCTTCAGCGGCAGAGTCTTTGGTGGAGCGGGGTGCTCTGCCGTCAGAAATTGCCGCCGCTGACTCTACGAGCGCACCTTTGGCCCCCATGGGCTCGGAGAGTTTGCCGCCCGGCCTGCAGGAGGTCTCCGGACCACCAGGGGGCGCCGCCTCCAGTCGTAGGCAGCTGGATGGCGTCTCCAGGTGGAGCGTGGTGGGTGTGGGGATGGGGGTGATGGAGGGTGCTGGGATGGGGTATGGGGTTGGATGATCGTCCCTGTTGTCTTTGTGGGGGGAACTGGGCCGACAGGCGGCGCGGCGGGGGGAAGTCCGCAGGGCGTAACGGTGCTCATGTGGCTCCGTGAAGGAGGGGGGCTCCGAGCACAAGCCCGAGTTGGACGTCATCGCCACTGCCGGCGTCGCCGTTGTGGTCGTCAACATGTCTCCTGAGATATGCAAGGCCCCATCAAGTCCACCTTCGCCGCTGCCGCCGTCCTCCTCCTCCTCTTCTTCCTCCTCCTCATCCTCAGAGGGCTCAGGCAGCTCGGCAGAGGAGGACAAGAGTCCACCGTTGGTGCCGCTCACCTGCCCTTCCACCACCACCACCTCACCAGGCTCCAGCTCCTCCGGCACAGGGAACGCCAGCTCCTCCTGGGCGGGGCAGGAGACCACCTCAGCTCCCTCCTCACCCACCACGTCCACCTCCAGCAGTTCCAGCTCAGGCTCCCTGAGGGCTGGGGGCTGGCTGCAGGAGGCCTCGTCTGAGCCGTTGCTCTCCACAACAGGAAACTGAGTGACGGAGAGAGAGGAAGAGGAGGAGGAGGAGGTGGTGGTGGTGGTGGCGCATGAGGAGGTGGTGGAACAGAGGGACTCTGTCTGCTCAGAGATGGGGATACTGCAAGGCACTAGGGGCTCTGGGGAGGAGGGTCCCAGCGCCTGACTGCCATTAAGCAGTGCAGGGGTACTGGGGGCTGGCATAGGGAACGTAGTGGGTGATGACGACGGAGGTGGTAGGGCTTGAGCGGGGACATCGCCCAGCTCGGGAGCCTCCGTGTGGATCTCCCCCAGGCCATTGGTGGCCTTGTGGACCTCCTTGGACTGGGGAGGTGGTGGTGGGGACGGTGTGGGAGAAGGCGCCCTCACCTCCTCCTCCTCCACCTCCTCCACCACCGTCACCATCACGGTGTCAGTCTCTTTCCCAGCGCACTCCACCTGCTCCTCCTGCCGCTCCTCTGTGCAGAGGCTTGGGGAGGGCAGGGCGGAGACGGGCGCATCCCCACTGGGAGGCTCATCTTTGTCTTTGTCCGTTTGTGGAGAGCAAGGCCTGGGGCTCTCCGGCGAGGGTCCATCAGCAGCAACAGGGGTGGGGGTTTCCTCTTCCCCTCCTCCTCCTCCTCCTCCGCCTACCCCTACCGCCGCATCTCCTGAGCGAGTGCTGCGCTTGGGCTTCTTCACGGCAGGGGAGCCCTCCGCCGCCGACCCGTCCGCTGCTTTCGAGGCCGCGGGCCGCAGCCGTTCGCAGTTCTCCGTCCGCTCGGTCTCCTCTTTCTCAGAGCAGGAGAGTCCTCGTTTCCTGCCGGAGCTGGAACCCGCGCCGGCGCTCGCAGAAGCGCCGCTTCCACTGCCGGCCTCCCCATGGCCGCTCTGGGGCTTGTCCCCGTCCTGGCGCTTCTTCGGGGAGCGGGCGCGGGGTGCCGGCGAAGCCTCGTCTGGCTGGGTGATGCTGCGGTTCCTGAGCGTGCGGCGGCAGAAGTTCTCGTCCAGTCCATTGATCCCCACGGATGACCTGGTGACGCGCGAGGAGCGGGATGCGGCCATGCTATGCAGGGCACCTACTGTCCTCTCCTCATCCTGGGGCTTGCTCCTCAGCTGCAGAATGGGGGCACCTGAGGATGACAAAAGCACACGTTATCTTAAGACAGCAAGAGATGATGCAATCCAAAGAGATTCCCAATTTGGCCTTTAAAATTTGTTCAAGGCAACTTTGAGTACCAATTCCATCAATTGGTAGCTATCAACACTTCTTGCACCGATTATCAGTATCAGCTAATCAGTATCAGCAAAAAATAGTTACTGTTAAAATTATGACTGAACACGGTCAACCAAGACAAACAACCAAGAAAAATGAGACAAATGTATGAATGATCTGCAGATGTTCATCCAATTTTTTTCTTCCTTGTTGTTCTAAATCAAAATGCACATCTGCATGAGTCACTCCCTTCTTCAAATGGAGGAATTTATAGTTGTGTTGTCTGTGACGCACCAATGCATGCCCGGATAACAGGAAATCCCTGTGAGAATACCGGAGTAGCTACACTTGGACCCAGTCTGGCTTCAATATGGAAGAAAAGTCTCATCAAAGTCACTCGAAACAAAACAAGATTTACTATCATTATGTCTTCTACTCAGTGTGCATGGATCCAATGCAATTATAGTCCACACAAAGCTCTGCACTGGGTGACATTATCCATTATCTATTTTTACCTAATTGTGCATTATCTTTTCCACCTGATCTGCAGTCACATTTTGATGGCGTACGTCTGCTGGAAAGGAACAGATTAACACAACTGACAATGCCACTAGCCATACCGCCTATGTAGTTTTGTACAGTCATGGCGTTTGCATTTTAGGCAGTTCACTGGTTTTAGACTGAGATACCAAAAGTCAAACCCCAGAATGAAACTACATATAAGTATATTTATATTCCAAAATATTAGGCTCTGCAACCGATCACAGGAGCGCCATCATTCATCAATCCAGCACGTGTCCACTGAAGAACTGCTAATGTCAGGCGGGCTTTGGAGCTGGGAACAAAGAGCAGCTCATGCTCATGTCCAGCCTGCTGATGACACAAACGAGGTCAGACACACTGGGCCCCTGGAGGCCAGGCCAGGCCATGCATGTCCCAATCAAAACACTGAGGCCTCTCCTCTATACGCTGGGGCTGCGCGGCACACCACTGGCGCCACAGGTCAGTCCTGTAACTGTCTAAACACACAGCCCATGCTAATGGCTCTCACTACTAGCAAACCTGATAATACCAAGGCCTGAAGAGAACTCAATATCAATGCTGACAGCTCATGCATGGGTTACATCCACATGTAATCACATCTGTGGTGAACATTTCTGATTATAAAAAAGTTAAATTCTACCCACTATTATTACTACTACTACTACTACTAATAATAATAATAATGGAAAACACACCACTGCAGCAACTGGCCAAAATGACCCACACCACCCATGCGAAAAGCCTGTTAACGGACAGAGGTTTTTAGCCCTTATCAGTTGCATAATGCATACAGAGGGGCATGGCACATGTAGCAGCTTCATCATCTGTCTGGGTCTGCTGAGAGGAAAGGCTAGATGAGTCACCCATATCTGGGTTATCAGTGTTTCACAGGGTCTATGCCATTCTTCATAACAAGCACAGCTCTGCTGAGAAGAATGTGCAATTTCTGGCAGAACATGAGACACAGTCAGAAAGTCTTGTAAATGCCGATCCAAACCAGGTGACCGTGCGGGTAGGTACTTAAGAGCCAACATCACCACCAGACTTGAGTCAGACCTGAGTGTTTAGTCTGACCAAACAGGAGCACGCCAGCAGCTGAGCCACTGGAGCAGACGGGAATGGCTGTGGTCAGGGTGCAGGGCTACAGTGCTGAAATGATGAGAAGCATTTTTGTATAAATCACTACAACAGACTCTATCACAGTGCCTTGGACAGCACCTGAAAATTACAAGTCTTGTGTGCACAATGTATAATTAGTGCCAAGATGCAGGGAAAAGTCTCAAAGATTCCCCATTTCACTCTAGGATCATGAAAGGTTTCAGCGCTATGACCAATAGCTCTGCATGATTGCTCAAACCTGTGACCAGTTGTGACCCACACAGGTTCAAGGACAGCTATAACAAAACCACGTCGCCCTTTAGTACATAATTAATATCACTTCACCATATTTTATAGAAATCTACGCCAGACAAATAGATATTCAACTACCTACAGGATGAGCACAATAGATAAGTTTAATCAATCAATTTAACACATTTGTCAGAACAAACACAGGAAGAGGACAGAACAGAAAGCACTAGAGCTGTGCAGAAATCTTAGCCAAGAGCTATGGCCCTGAACGCTTCTAAGAACAATTTGTTCCTCTCACACCGTCATGCTTCTTAATGCAACAGTTTCCTTGTCACAACTCCACGAGAGGAAAATGATGGCACACATATCCAGGTTGTGCCCTCTGAGGATGGGCAGAGGAAAAAAGCTACACAAGCAGACTGTTTACTGATGCACACTGGGTAACAAGGAATCTGTAACAACAAGGCTGCCTTCTTATCTATTCTGGCTAAAAGGCAGGAGACAGGCATCACCTGGAGAGAATCCGACATGTATCTTTCTTTCACACTCCACTGAATGCTCATGGAGAGAAACTAATGTGACTTGGCCATGCATAAAATGAGACGGAGAGCAGACAGGGAGGATGAGGACGACGAGAAATGGTGTCAAATTAGCATGGTATGAAGGGAGAAAAAACAGGCATGTTTTGTGCAACGCAAACACAAGGCAGGTAATGCAAACAAGGCGGCAGTTAAAGCATCCTTTTTCATAGATGATGCTTTTAAACTGCCTTCTGTGTGATGACCACACTGGAACTTAAGACAATAGGACACAGATTGTGTTCATAAACTTTGAGGTGTGGTTTGCTAATTTAAAACACTATGTCATAGTACATAGTATCTGGATTCATGACACCCTCTAGCATCTCAAGATAACTCTAATTCTGAGTGCAATTAGTCACTAAAACAAACTTTAGGTGAATCAATTTCCTTTGAAACGAACTGACCCAAAAATATACTACGTTGCTACAATAGCTATGATTCCTGGTCACTGGAGGAACTGTAGGCTACTAGGCTACTTGAAGCAGGTCAGCTGTAATGAACTTTCAACCGGCCCCCAATACTTATGGTCTCTAGCAAATGTTAAGCTAATGGTCTGTGCAGACAGCATATTACTGTGGAATGGATAAAGTGGTATAAAGCAGGCCTAGTCCTCCCTGTTACACATTACTGCAATAAACAACTCAAAATGGGAAGTCCAGCAGTTAGTGAGTAAAAGCCATTAGGTAGTGTGTTTGTGAGATCTGTATGTGAAATAAAGAAAAAAACGAAACTGTTTAGCTGTTATACAAAGCATTTAAGGGCACCTCCAGCTAGTTTTTCAATCTATGTGCTAGCCAGTGGGAAGTGCTTGTGAATTATTCTATGTTAATAGGTGGACATGTCAGGACGTTTTGAAATATGTGGCTTAAATGCCAGCAAATAGTAGTGTATTAGTAATAGTAGTAATTTCGTTTTATCGTTGGGGTCTGAAAGGTCCAGCTAGCCACTGACGTGAGACACATTTTGTGTTTACGTTACATACCTTGCAATTTAGTTCATTTGTGCTCTTATTTAAATTTTACCTGACGGATTCTTCAGTAGAAAATACAATTCTTTGATCTGACTCGGAGTAAAAGGCGCACACATCCAACTTCCTGCATTTAGCTCGCGGACGCGCGTGGTGAATATGAACTTTAAATTGACACGTGCTTAGTGTCAAGACACTGCTTGATGATCTCTGTTCATACTCAAATAACACACTTCCTGAATGTAGGCTACAGGCAGACAGTGGAACCGATATCCCTTCGTTTAATTGTTGTATACATCGCTTCTGTGTTCATTAAAATATAAACAAATGTAAAGCTATACTTAGTCTAACCTTGCTGGCTGCAGAGACAAGCGGTAACTGCGTAAATCAGTGTGATTTATTTATTTCAAGCTAGCTAACGATAAGAACAGTATAGCTGCCAGTGGCTAACAGTACCCCAAAAGAGGGGTAGTCTCTGTTTACTAACACTTAGCAAATATTCAACTCACCTTGTAGTGTAAAACAGGTCAGTTTCACCACACAAAACCACACTTCCCATTAACGTTACTTCTAACGTTACTCAGGTTAGAGGCCCTCAATGGTAACACCAAATCCGCGGGCTGGCATGACATGCAAGCCGGCTGAGAGCATAATATCAGCCGCTTTTACTATAACCAACCCTCCAAGTTTCTGCATTGATGGTGTCTGAGTATGTTTACAGCATCAGAAGGTCGGTCTTATTTAAAGTATCCACCAAGTTAGTTATGCAACACGACTTTCATTGCAGTGCAAAATTCAGCATAACATTCTGTTTTACTAGTTTAAGTTGACTACGGAAGCACACTTTCTGCCCAATTAAAAGCCAACAAAGATAGCTTTGCTAGCTGGCCGAACAAAACAATTGAAGCTTGAGATATGAAGCTTTCTTTAGCCCACCTGCTAGCTAACATTACCGCATTTAACTAACGTACAGGATGCGCAAAAGACGAAACGTGTACTGCGTGGTCGCGCCCTAGTGCATTATGCGCCACAAGTAACTTGGGTCTTCTTACCACAACATCATTGCAAAACTAGAAACTCTCAAAATGCTTTTTAAAAACTCACCACCCTCTTACAAGTTAGCTAACGAACCACTGTCAGTTGTCCAAGCTATCCTCGCTAGCTAAAATTAGCTCTCTTAGCACCCTCCCTTGTGCTTTAGCTGTATGAAACTAAACTCCTTAAAAAAGCTAAATGCTGTGTATCTAGAATGCTATAGGGTGTACAAAAATCTTACATATATTCCTCAGTGAATAAACTACAAGATACACACCCGTTGCCTGGAACCTCTTTGCACCAACACGTATTCTGTCGTAAGCTAACCAACCAATTCGTCGATAAAACGGCCTGACTGTTGTCACTAACTAGCTAGCCCGCTAATGTTAGCCTAGCTGACACTAGCTACCGCAAAGTGCAAGGACCGCAACGGGGAGCGAGGTTGCATGCTAACCCGAGCCGATACTGATTATTTCGCGCAACAACTTTCCTTGGGCGTACAAGCATGGCAAGGCCACACCGTGCACAGACTTCTGTTACAATACCAGTGTCTTCGAAGTGAAACTTAAACCTAAGTTCAAATTTGATTTGGCCGAAGAAATTATGAAATGTGAAAATGGAATATGAAGCTTTGAGTATAACACTTACCTCACTTCCGCAAATCGTTTGCAACATACTCGGCAGCCGCCATGTTTTCTATCCACTAGCTGTCCTGTGAGTACTATGCTGAATCCCACAATCCTGCCGCGCTCGTCAGGGTGCAATACAGTACACTTTTCGCCTTTGCCAAGATTGCATTGTGCGCGCTGGGCGCACCATGGTGCCCCTCTCTTAATTAAGATCATAGTATATTTTTGTTGCCACAGCTTTTTTTAAAGCTTAGTTTGAAGAGTAAGCTTTCTGTGCACTGACATGCCCTAGAGCTGTCCTGTACATTTTTAATTTTGATTTGATAGGCCACTTTACATTTCCACAATTTTAAAGACATTCATGATGATTTCATCTGCAAAGCATGGCTGGTGTGATGACCAATACAGAGTAATACAGCAATACAAAGATGGTGAAGAGTTCTGAACTTTTGACAAACTTAAAATAGAAATGCAAATGTGTGTCTGTAAATGTGAGCCATTGTTCCATAGCCGTAAAACAGCTATTGTTAAATCAAAGCACTGTCACCATTTCTTGAAATCAGGCCACCTAAAACTGGATTACTACCAAGAGGATAACTTGCAGATAATACTCAATTTGATACAAATATACCAAAACTTCTGTAACAAATAGAATAATACTGGAAGCACAGGTTTTGCCATAACTTCATTAGTGTGGTCAATTTCTTTGCATTTAATGTAATCCAGCCAAGAAAAATATAAACATGACAGAGAAAACCATCATTTGAGAGACTTGCATTTGCATTCTTCCCTAGCACAAGTGACATTCTAAAAATCATCTTTCCAGTCAGAACAATGAAAATCGTGCCCTTTAACATTTATGCTTTAACTTGAGATAGCCAATGGAATAGGTTTTCATAGGTCCATATGAATATGTACATATATTTCAGCTGATGTGCAAATGTGTGTGTCTGTGTGTGTGTGTACATGATGAGCAAATCTTAAATGTGCATGCAACTTATGACATCTGTACATTTCAGATGGCTTGGTCACGCCTGCCAGTGAGATCACGTATGCCCATCTCCCTGTGTTATTAAGCGTGCATGCTTATCGAATTTGGCTTGCAAAGTATTTTCTACAAAAAAGTCTAAAAACATTATATTAAATCACACCCTTCTGGGATAAATAACATTTAGCGCAGGAACTTGACTTACTTTAAGTACAGGTACATTCAAATACAGATCAGACATTAGTGATAGCATGCGGCATTGAGTTTACAGTACAGTGCAAAAAAAAAAAAAAAAAAAATCTTTCCTGAGACTACTTCATAAGTACTTAGTATCCCTTAACCTTTTTGATTTTGCTCATCACCATTGCAATTAAGAGCTGCTGCTTTTGTTCACTCACTACAACACAGTAGAATATGGAAGGAGTACCTGGACCATTATGTACAGATGCATTGCAATTCTTCAATGTATTTGATTACACAAGAACACAAAGGCTGATGTTTTTGCGCAATTTAGTCATGGAAAGAATGAAACTGTCACAAATCAATCAAGTCTTCAGCTGCACGCAAGAAAATCGAATGCTTCACCCCCCCCCCCCCATACACAATCTGACAGTGCCACTTTGATAGTATTCACCTGTGCAGAGGGGGGAGGGTTATATACACGGACAGAATGTGCACCACTGATCTGTTGCAGTGTTCCCTCTTCACCATCCCAGATAGATCAGTGAAGAAAGAGGATTTGTGATGGCGTGGGATGGATCAGACGAGTGGACTTAGTTTTGGACACACAAATAAAATAGTCAAGTGCAAGGGAGAAAAAGGGAAAATAAGAGTTTTGTGTTTTGTTTCCTTTGTTTCCTCAGTTGGAGGGCAGGTGCCGTGCCATCTGCCAGGGAGCAGCAGGGGAGGGAGGGAGGGAGGAGGAGGAGGAGGAGGAGGAGGGGGCTGGAGAGTGGGGGCTAGACGGTGCGCGTCTCCACCTCAATTTTCTCCTCTGCCTGGGAGGTGTCCATCTCCTGGTGGCCTACACTGGAACGCATGGTTACCACGGGACCCCCGCCATGAATGGAATGGAGGAAGTTCCACGTCTCCTCGGAGATCTGACCAGAGTCAGCCCCTGTCCCAGGGAGAATGCACACACGTGAGGCTTGATAAAACCATTTTCTATTTTTCACATTCTTTCATATAACTCATTTTAACTCAATTTAATCTCATCTCAGTGAAAATATGCAGATCTGTTTTTCAGTAATGCTGCAACAGACACGGAGGAATAGGACAGGTACCTAAGTGTGGACAATAAGACATGTCTAACCATTACACACAGCTTTGCATCAGAGGAATTATTATTTTGTTTACCTTGTTTGAGTGTGACGTGGCCATTTTTGTTCACTGCAATCTTAGAGTTGTCAATTGGCCCTGGAGGTTCTTGAGGGAATAATATGAAAAGCCAGTTATTGGAGTTTAGCACACTTATAAAATACTAACTTTACATTTAACACACTGTTGATGACTTCAGCTCTATTTCAAACAATGGAAAATAAATGAACAAAAAACACTTCTAAAATATTGTAATGCTGAGTTATGTAATTATACAGATAAACAGAAAAACGTGGCACACACATAATTTACAGTAATTTCCCAAATATTAGCTGCATTGTGCATATGAGAACATATAATTTTTTTGTCTAATATTTTGACTGCACTGGTATATCAACTACACAAGTTATTCACAAATAAATATTAAACAATATTTATAATTAATCAGAACGAGACTGTACTTTTAATCAGAAAGAATACATTGCAAAATATATTCCCAGTACAGTCTGCTTCAGTGTATTAGCCTTTTTTGTTTTTTTGTGCAAAATCAGTGCAAATTGAGTAAATTATGGTTGCGAGAATAGGCCAACTCTTTCCTGACACTGCAGGACAGGACTCACCACTGTCTTTGCCTTTGACAAAGCTCTCCCACTCACGGAACCACTGCATACTGATGCAGTAAATGACCACAGCAGACTTCTCCTCCTGGAATGCCTTATTCAGCTACAAACACCAAGGAAAAAAGGGAGGGAGTAGAGGGGAGAGAAGGGGGAGGGAAAGAAAGAGAGAAAGAGAAAGAGAGAAAAGAGAAAGAGAATTAAGATGTCAAATGTACACCAAATGTACAAAGACGTTCAGAATAGATCCTCTCCTTGGGTCCCCTTTGACTCGATAATGCAGAGATCAATCAACACAAGGGGAGTGCATTAATCCCTCCTCATCTTCTCCTCTGCGCCATTACCTCGGCCCGCTCACCCAGAGCTGGAAACTGTAGCTGAAATCAAGTACATCTGCTTTTATGAATTAATGATGACCAAGGTGTCGTGGGTCTTAGACTAGTGACCTTCTGCAAGAAACAATCCTTCTCAAACTGCCACCCCAAATCCCTCAAATAGTCTCACTTTATAGTCCTGAACTGCAGGAAATGTTTAAAAGCGTTCTTTTGTTTTGTTTTTTTTGTTTTGATACCAGGAAAATTGGACCCTACCCGAACAAACATGTCCAGCTCAGTCTTGCGTCTCTTCTCAAGTTTCTCGATCTCCATCTGACACGTGTGGCACACGTACAAGTGGTTGACAGCAGGCCCTCCTCCATACCTGTGTGTGGTTAAAAAGACGTCCTCAAATCCCAGTACAAACAGCATGACACCAAATAAACACACTGCATATGTTCCCAACAGACTAGGCAACACTGAGAGGCATACAAGCTCCTACCTGCTGTAGAGATGGTCCCACACATTTTGGGGCAGCATCATCACCATGTCGTCTATGTAAGAGGCTTTGTGTGGTGGTACACCTATAAAGGTTTATTTAAAAAAAAAACAAAAAAAAAAAAAAACACTTAAATTCACTTACAGTAAAAATGTGTTTCCTCACTGGGTGCATGTGTCTGCACATGTGTATGTCAGATGCTTTCTAGAGCCTGCATGGGTGTTGAACTGAGCTGCAACTATGCTGTACCAAACAGTTATCACCAATATTTCTGTATAGCAATGATAAAGAATGTGTATCAACAAAAAACATTACACAAGATCATTTCTATTTCTGCTTTAGCCAAAGACTTAGGACTTAGACGTCTGTGGTAAAGAGGCAGTTGCGGGCGAAAAACATGACCGTACCACCGTGAGCGCAAAGGAAGTCGTTGTTGGAGATGGGTCCAGGCTCAGCAAACGTGCGGAACTTGTTGAGCCACTGGCGTGACACGTAGAACTGCAGCAGGCTGGGTTCCATCATGTTGACCAGGCTGTTGACCCGCCGCCGTTCCTTCACAGCCTCCTCGTTGCTCTTCCTACAGATGGACAAATGAAAAAAGGATGTACAACACACAACCAAAGGTTTCTGAGGTTTTGCAAACAAACACACATTGGCAAAAAGCCTTTTTGAAAATGTTTATCCAATACAATTTGCATGAATGCACATATGCAAAAAAAAAAAAAAGAAGAAAGAGTAAAAAGGCAGATGCACCATGGGCCATAAACTACACACACAGATCAAGATGCAGCGACGGCAACAACTTAATGTAGCTCTCAATAGCCCCATCTGCCCACACCATCACGATAAACAAACAGCTCCTTTTTAAGATTACTGTAGAATACAGACACTGTGACTGTCAATGCCAAAAAAACCCCACCCCCAAACAAATCACACTGCCCACTTCAACTCTTCTCGACAAGAACATTGAGCATTAAAACGCCCACCCAGCCACCACCCAGTCCCTTAGCTGTTCTTAGACCACAGGCTGCACTGCATCCAGCCTTAAGAACTAGCAGTCCTGAACATGAATCAGTCCTCTCAGAAGTGGCACCGGTGTTACCCAGATGACAGGCCTCAGAGCCATAATGGTGAAGAATTATAGTCCTATCCAGCCCTAAGTGTCAGCAAAAGACCAGGTAGAGCAAAATGTCTGCACTGCACAACACAAGGGCTTTTTTATAGCTTCTAGAAGTGTTAAATGGTGACGTAAACTAATGACTTGTTAACAGGCGCTCAGCTCACTGGCACTCAGGTCGTTATTTTCTCAGACATTTCTGAATAATTGTGTTCAGTTCCACTGTGGACATTTCCCATGGTGACAGGAAACACACAGACCCTGGTACAAAGGAGCCTTACTTGTAGAATAACACGTAGGCCTCTGCATTTTGGACGCAAGATTCCGAGACTTCTGTGACGCTCTGGTCGTCAAACTCGTACCACAGGTTGTTGACGTCATTCCGGCAGTAGGCAATGTAGTGGCCACCTACATAAAACAAGGCATCCCACAATTACACATACTATTAGGTCCCGCACATGCACAACTACACGTTACAATCAATAACCAAGCAGTCTATCGAATTCCAGCAGCCAGAAATTAAATTTTTACATAGGGAATCATAATGGTATAAACTTCGCCGGTCACACCCAATTTGAGGGGCTTTTTTACTTACTGCTGGCTGTGCCGTGGTGGCAGATGACTGACAAGAGGTCGTAGGTGCTGGTCTGGGCAGCGCAGTCTTTGGCCAGGAAGGGCTGCAAGTCCAGGCCTTCCAGTGGGAAGGAGACGTGGGTGGAGATCTTGGTGGAGAACATGAGCTCGTGCCTGAAGCGCTTCAGGTGAATGCACAAGATCTGCAGGGGGCCAGGGAACAGAAGACAAGAGAGGACTGTGAGTGAGGGCATTTGTTTTAATAGTGATCAGCCTTTGCCCAAATACCTGACAGCACCTCTGAGCTTCACACAATTGTATTCAGTGCATTTTTGCAGTTTGTATATGTCATGTTATGAAAGCTACTGGATGCCTGAATTTTCCCAAAGACAGACTCCCAGACAGAGTCTATCACAGACATCTATATATCTATCTAGAACTGCCATCATTTAAACGTTTAGAAACGTTTAAGGCCAATGGAAACTCAAGCTTCTTGTCCTTCTGATACTGACATCAATAACATTCCTCTCTATGGGCAAACCATGTCAATATAGGGGAGTGTCTAAAAGGTTGCCAAACACCAACCTCAGATACCAACAAATCACTAATTTAACAAAGTAAGAGCTCAAACTGCAAACTGTCTTCAAATTGTGATACTCCACATGAATGGGTGGTTTTGAATATTGGCCTCCTACCTGCCCAGCCATCAACATCTTGAATGTTATCCTCTTTTGTAAGTCGCTTTGGATAAAAGTGTCTGCTAAATGCATAAATGTAAATCTGTTGCCTTCTTACCTCCGGCAGACTCTGCACTTTGCAGAACTTGACCCCATTCCGCAATCTGAGGATGAAACAGAGACATAGACCTTACTCTGGGTTAACTTACGACCACCAGAGGGTCCTTTACCTCAGATCTACACACAAACTGTTTTGCATTGATGAGTGCATACGTACTTTTTGCATTTTTCACAGCTATACATATTGTCACCTGTAGGAATATAGACATTATTATTAACCTCGACATTATTATGGAAATTTGACATGTACTCATCAATAGATAGAATGAAGCGTTTGTAAAATGGTAAAATATTGATAAAATAAGAATGCTATAAGACATCCTTACCCTTTAGTTCATCTCTGGCAAAGAAGGCAGCCAGGCAGTCCTGTAGTGTGACTACAGGTCCCCAGAACCAACTGACAGAGAGCAGAGGTAATCATTACTCATGTGCAAACAGCATCAGTACCATTAGAGTGTATGTAAATGATTTTATATTCAACAACTATGCCGAGTACGCTGACGTGGAAGCACACGGGCATATGATGAGATATCTTCTGCTAATAGGCTACATGCTAATCCTGTGGAGCACAGACCAACAAGGATCTCATTTTGCTTATAGCACAGAGCCTCCTCACCAAGGCCACCCACTAGCTTGGCTGATTTTCAGCATCACATTTACATGTGATTATCTGACAAACCTGTTCCCTTCAAGGCTACTTACTGCACATGGCAAAGCAGTGCAATTCCTACCCTGGAAAACTAAATGTGTGGCCTTGGCACTGGCTTTCTAAAGACAGAGTAAACACGCTGCACATGATGTAGTCGTGCTAAACCACCTACACCAGTTTGCAGTTGTGCTGTACATTGATTGAAAATGTCTCGCTATAAAAAGATAGCAGAGACAGAGGAGTTGAAGGGCCCAGTCCCTTTTCTCCTCCCTTAACACTAGCACTTGAGCGCCCTCCAAAAAAAAAAAAAGACACCCTTTGATGATGAAGTGAGGAGATGCTAGGGGCAGAAATATGTACCTATGAAATGGGACACGACTTCATCCAAATCTGCCTTGGCAATGTCTTCACCTATATAGGTTAATGCACAGCAATGACGTGGGCTACCGATAGTAGTACTGATGGTAGTAGAGGCCACTGTTTGAAAATACCGGCTCATGTTCACAGGACTAATAATCAGATTTCTCCACATTTGTATAAACGGCACATCCCGAAAGCGATGTAAATCGGAATAGCTCCATAACCGGGATACTTTTGTTCATGTAAATGCAGGCATATACTCATTTATTATGGGAAACAAACTGCCTACCCATTTGGTGGTCTCTCAAAACACTCTCAGCAGATATTTTTATCTATCTTGAACAATCAAATGTTCATGTTCTGACTCAACAGAATTTCTTTTCATGTGCATCAAGCTAGATATGGCGTCACATTTTTAATTTTGCGTGCTTTTCTTGAGCTGGCCATCATCTTTTTTTAACAGGTTTTCTGGACTCTCGCAATGCAAATTCTATCCTGGGTAATCATCCCTGGATCTGAACCTGACCACCCCCCAGTTTCATAGGTGGTTTTAAGGGTTGAAAAGCACTTCCCCTTGTTCTTCAAAGTATTTGGGCTCCCTACCCTTACACCAGAACGCACAAAACCAAGTGCAAGTGGCAAAAAGAGTGGAAGTGTTTAAAATGGGACAGGACCGAACTGTCCCTCCCCTCAACGCCCTAAGCCAAACATCACATGGGTGTTTTGTTAAGACCTCGGTCGGTAAGCGGAACCTCAAGTCTCCAGGACCAACCAAAGCATTAAGACACACGGAGCCCCACCTCTTTATGTACTCCATGACGAAGGCGATCCATCCCTGTGGGGCGTAGGCCTCGCCGCAGGAGCCCACCTTTACCAGGGCCGTCTGGTGAGAGGATGAGTGCAGCTTGGCCAGATCCTCCTTCCCTGGGATGGGCAGGGAGATATCCTGGAAGTTCTCCAAGGTGACGGACACCTGAGGCAAAACAGAGAGAGAAGAGGAAGAAGAGCGAGGGAAAGAGAGAGGGAGGGAGAGAGAAAGAGAAAGAGAGAGAGAGAGAGAGACGACAGAGAGAGTGAGAAATGATGGGACAGAGGCAATATTCCCAAGGGGCTGCCATGTTAAAGCAAAGTGGGTCATGCGTCAAATGCTGCCCTCCAGCTGATGAGTAACACACAGTTCCCCATCTGGACACGAACCCTGCAGCAGAATACTGCGCTAATGAAAATTACAGGGCCAACGCAACAGGGCTGAAGAAAAACTCTGTCAACCCAACAGGGCAATGACAACGTGCCTCCTATATTTTAATATAGCGGACAGATCGACAGCCCACAGTCCAGAGCCAAGTCCTTTTTAAGGAATGGCTGAAAAAGCTGGATGAGAATCTGTGCATTACACCAAAATCCACAGTATGCATTACATTTCGAGGCTTGGCACAGTGCAGTTTACACACAGGACACTCACCCTGTCACAGGTGAGACACTGCACAGAGCTGACAATGGTGCCGTCAAAGACGTCTGAGATCACGCTGCGGTACTTCCTCTGTCGTTTGCTCTTGGGCGGGGCAAACAAGGGCACTGCAGGAAGAAGAATTAGATACACAGATAAGCCGATGAGTACAGGAAGCTATACAACCAAGATGCCATCAAAAGAGAAGAATGGCAGATAAAATGCAATTTAAAAAATGGTTGCGGTCATCAGGGGTTGTCACCACAATCACCTTTCTTGTGCGCATTGGCGAGGCTGGGCCAGACAGCCACTGATTTGGGCGGGCTGCTGGAGACCTTGGGCACCATGGCGTCACACGCACTGGGACTCTGGGGCCGGGGGACCCCACCACCACCACCGCCGCTGCTGCTGCTGCTGACCTGCGACTCAGGACAGACGTCTGAAACACACAGCAGGGAGAGAGACACATACTCAAACACAGCACAGTGGAACACTCCCAGTATCTCCCTTGGTGTCAGGTATCAGCACAGGAAGATAAGGAACCCAAACTAAGTGCCACAGCCTAAACACAATCAAGTGGTGTTTCTAAGAGCTTAACAGCCAGCCCTGTTTGCAGTGCTGTGATTAAGTGTTGAAAAATACGCAGAAAGTGGAGATGACAAAAACTTCCAAGAGTGGAAACACGCACAGCACAGCACAGCACAGCACAGCACAGACAGCACAGCACAGCACAGCACACACAGCACAGCACAGCACAGCACAGCACAGCACGACGTTTCAGGTGTGTCTGCATTGCGGGTACCTGTGTTGCGGCTCTTGATGGCTCCCTGGCTACTGATTATGGGCGTGGGTTCGCTGGCCGTGTCCACGTCCTTGTCCAGGTCGGTGTGGGAGCCGGCACGGTACAGGTCGTTGATCAGGTTCTTCTCCTTCTGCCACTGCCGGTTAGCCTGCGCCTCGTCTGGAAGCAGCATCTCTGCCTCGTTAGGCTCGTCCACGGGGCCATGACCTTCGATCATTCCCGTGCCCGTGCCCATGCCCAGACCGCCAGAGCCCGGGTCTCCCGCCGCCTCGCTGTCGGCGCGCTCGCTGCTGCCGCACGAGTCGCAGGACTGGAAGTCGTTATCGGACTGGCTGCGGCTGTCACTGCTGCTGTCCTCGGCCATGCCCTCGTCCATGGGCACCACTGAGCCGTTCTGGTCCTCGGGCTCGGGGACGGCCTCCTTCAGCTCCTCGTGCAGCTGGTCCATCAGGCAGCGTAGGAACTCCTGGGAATCCTGAATGGACACACAAACATTAACATAAAACACACACACACACACACACACTCAATAAAGAGAATGATCCGCATACGCATATAATATAAGACCTTACTGAACAGCATGGTCTGCACTCAGTATAAAGGTAGTGAAATACTGATTTTTCAGTATCAGTTTTACTGATATCTAGTGACCTTGTGGCACTGTCAGATGCTGCAGACAATCACCAATTGCCCTTCCGGCATAACATGAAATATGTTGAAATATTTTCTTACTATTGCGCCTGTAACTGACAGAAAAGGGAGAGGGAGGGGGGGTTGCTGCACAACGGGTGTGTGAGTAGAAGAGTAGCAAAATGGCCAGAGAGATACATGGCCATCCCATTATTCTACACTGGTGTAGCCCATTTTCAACAACAAACCCTAACGCTGATGCAATGATGTGAAAGATGCCCTCTCAAATAGCATCAGTCTCCAAACTTCTTTTTCCATCTTTGCTCTCACTACAACTGTGCACAAAAAGGTGTGTGCTTGGACTTGGACACCACACACACACAGAATGACTAGCGATTCTACCCTGACAACATTCTTCCCCTTCCTAGGAGATGGATGGCAGTCCAGTCCCTCTGAGTGGCATTACTGTCAGTGTTCTCTCTCTCCTCCCTCCTTCTCTCTCTCTTTCCCTTCCTCCCTCCCCTCCAAACACAGAAACTGCATTCTGTGGAGCGCTCAGTGGTCCTCCACTCTTCAACATGCTAAATGTCTGCTCGCCTGAGGCACCGGCAATAAATATTCACCAGCGTCGTCCGACGCTGCGAAAACTCTGAACCGTCAGCGAGGTGACCGGCTTTAAATCATGCGCCGCCACGCAGTGCTCAGCTAAATGGCCCTGCCAGACAGATGGGCAGGTCCCTGATTTGCCAGGAACAGAGAAATGAGCTCTCGAAATAGAAGCAAAGAAGGTTTCCTTTTCCTCAACAGGGCAGGCAAAGAACAATTGAGCAACTCACTCTGCGCTTTCTCTATGTCTCCGTCTGTGTGTGTGTGTGTGTGTGTGTGTGTGTGTGTGTGTGTGTGTGTGTGTGTGTGTGTGTGTGTCTCTCTGAGGGGCATTAATGGCTGGCTGAAAAGTTTCCTCATTAAGAAGAGTGATATGAGCTTGAATTAATTCAAGGGCAGGAACAACAATAGAGGGGGTGTTGGGTGTGCCATGCAGGAGGGTGAGAGGGTGGTGCCACACTGCACTGCTGAATACGGACACCTCAACGCAGCCCTTCTAAGTGCCTTTGAGTAGGGGTCACTCTGTGAGAAGACATTACAGCCATAGAGGCAGCTCAGCTACTAGTCCCGCTCTAGGGACTGGTTTCTACGGCAACTGAACAGGTGCAGCAACCAAACACATTAAAGCAATTATGACTTCTAAAGCATGGTGACTGCATACAGCCCCATTTAAAGTGTGTGGGGAGAGAGAGAAATGTGACTAAAAACTCATGATCATTCCGTTATTATGTTTTCGGTTGTTATTATCATGGACGTCATTATGGAATAAAAAATACAATACGGGTTATGTAACATAACAGCTGTGCAGGCTACGATCTGGCAGATGAAATGACACAGAGGAAAACAAAGAAACAAACCTGTTGCGAGTATCCTCTGAACATTGGATTGATTGCTTTGATCCCCTGGAAGAGATTAGTGGGCACGACATAGGAAGGCCTGTAGAGATAAACAAACAAATACATAAACAAAGACAGATCTGCATTTGCACAAGCCCTCCTGCGTGTGTGAAAAATGAGCCACACTCAGTCAGGATTTTTAAGACCTCACCTGCTCTTGTGCCACAGGTCCACCACCAGCTTCTGGTAGCTCTTGCAGAGGGTGGGCTTCTTGTCCGTTCTTACCAGGCCCCCGCAGTCCAGGAAGTACTGGGTCAAAGGAGGACTAGGGGCGAAGGAAGAAGACGGCATGACACATTAGAGTCAAAGGCCACAAGTATTAAAACAGCCATTTAGACTTTCCCTTTAGATCTGCCGTCTTTAAGCAACTAAACAAATAAAAGTGTGTGAAGAAACAAGTGTGTGTGGGAAAGAAAATACAGTTTTCCACTTTGCCCCACACCTACTTGTGCCCCCCCCCCCCCCCCCCCCCCCCCAAATTACACAATCAATGAACAGTCCCGTTCAAATTTTGGATTTTGGCCCACTTTACTTCCGAGCAATTTCACACACAGACACACACTGCTTGGATTTTACCCCAGTGCTCTGATGCTGCAGTGCTCAGCACAGATGCCTCAAAGGTCTGTGGGCGCAGAGTGCTTTTGTGCATTGACGGATAATGCGGTCCAATAGCCAGTGGCCTCAGGTTACAGGGAGACAGATGCCCAATGCCTCAGGGGCATGAGTGTGTAATAAGACCTCTGCAGACAATGTGCCCCAAGCAGACGATTCCTCAAGACCCAATCGAACGGAGAAACTTGATGACGGCCGAGACTGTCTGAGCATAAAAAGCGAGCGACTGAGTCAAGACGGTCAGAGCAAGAGAGCAAACAGACTGAATGAGTGAGAAAGAGTGAGAGAGCGTGTGTGTGTGTGTGTGTGAGAGAGAGAGAGCTTGTGAGTGTATGAGAGAGAGAAAGAGAAAGAAAGCGAGAGACAGATTCGATCTGAACACACCCAGAGGGCAGAACTAAAGGCCATCTCGACGATCTTAAAAGGTGTACTGCAGCAAGCTGCACACAAACACTCACTCTCTACAAACTAAACACAAGAGTCTTTTCTTCCCCCCAACTGTAGTGCAACACAAAAACCGCAGGCAAAACAATAACAAGCCTGCTCTCTAAAATCCCCCTGTAAAGGGGAATCAATTGGCAAAAGGTCCCCCAACAGAGATGATGAGTGGGGGAAAACGAGCGTCGTCGCTAAGCGCCTGCGCTGATCTGTGGTCAGTTGCTGGGTGGGAGAAAAGAAGCCCTATGTGATTCTCACCAGTTGGAGAGAGCCTGCAGCGCTGCATTCATGTAGCAGGTGTTCCCAATGTTCTTCAGTCCAGTCAAACCTGTATAAAGCACATACGAAAGCAGCTTCACAAACATGGCCGCTAGGTGTACATACATACATACATACATACATACATAGCATTCATATGAGATCCCTTACGGCCTTTGTTCTGCTGCATATACTGAGGGTATGCCATTTTCTTTATGTAACACCCTCCATTGTACTGATTTTCCAGTGGTATAAAAGACGTCGTCAATATTGCAATGGCATAGCGAATTAAATCGTCTCTTTTGGCGACCCCGTGAACCCATGTCTTTGGCCACCTGGCCAGTGACTGCAACATACACAGAGGACGAGCGGAGCGGAGCTGTGCCGTTACCTCTGGCCCGGATGTCGTCTTCCTCCTCCGTCTCCATGTCCAGGTCTTCACAGGGCCCAGCTGGCTGCACCCTCAGGGACGTGGGGCTGCCAGGCCCTCTGCTCTCCTGCACACAGGGACCGTTGGAGGAGAGCCATGAATCCCACAGGCAGTACAAACAAGCCTACGCCCTCCTGCACCAGCTCACCTTCACTGTTTACTCCACTTCACCCTCCCCTCTCTCCCTCCCCTCTAACTCTCACTCTCCACCCTTCCCCTTCTCCTCCACTCACACTCACACTCTCTCCCTCCTCTCTCACTCTCACTCTTTCCCTCCACTCACTCTCCCTCTTCCTCCTATTAAACCTTAGCCATTCACACCATACTGTTGTATGCAGTTGTCATGCCTGAAAAGCCTATCTATTCAGAGCCAGTTCCTATAAATAGATCTACTTAAAGCATGCCAAGAGGTGCTTCCAAGAGCCTGCCAGAGGTTAAGGTCACCCAGCACATGAGGGTTGACTACTCAAGGAAGGCACAGTAGGCTACTACAGACGGAGGCCGAGTGGCTTACCTGGCTGGGTGTGGGGAGAGGGGAGAGGGGCTTGGCGCTGGGCACGGGGGAGCGCGGCCCCAGCTTGCGCTCCAGGAACACCTCCTTCCCGCAGGCATAGCACCACACCCTCAGTGTGGTCAGGTTCACCGTCAGGTTGTGCCGCGTGTCCTATGGAGGACAAAGAGGGAGAGGCAGGGATTAATCCTCGTAACAAACTTTAGTGTTCTCCAAATGAAACGTAAGATTTTATTAAGGTCGTTTTAATGCCATTTGATATTAAATTTAATGGCAATTTAACATTAATTTGGGAAATGTACTGCATTTACTGTCACTCTGGTAGTCCACATTTCTCAGATCTGCATCTACTCACTGCACGTCATAAAAACATGCTATGACATGATTAAAGGTGGAATCCGGTGTGAATCAGTCAATAACCCTGTTGTTCAAGGTCACTGAATGCTCTCTGTTGGAAAAACAACCAGAAAATTTGATGCATAATAGACCGAATAACGAACTGATAACTAATGTTAACTAAATGGGGCATAGCAAACTGAAAGTAAGTAACTGTGCCCCATTCACTTATTAGTAGTTGCTGGTTCACTATTTGGTCTATGTTGTTTTTTTCTACTGACAGCACTTGATTACCTCAAACAACAGGGCCATGGGTTGATTCACACTTGATTCACTCTCCTTTAACCTTAAGCTTAAGAGCAAATGCGCGGCTACATCCACCCATTCATCTATCTAACTGTGTGTGTGTGTGTGTGTGTGTGTGTGCGTGTGCATGCGTTTGTTTACTTGTGTGTCAGAACAAAACACTGTATGAAACTTTCCTGGATGAAAAGCACAATTCTGTTGCCAGCTCTTCAACTCAGATTTTAGACCTCTTGGATTTTTCAAATTAAGCCTCAGCAGTCAAGATAGAAAATTTTTTCCCTGTGAAGTAAGAGAATTGTTTTTTGGAGATGCAAGTTGGGCTAAACAGGCATGCATTTTCCCACAGTGAAGTAACAGGTGTTGTATCATTAATGCAGCATCATCGAGGGAAGCACTTTGTCTAGATAAAATAATCAACCGAAATTGCAACTGCAGCTTGCTACAAAAGTAGCACACTGTTTCTGCTGTGCCACTCCACAGCAAGTGAGGAGCGTGCTCTCACTATGAGGCCTGTGGTACTACTGTGCACTGTGTTATACGCATGGACAACTCCAATCATCGTCATCCTTGCTCACATGCTTCTCTTCAACTTCCTGTAGTCGTGAGGCCAACTCCATGCTTTCTGCTAAACCTACACTCTTTTCTCACTGTTCCGCAGCGCTGTCATGCTCGGCATGCTCACGCTGCACAAACACACACACCCACACACAGATATGTTTCCAGGGGTGTAGTCCACTCAGATAGGTGTGCACCAATTCTATGCAGAACCATGAATCGTGCCGTAAGAAAGGGAGGTAATGCTACCCGACACATAACAACAAACCTGACAGGTATTTATGACCGTACGGCATTTTGTAATACCATGAAAGGACAAGAAAAAAAAAAGACCTTTCCATCCTGAATTCAATAGTTTAAAGGCCTCATCTTTCCAACATGTAATTTAATACTTTCTTCATACTTTTAAGCCCCCTCAGCTACACACACACACGGCCCAACATGTGCGATCCTATTAGTGCAAAAGCAACTCTCCCACTGAGCTATGAACATATATGAATTACACCCTTATCTGTCAGCTGAGGACACAGAACGCCCTTCATCCCCATTCAATCAAACACACACACACACACACACACACACACACACACACACACACACACACACACACACACACCTTAGCAAACAAAGCACATGAGGAAGCCTGCATGCACGCATGCACACACTGAACATGGTAAACACTGGTGTAGAAAAAAAACACCCGAATGGGAACCCACAGGTCTTCCCTCGCTTTCAGTCTCCATCCTAGAGCCCCAGCACAAAGCACAAAGAGTCTTCTTGCCTAACAACAGAGAGCATATGGCAGAGTCCAAGTCCCCCTCGGCCCACTCCACTACAATCTAACTTAGTCGGGCAAGGGACCGGAAGGAGACAACCATTCTTCTCAAACAACCCCTACGACGCACAACTACCAGGGCAATAGGAACTAGCCTACATGCCAAGGCAAAGCATAACATACATCAGGCAACATTCACAATGGGGCAATTATCTGTTCAATGGATGAAGCTTGGCCCTAAACTAAAAGTTGCCCCCCCCCCAATGGAGATTTTCATTCAAGAGCCCTTTTTAACCCAAGACTTGGCTGGGGCTAGTGTGAACAGACCCAAATGCATAACAAAAGAGTTGACTGACTGAACCCAAATGCTGAGGCACATCCGCATGGAGGCTGGGAGGGACAGTACAGGCAATCGGACGGACAGACAGACAGTACAGGCAATCGGCAATCGGACAGACAGTACAGGCAATCGGACAGACAGACAGACAGGCAGGCAGGCAGGCAGACAGGCAGGCAGGCAGGCAGGCAGACACACAGACAGGCCGCAGCTGTGCTGCACCAAAGGGGCCTGCATTATTCATGTGGTCAGATTAGCTTTCAGCGGGAGCTCACACCAACACAGCAATGCCAAAGCCACTACACAGCCTCTCGGTCCCATTAAAAACAAAGGGCCAACTAAACTATTACACTATTTTCAGACACCCACTTGTGAAACAATTAAATCTGTAATTGTGCTGGAATGTGCACAACAATAACATGAGCCTACCTCTGCAGGGAGTGACATCACATGGCACTGCTAGTCACTGCTCTTATTTACAACACAACTGGCTTGTGTAGCCAATGCATGGTGGGAAAAAGTCTCTGGATCCTATTATAAGTATTGCACATTATACTTTAAGATATGGACTTTACACCACTCCTCCTAATCCTACCAGCCTCCCATTAGGGGCAAGAGGGAAAGTGTTCCCTCTACTGAGCCTCATTCACATATGTCTGTCTGTCTCTCTCTCTCTCATCCTGCTTTGATCTCTGTCACTGCTCACTGCTGATTAGCCAATCACAGAGTGAGGCAATGGCAGGTCTCTGAGGGGGTAACAGCACTAATTAAGGCAGCCTGTTTCAGTTAAGGACTTGACTGGCCCAAAGGCAAATAAAGGAGATGATCATGACAATGTTCTTTTTTTTGGTCTATGTGTGTAAAATCTCCCTCTTGGCTAACATCCACAAAAATACCACATCACTGTCACAGAGGCTCAGCAGTACACTAACAAGCAAAAAAAAAAAACATGGCAGCACAACCCTACCTGCTTAGGGGATTAGCAAGGTATGTACAATGCTCACCCTCATTAGCAGACTAGCAAACTGCTGAAAATGATTCTCACATGGATGCTCACATTTATTCCTTCTATTTGGGTGAATTTATAGAAACCAGCCTTGCAGACACAGAGAGAGAGAGAGTCAAGGAGAAGAAAGAAAAAGAAAGAGAGAGGGTCAGAGAGAGAGAGAGAGAGAGAGAGAGAGGGGGGGGGGAGAGGGAGAGGGAGAGAGGGAAAGAGAGGGATAAAGAGAAAATGTAGGTTATTGTGTCTCCGCAGACCTCGGCTCTGAGAGAGCAGCTCCAAAGAGGCGGCATTACAGGGGGATTTGTGGAGGGAGAGGAACGGGGGGCACACTACGGGTGCTGATGAATAGTGAACACTGATTAATAATGGATGATCCAATTGAGCCCCTACAACCACATTTTCTGATGCAGACTCTTACAAGTACTGCTTACCAGCACGCTCTCAAAAGGAGAGAAATGCTAAGAAACAAGGAGCCCTGTGAAGGTCCTTCATATATTCAGCCCTGGCTAATGCTTCATCCGCCTCAACAAGTTGTTTTGGTCAGACGTACTCAGTCACTCCACTCAAGGACGTCTAATGAAATGACTCAATATCAAGTAAATGATCGAAGTCTGTGCATTGAGGCTAAAAATAAATCCCCTGCCCTTTTGGTTCATTTTCAACCACGACAAGGAATGCCTATCAGCTTGATTACGTAAGAGCGCAGAGCCCATGTGAAATAGCAAACGGGTGAAAGCTCACTGCACTGTTATGTGCTATCTGTTCCATCAACAATTTGCACTAGAGTCATTGTACAACAAATCTGCCTGATGTGTGTGAATGCACTGTATATTCTTGTGTGTGTGTGTGTGTGTCTAACCAAGACCCTCTTCCACTGCACTGTATGCGTGTGTTGTATATTCCTGCCACCAAGACTCCTGCATGCTACATGGCTTGAAAACATGTTACAATATGCTGACATCAGCAGCAGTGCTCCTCCCTCTCCTCCCCTCTCTGTGGCATGTCTGCGAGATGTGTGTGTACTACTGCAGCATGTGTAGTGTGGTGTGTGTGTGTGTAACACTGTAGCATGTGGTGTGTGTGTGTGTGTGTGCACTACTACAGCATGTGAGATGTGTGTGTGTTACAGCAGCATGTGCTTCCTTGCGTGTCTCACACCATCACTCACTTACCTGAGAATGGACAGTACTGTGGTCAGCATGGGACTCTCCACAGCCCACATAGGCACAGCCATTCTGGAGAGGGAAGACACACACACACACACACACCTTTACAGTGGGCAAACAACTCAATTACAGCAAAAACTGGCATGAGCCCAGTCAGCAAAATGGTAGAAAAGGAAGCACATTCACAGGCTTGTTTCTCTGCGTTAGTGTTGAAACGGCCCAGTCAGTGACACTTTGGAAGACTGCGTGTAAGTTAAAAGGCTCTAATGCTTTCTTGCCATGGGTCATTGAACCTTTAAATGAAACACTGCTGACAACTGTAATCATTTTAGTGGTGACAATTCAAGCAGAGATGGTGGACGTATCCAGTGTGCGGCACTTACCTCTAAGCAAGCCCAGAGGTTTGGTCCACCAACTTTGCAGTCCTGACACTGGCCCTGAGAACAGAGCGAGAAGAGAGAGCAATGAACTGTGATGGACTGAACATGCTGACTGACACACACACAATTCCATTACAGCCCAACAACCACAACCCAAAGCAGTGACAAGCATTATGATGATGATGCATTTGATCTCCTCTGGTTTGCTGGAAGAAATAAACACGTCACTGCAGGATCATGCACTCCGTTTTCTGTTGTTGTTTATGTAGTAGCAACAGGCTGTGGTTTGTACAGCACCTTTTTTGGGTAAGTGTTTTCCCAAAAGAACTGTGGGTAAATTGTGTCTCTTTACCCTCATCCCACTCAGACAGTGGGTAACTCCACCAGAGATGCCAGGCTCTCAGTGCTGACTCCAGCTGCTACGCTAGCCTGTCGTTCATGGCTGAAAATTGTAACTTTTTTTGAATGCTCTAGTCACCCAAAGATTGACACTTGTCGCCTTTGTTGCGACATTCCTTCAGTTCCTTTTGTTGCCCCTGTCCCTTTAGTAGCTCTTTGGTGTGAAATGACAGCAAATATTTGTATACACAGGAAAACAACTGGCCACTGATGGAGTAGGCCCTAGCTATGCTGCTCTCCATACTCACATGAGACTTCTGGATGAGCTCTTCTTTGGTGATCTCACCGACACACTCCAGGTGAGGACAGTCACTGCTCGACCCCCCAGGCATCACTCATACACACTGACAGATGCGAGACAGAAAAGATGAGAGAAACAAAGTAAGAAATTGAAGAAAGATGCTAATGTAGGCCTGTTTTTTATTATTATTATTTTGTCATTAGGTCTGTTATTATCATGAAGTTTTTAGTTTTCATTGTCTGTTGACTATTCATTTGATTTTTAATTGACTAGTGATACATCTGATGAAGTAGCCTATAGCCAGTTACATTACAATACATCTGTCATTAAATCAGTATGGAGCGGTATAGGGCCTGGGATAAAAATGTTTGATTCATCAAACTGTTTTGTCTGTATGTGAATGAATAATGATCATGATGAAAGCCTAATTCCTAATTCAAAACTGAGGACTATGCAAAAGTAATTCCAATGAAGCAACTTATTTCACAGTACAGTAGTGATTTGACAAAAAGCACAAATTCAACATGTGAGTCTTGAGACAGCAGTTCTTGAGATGTCAATCATCTGTGGGTGATGTCAGCAATGCAAGACATGCCCACAAACCAAAGGGAAAACAACTTTGAACAAAGCTGTTCGAGATTCCTTATTTTACGTCACTTCATGTTTTTGGTCCCGAGTCTCCAGAGTAGTGAGGAAATTGTTTATTATGTGATCAAGTATCAGAGTTGGTCATTACTGGCATTATAGGATACCACAATAAAAGTAAATGATCTATTTGAGTGATCGAAAAGAAACCAATGGTATAAACAAGGTTACTGGTATGGAGACCCATTTCAAATGTAGCATACAGTAACAGCAAATCATACGCAGTTTAGGCTCCAATTGGAACCTCAAAATATCTGTGAAAGTAAGACTGCTTCTGAATGCATTTTTTGGAAATTACATCAATTATTGACAATACCCAAAACAACACACTCAGCTTTTTCTATTATCAGCCTGTCTGCAACATTAGCCCATCACAAGAATTCTGTCCCTCGGACACAGACACCAGGCCTAATGTTGTATATGTCCCTGCGTTTACTGGCCTATGTTTATGTTTCAGAACAATAATTGAGTTAACTATTAACCAAACATAACTGCACAACCTACCTATGTTCCAGAATATTCCAGTGCAAATCTTAACTCGGCTAGATCCTCATGCTGAAGGAACCAGACATCAAAATGGCCCTGAGGCTGTCTCCCCATCAAAACACAGCAGCACAGTCAGAGTAACTTCAATACACTGTCCTGATGACAACCGCTAAAATCTAGCTCTAGCCATAAGTCAAGGTCAGAGGTACGCCTGGTTTGCCGATAAGAGACCATTCAAGAAAAAAAAATGCTCCCTTTATTATCAAGCCAGCAAGACCAGGGGAAAAGTCTTCACAACCTATCAAACAAATAACACTGTAGGGGTGGCATGGCAACTGTAGGGGTCTGTCAGTTGCTGGCTTAATGTAAGCATCTTTGACGCCAGGCATGGTGAACTATTTCCAATTTGCCTAAACATGTAAGAATGTTACAGCTTTACCTTTGTGAATCTAAAGCTAAAGGAAGTATCTTCCAAATGCTTGACCTACTGTTTACAAGGTTAACTAAGATTAGTCTACTTGTGTTGAATTTGATTGCCTGATGCAACAAAACACTTTCACATCGTTTCACTTTGTGCAAAGCGTCTAAAATATCTCCGTTGGCATATGTTCACTCCACAGTGGGCAGATACTTTCTGCTTTAACCAATCGTGACTGTTCATTCATGATACATTATGCACTGGAGCACACCATTTGAATTTAACATTATCGCTTTCAGCCCTCCCTCTATTCACTGACTGGCCTGGACAGCTCCGAGATGGTGCAAACCTCAGCCTACAGACAGATTCCTGACGGAGTGGTGGAGCAAAATGAGAAACTGAGCGGAAGCACTAGGCGGCGTTAGCTTGGCTATGAATTTGATACTTGACTGGTTATATCTGATGTTAACCACGCAAGATGATTTCTTCAGTGGAGAATGAACTACTGGCTACAGACTAACAGTGCAGATTTGATATATCAGTGCTAATCTGTGGCCCATAAAAAGTGATTTATTAATCACTAATGCTGACAAAATGAACATGGCACATAAAACAGCTTCAAGGGGTCAAACGCATAGCCAAAAGGCAGCTCTTTTGTGGGTGTGTAGGCAACAGGCCCACTGAACAATTAAAACACAGAATCATAGCTATGTGCTTCACAGACTTTTCACTCCCCCATAATAGGAGCATAAGTCAAAGATATTGAAACGTGATAAAGAAAATAAAGCAGACTTCTTCATGTATTATGTACTTCTTCAGACTTCTTCATGTATTATCTATCATGGATCATGTATTACCTGCACAGTTTATAATGCAATGGTATTTGTCTTAATGACTTGCTTAAGAGCACTGTTCACTGTGTCCGTGTTTGAATCTACTACTACATTAATCATCCACATGGATTACATCTCAATCCAGCCAAATCTGTAAAAAGTCTAGTCTCAGAGCAAAGGGTACAGTTGGCACAGCTCAAATCCTGCATGGTGTGTGTACTGTATAGCAAAGGCCTACAATTCGGTAGGCCTACAACTACAGGTAAACCAGTTATAATTACTAAATCTAAAACCAAAACAGACATCCTCTATGAATTAGCCCACGCCAGGCTATTTCTCACATATTCTCATTTGATACTAGTGATGACCATCTGTCTGGTCCATTCAAACCTCACGTTAAGGATGATCAATAATGACAGCAAGTTCAAAACGTGTCATTACAGTAAGTTAATGAAACCGTACACATACCCCAACTTATCAAACCATACCCTTAAAGTTGCATCACCACAGGCGACACAACAAACGTTACGTTAGATATTTGACATGGGTGTGACAGCAACGTGGTGTTGGATTCAGCAACTCAGCTGATCAAACGACTAATGGTTAGAACACAAATGATCTTTGCTAATCAATGACAAAATCAGATAACCAGATAAATCAGATATTTGGTAATACGTTACCGATACCTCATCGTTGATGGGCAGCTATCATAATATTAGCTAATCACATAAATTTATCGACGTCGCCCTGCTAACTTAGCTGTTTTAGCTCACACCGAAGCTACGAAAGCTTCCGCAACCACCGGATCAGCACCGAAATGTTGAAAGAAACACGGCAGATATGACAGAGTCGTGTCTGTTAGTGTTGGCTACTCTTCATCACATTGACAGCATCGCTACATAGTGAACTGATGACACGTGAATCAGCTAAATGAGTTAGCGACTGAAAGGGAAAGGTCTGAAAAAGCCTTACTAAACAGTGAAAGCTGACCGGAGCATTTGACAGCCGGCCAATAAGATAGCTAACGCTAATGTTATTTAAGCAAGTCACTGCATTTTTCTATGAAGATGCAAAAACAGTGCCTTTAAAATTAACCTCGTCTCTGGGTTCTCTTTCTGTTCACACACAGTTTATAGCCTATTTTCATCAACTGCGATGAGGTGGCTGGCACAGCTCCAATTAACGTTAGCTAACCAGCTATCGCTAGGATAGATAACGTTAGCTAGTAGCGATTGCTAGCAAACCTGTCACCGCAGCAACAATCACAAGCAATCCTTTATCTTACCTCCCGGTTAAATATAGGTTGATTGGAATAAATTGTCCCAGCTTGCTACGAAATAGGTGTCTTAAAATATTCCGTTACATGCTTAAAACATGACCTGCTTCGCCAGTTTCATGAAATATTTCAACAATCGACGCAAGGCAGTGTAAGCTACAGAACTTCCAGGTTGATCCACCACCGTTCTGCTTGCTGCTATGACACTTGCAAGCAGCTCCTTCCGGTATGTAATGTTGAAGTGGATGAGTGAAATGATACAGCATTCGGAGAACTATGTCACTGCCACCTACCGGATGATAATAGAAATGAAAATTTTCAAACCAAACCCCAATCCCAGCCCAAGCGCCACCCAATGGATCAACAACAAACTGCATGTAGTGTGAATTTACAACCATCCGTCTTTGCAGTTGAGATTATGAAATCAAGAGCTCATGGATACCCCCATCCAAAGGGTCCTCCATACTCATTGAGTGAGCGAGGCTAATATCATATAAAGATCATAAATATCATATGATCCGGTATACAACCATAGAATTACCAAATATTTGATATCATTGTAATGGTGGCATTTGTGTTATTACCCTGCATTTGATAGACCTATGGGATGACCTATACAGCATTTTACTAAAAATCTGAATATACCCACTGTGTGAAAATCCACTGTAAACAACTATAAATTCTATCTTAAGGATAGTATTAAATAGAACACTCCTCTTTTAATAGTAATAATAGTAATAATAATAATAACAATAATACATTTTATATACAGAGCGCTTTTGTAAATACTCAAAGGCCCTTTAAAAAGGTAAAATAAGCAAAAGGTTAGGTTTAACATATTCAAGAGACAATATAAAACAATAGGCAATTTAAAAGGGACAATGGAAAGTTACATTAGCAATATAAGGGACAATGAAAAGTTTGAATTTGGACAAGTCAGAGCTGTCACAGATGTGCTAAGGGAGGGAGTTCCAGAGTGAGAGGGCAGCAATGGAGAAGGCTCTGTCACCCCATTTGCAGTGCTAAGTCCTGAGGGGAATGGGAAGCAGGTTAGCATCAGAAGAACAAAGGGTACGCGAGGGAGTATGATGATGGAGTAGGTATAGGTAAGAGAAGTATTTTGAATTGTATTCTTTGTGATACAGGCGGCCAATGGAGCAAGTGGAGGATGTGCCCTTCAGGATGCTGTTGCAGTAATCCAGGAAGTAATAAAAGCATGGATCAGAGTTTCAGCAGCGGGAAAGGGGAGTTAGGGACGAAGCCAGACTATGTTCTTCAGATGGACAAAGATTTATCCGGTGGTTAAATTAATGTGGTGTTCAAAAGCGAGGTTGCTGTCGATTGGTACATCTTATATGTCTTTAAAAGGAAAACATATCCACAGACACAGCCAAAACTTGCAAAGTGCCAGACAAAATGTATTAAAATGGAAGAGAAGGTCGATATCTTTCAAAATCTTTTTAGAAATTTAAGGGGTAAAAATGTGGGAAGGATGGCATGCTGGGAGTGTTGCCCACACCTCTACCACAGCATTACCACAAATGGGTTGCACCGAATCCATATCACGCATATGACCACGTAATGCTCTGTCGCCCTTATCATTTCGATTCTACGACATGTAGCTCTACAGGTGTATGGAGAAGCACCATATGGGTAGAAGCGTCTCTGGTATGGAGTAAAACGTAACTTCCTGCTTTTTGAACCTAAGCAGAGACGTTGGGATATTGAGAGTTAAAGTTAGTGTAGAGTGATCACTTGTATAGTAGCCTACAAGTAGATCATGTACAGTGTTATTTAAACATGGAACAAAGTGTGGCAAATTGACTTCGATAGAAGACTTTTATTTTATAAATTGTAGGTTGGCTCGTGACACAGGAAATGTCTCCGTGACGCTTGACGGTCCACGGTCAACAGTAGAAAGAGCCAGAGAAGCGGAATCTGATAGAGCGCAGAAGCCAGATTTAGGCCAGGTGTTTGCTGTCGGTTGTGGTACACTTGCAAAGCCGGAGATCCATACGACAAGGAAGGGTCAGGGTAAGCACTGTTGTTAAATGCATTTTTCCGCCGCGCGATAATTTGGCGTGATTTACTTTAACTCTTTGGATACCATCTTCATTTGCGTAGCTCGCTAGCGCATGTTGCAACCTTGGCAGCATGGTTAGGACTTGTCAGACAAGTATTACTGCTGTAACCAGGTTACATTTCTTATTAATTGTTGACTGTTGTTGACAGGGTCTTTGTTAGCACTGAATCTTCAGTTGCCACCGTTACAAACACCATGCCCGTTTAGATTTTCACCTACGTTGCATATCTTTGTCATACAAGACAAGATAATAAAAAATCTGACCAGAGGCCGAGTTTGCCTGGTTGTACTAACGTTAGTGGAACAGCTAACTAAAAATACCTTTCTACAACTGGCAAATAATGCCAGCTGTAATCACTGAAGCGTTCAATAGGGGCTTGGTAGATCAATGACAAGCAGTCAGCTACAGTACTGTCGTAATGTTGTTGTTGTGCAACATTTCATTGCGTTGACTATCGATATCCCCGAATAGTTCAGTCGTATTGTATGCAACATGCAGTCAGTGACCGCACGACAGGTGTCCAAAAATAGTGGTTATTGCTGATGACAGCTCAGTGCAGGAGATAATCATGTGATGGGCCACTGCTGTCTGTGAACGTATGTAAGTTAATACAGTAATTGGATGTGCGCGACAGTCACAGAGCTCCGCATTTACAGCAGACGAAATGCTACATGAGGGAATGACCAACACAAAGTTGAATTTTATATTTGTGACATTACAGTATATGCATTTAACAGGAATATTGTAATTCATTCATTTATAATTTATTGTAGTCAAATATGCTTCTGCCCTTTTAACAGGCTGAAATTCTACCGACGAAGATGGCCACAGGTTAAGACCTTATCCACGGATTATGGATAGATTGCCACAATGACAGATGACGCTCTCAGCTCCCCATTGTCCATCAAAGTGGCGGCCCTGCGTGTGGTAGACCTGCCTCTCTCCTTCTGCAACTCCCTGACGGAGGTAATGAGTTTTTGGTATTATCTTGTTCATAGACTCAAACTACATCTGCAACACGGACAGGACTGGCCAAGCAGAATTATAATAAATATTATTCTGTTCAAGCAACACTGAAGTAACACTAACTAACAACCAACACACTTTTGACATTTTACTGAAAAAATTGCCATCAGGTACACTTTTCTATGTAGAATATCTATAACGCTCTGCTTTTTCATGACACTCTCCCAGGCCCACTGTGCATTGCTGTCATCCTTTGGTATTGGTTGTAACATTCCTTCCCTGTGTAACAGTGCACAATCACACGCATGCCCTGCAGGCAGGTCCTGTCTGTCCAAGCCAAGCACATTTATTGACGAAGCTCTCCACTGAGCATGGGTGAACTGATCCATGTTTAGTTGGCAAGCTCCACTGTTTGTGTTGGTCTTGCCACCAACGGCTTATGCAACAATGCCACTAGCGAACAACCCCAGATGATTAACTGCTAATGAGAGCTGCGTGTTGCATCACAGCCAAAGCCCATTGGTGTTGGGGACGTGAAGGGCAGGTTAGCTAGTGAGTCAGTTGGACAGAGAGACAGCGCAGACAGAGAGCACAGGTTGGAGCTGTGGAGACTGACTCTCTCTGCATGGACTGAATGCTAAATGCAGACTAGTCGTGTGTGCATGTGAATGATTGGGACCAGCAGGGATGGCACCAGGGGAATCAGGTGTTTGTGTGATGCATACCCTCCCCAAAGATGTCTTATTTATTGTTGGACTGGTAGGACCACTGCTGTTTATGTGTTGATATGTGGTAGTCTCAGTTTATGATGCTTGATTCTGGCTGACATGTAGTAACTTTGTATAGTTTCAATTACAGCACAGAGACTGAAGATCCAAGTAGTCTTGTAATCTCAACAATAACACAAAAAAGTTTTGTGTAAAACCAATTAGCTAATCAGTTAACTGCCAACAGATTATTTTGAAGAACAGCTGCAGTTAGTATAGTCTGTTTCAAGAGAGTTTGATTGTTAGTGTCATAGCTGTTCCTACAGGGTTTCTGTTTTGCATGCCATATGACTGTTTGACGTGGTATAAACGTAGCGTTTTACCATAACAGTCTATAGTAGCACTAATGAAGGCAAAGCGGCTCGAGTAAAAGTTGTCCTCAGACTTTTGCAATGAGACCCAAGTAACTACAGACTTTGCGAGCCGCAACTCACTTTAATCAGTGAGTATGCTAGTTATTCTGTTGTTGCTGGTTAAGCCCAGATTTCAGTTTAGGATGTTTCATTAACATCTGAAATTTCTCAGATGTTTCTTTAATAGATTGGATGGCTTTGTGTAAAATGTGTTTATGCATCCTTCAGATGACCATATACAGTACATGTGGATGTTATAAGAATGAGCCTCCAACAAACAAGACTTTCTGTGATTTGATCTGTAACTCTCTGTGATTTTACCTGTCTGCGGGTGTTGTCATTAATGTCGGTTTCCAAAAGCCAAAGCTTTTTTTGGTTCCTCAAGCCCTGTCTTCACCAGGTGATGTGTCTGATCTCCTACAGGTTAATGTCAGCCCCGGCACAAAAAAGCTGTTTGCTGCCACAGCCTTTGGTGCTGTCTCCCTCCTCTTCCTCGCCCGCCACTTCAAAAGGAGGAAGGGGAAGAAAAAGGCCCAGTCGCCATGGGAACAGGGAGAATTTGACTTCCTCCTTGCAGCTCCCCCACAGAAAGGTAATTTCTTATCATTTGCTCCACCACAGCTCTTTACTCCATTTAGTTTTTTTCTGCTGTAAAATTGTGTTTAAACCTGCTGTTTCAGTGGCACTTAAGGTTTTTTTTTTTTACATTTTTTGCAGACACATGTACAGCTGGTAACCGCCAGAATCTCACCCTGCCACTTAACTCTAAAAGCTGCTACCCCTGTAACCTGGTTCCTGGTGGCACCCTGTACAGCAAGCTCTCCGGCTCTCTACAGAGCATAGCCTCAGTAAAGTGCTCTTCTCTTTTTGTCCTGTAAAAGCTTGATGGATTAAATATTTATCACCTTTTATGTGGGCAAGTGTACACTACACTACAAGGCTTTTTTTGTTGTTCTGATGCAGTTTAGTCAAAGGGATTTGGTTGTCTTTGTTGGGTTCATCATGGACTCAAGTGCTATAGTACTGCAGACCCTGACGGTCCCCATTTAATTGTGCTGGCAGGTCAAAAGCATGAACTCCTCCAGCAGCTGTACCTGTGCCAACAGCTCCGGCTGCTGGGACAGAAGTGCAGAGGACCCAGACATCTGTAGCATGGTCAACATCCCTGTCACCACCCCTGAAAATCTCTACCTGATGGGTGAGTCAGCACATGCGTTTTAAGTCCCCTCTCCCCATGCAGTTGTGTATGCAGGGCTGTTTGAAGGCAGCTGTAGCTGGTGTGGGACTCCTTAGATGCTAACCATAGGGGTCAGTAGCAGCAAGCTGAAATCTTATTTTCTGATTTTAAGTGCATGATGGAGTTATTTTCAATTCAGTGATTTCTCTGTGTTATTGTTGTGGGCCCACAGGCATGGAGTTGTTTGAAGAGGCACTGAGACGCTGGGAGCAGGCCCTCACCTTCCGTAGCCGGGAGGCAGAGGATGAAGCCAGCTGTGCCTCCGTGAAACTGGGTGCTGGGGATGCCATCGCAGAGGAGAGCATGGAGGTGGGCACCAACCAAACCCCCCTAGCCCTTAGTTGCACTGAAAGCACCATTGATTTGTGATGGTCGTGTCTAACTGTGACAACATTAAGTCATTTTGCTGCAAGTCAATGATATTGACCTACCATCAGTGGCCTTTGCACTAAGTGCACTACATGCTGTGTGTCTCATTCACTAGAGAGCTGAACCCCTGTGACTGTTCGCCATGTGTCTATGCATGCTGCCAAAATTAAGGGAGGAGAATGTGGACTTTCAAACCAGAGTATTACGACAGGCCACTTTTACTTTAAACAGTGCTTACAAGTGATTTCCTCCCTCCTAAGCCAAAGCCTGATTTAAATAGTATCCATGAGTGCAAGTCAGTGGCTTTGCATGCAGGGTGTCGTGTGACCTTAATGAATGATTATGGTGACCGTGCGCCCAGTCGTGCAATGTAATGGCCGCTGTGCTAAGGCGCATCTTGATTTCTCTCCTTGGCTACTTATAGCCAGATTACCAGTGCAGATCAGAATGGAAGCATATTGCATTAAAATGTGATACTTTGCAATTGTATGGAAAGTTTGCATAGAAGTATCAAAAGTTGTTTTTCACCTACTTCACAGGTCTAGGCTGCTTAAGCTTCTATACTGTTTCTAAAATTATCTTAATGCACTTTAAACTGTATAAATAGTCAGGGAAGTGGATATCACAGAATGCATCCCAGTGTGAATGAAGGCAGGTTTACAGATGTGGCCATGATCGACTTCAGTAGAAACACAAGTTCCAGTCACAATACAATGAATAATATGTTATAGTTAAAATCCTCATATTCATAAAGGTTGTGAGAATGACGGCAATTGATTTGTGTCAGGACAATTTTCAAAAAGTGTGAATTTGTGGTATTTTTGTTGTTGTATATGTATTTAAATTTGTATTGCGGAGTCAAAAGCTTAAATGTTTTGATCTTTTTTTTTTTTTTTTTTAAGTGATGGAAATAATTTTTTATATAAACATTTTGAAAAACTTTACACACGGGTAGGGTTTGTCTATGTTGCACAGGCACTGGTGGCAAATCTACAGCTTTTATTATCATGTCCTCAATATCTGTGTATGTGTGGTTCTCACTCTGCTGTTGTAGGACATCATCAGTGCAGAGTTCATCCACAAGCTAGAGTCGCTGCTGCAGAGGGCCTATCGGCTCCAGGAACAGTTTGAGGGAGCCCTGGGTGTGTCTGACCCCTCATCAATCACCAGTAATGGTGAGGAGCTCTCTGTCATCAGCACACACAACTTCAAAACAACAAAAAACAACAACTGTAGCATAAAATCTTGTTCAGCGTTATCCTTAAAAATATGATTGTATCAGGAAGTGACTTTCGTTAGTGATATACAGTAATAGTAATTATTATGACAAGTGGCACATTGGGTCTTAGTTGATGTTTGTGACCTCTGGATTCAGTGTTTACTCTGCATGATGGTATTTAGTGTGACAGTTTGTTACATCAACGCCTTTTGCCAAACTGTGTGCATTGTTCAGCCTCACCATTCCTGTCACTACTTGGCAAACAGTAAATCTCATTACAGATCATGAATTTTACGGCTTCATTGTCAGGGAGCTGGGTTGCCTCTGTGAGGTAGTCTTGTGCATGTGCCTCTAGGCATCTTTGATTGGTTGAGCAAAAATGGTAGAACAAATTGTATGGTAATTATGGTGCAGGTCAGACGTACTGCAATTAAGTTGTCTTGTCCTAAGCGCTAGCAACTGCAATCTAGGTTGTGGTCTCTTGCCTTCTGCTGCCGCAGCTGTTGCTTGTGGCAACCAGACTCTATGTGTTGTGGAATACTGGGGGTTGTGTGTTGCAGTAGATTAGCAGGAATCTTTCCTCTGGGCCGGGGCCCCTCTTGCTCTGCCTAAGGCCATCATGAGCGCAGCCTCAAGCTGGGCTCTCACTCGGCTCTAAAAGGCCTAAATACTGTCAGCTCGGGTCACCAGTGGCCTTGACCTTCCACGGCTTATCCTCTTTTGCTCTTCCGCTCCTCTGGACTTGGCTGTGCCAGGTTCCCAGAAGGGATGTCATGCCGATAAACTGGTTCTACTGATATTATTCAGTACTCATATTCGGAGGCACTGTCAATGACATTCTTTTCTAAGGTACCTAAATGAATCATGCATATCTTGTGGATGTTTTATGGTTTAGTTCTATTATTTCCATTTCTGGATTTGATAATGAAATTAAAAAAGGCTGTTGAATCAGTACTTGAAAGCATGCATCTTTTGGTTCTTTTTTTGGTCATATCACTAATTAAAAAAAAAAAAAAAAAAAAAAAGGATATATTCGCACACCATTTAAGCTCCCACAGTGTGATTTTTGTTACACACATACCAACCAGTATGGACTTTGACAGGTGTGTTAGCCAGGTGTATTTTGACGCATATCAGTAATTGCTCAGTCAGTACAAGTGTGTGTTTGTGTGTGTGTATGCCTCTAACTTTAAGCCATTTCCTGTCTCTTTGCCAGACAAACACACTGACATCTCGAGCCGAGAGGACTTGGATGACTCTTGTCTGAAGGATACCATGAGCATAGCCTCCACTGACTCCTTTGTGTCTGCTGCTGAGGTGAGATCACACCACCACCCATACATATTGAGCACACATACAGCTCATGATGCCAGAGGACATTAACGTGAGGAAAGGGGGGGTCACACACTAACACAATGTGGATGCATATGAGTCTTTAGGGCAGGAAATTGACACACTTGTCTGCATCAACAAACCAGCAAGTGTCTGGAATGTCCTGGTTAAATCACAAGGCCTATCTCCTATTTGTTCTAGCCGCTGGACTTACAACTCGGCAGATAATCTAAAGCAGACCTTGGAAGCAGACGACTGTCTGGCTGCCAGCCGTGTCGTCGCTTATTAGTGTAGGTCATGCACCTGTAATCAGCCATCCCCGTGCCCAGCTAACCTCAGACACCTTTAATCCATGCCCACGCAGAGCACCGACAACCTTGCCCTGTCACTGTCATTGTCTATCACTGTCTTCCAAAGGGCATTTTAACTGTTAGCCAAGTACATTCACTTAGAGTGAAGTGAGTCTTCTGTTAGCAGTCAGGAATTTGTGCTTACATTAGGCTGGAGTCCAGAGTGCTGTCGTTAGGAAGAGGAACGAGAAAATTAGAAATCGAGAACAACATAGACCACATTTACCAACCTGCAGCTAACGCTAACTGAAAAGGGCAAAGAAAA
Organism: Tenualosa ilisha; assembly: GCA_015244755.2. Lineage (NCBI taxonomy): Eukaryota > Metazoa > Chordata > Actinopteri > Clupeiformes > Clupeidae > Tenualosa > Tenualosa ilisha. Next base: position 4,314,695 of record PYXC01000541.1, on the reverse strand, counting down.
CCGAAACTGAGTTTCCTTGCATTCATTAGTTAGCATTAGCTGCCGTTTCAGTATACGGTTCATTCCCTTCTTAATGTCTGTTTGAGGACCCAACCCAGAGATATAGGTGGATTTATAACAGACTTTTCCTTTAACATTGGTCACACAGTTTGGTGGAAGTTGATGAGTCTTCCACGGGTGGGTCTCCAGTTATTGTTTCAGTCTGGTTGTTGTCACTCTGTAGGGGTGGGGTGCTGTGCTCTGGAGTAGTAAGCAAAATTGGGTCACAGCCAGAGAGGAGAGCTGCAGAGAGGGCTATTAATAGCCACAGCACATGCCTACATGTTTACAGTGAGTGTATGTCAGCTTTGAGATTTGAGCCCACTGCAGTTTGCTCTTGGGTGGAATTACAGAGGGAGTTCCTGTGTGGATAGTTCAATCCCTGTCCGGTGTCTGAAAGTTTTTAGACCTTTTCAGGTTTTCCACATTTTTCGAAATAAGTGACTGGATTTTAATTATTCTTTTTCTCCTGTCTAGTGAAACACACTATAATTCACAAAGTAAAGTTTTGTGGCATTTTAAACACATTAAAAACTAGAATGGCACTCAGTGGAGGATATACCTTAGACAAGTGTCTCATTTCTGTTACAAATCTTCTGTAAAGGAGGATGCGTTTTCACCCTGCTCTGTTTTTGATTTTCTGTGTCTGATTGTAGCATTGGTGTTAATGAGATGATTCTTAGTACCTTACTGTGTCCACACCAACCATTGGGCAACATTCCTAGCTTTTTTAATCTAACTACAGGTCCTCATGTAGCCTCATGTGATCTGAGGGCTGTTTAGGTACTTTCTGGCAAGCTAGTGTTTGTCCATGTGCCTGATTGTTGGAGTACTGAAGTGATGGTTGTCCTTCTGCACAATGACAAAAAAATGGCAAGTGTTGCCCTGTTGTTGCTCAGGGATTTGTTTGACAACTGCAGCTAGTATGTATTCTAGGATATGTCTGGTCCTCTGTGAAAGTGACCTGTAACTAATACTGTGCCTGGCATGAAGTATATGTCAAGATGCTTTGTTCTTATGCCATCGTTAATATTCCATTGCATATTGCATAAATCATGCCTGTTGCTCAAGGTATTGTGACATGCTGTGTCTGTATGAGAGAGGATGTGTATGACCAAACTAGAGTACAGCACGTACGACCAGTGTTCATATGATCCACAGGGAGTCTACTACATCAAGCATTGTGGACAGATAACTCTAGATGAGGACTCCAATAGAGAGAGCGCTGCACATTCCTCATTTGTTCCAAACCCCCCTCAGAAGAACCTCTTGTTCCACCTCATGCCTCATACCATCTTTGGGCTTTTCTCCTCAGCTGTCCGAGCACAGAGAGCTCAGGAGTGCCTATGCTCTGGGCTCGCTCTGCCATTACCCGTTCTATGACGACGCGCTGCAGTTGGCCGAGGAAGGCAAGATCTCTTGCAGGGTTCTAAGGTATGACAGACAGTGGGCAGCTTGTCCTTGACAACATAAGGAATAATATCATGTGGAAATTGGAGAAGTGATTTAGATGGCTCCCTATGATATCTCCTAATTTAACATAGTTTTATGAAATAATGGGCATACTGTAGACTAAAACGAAATGTGGCCAAATGTATGGAGACCCCTTCCGTAAAATAAGCTGTTTCAGCCACACCTGTTAATACCAGTTGTATAAATTGAGCCCAAAGCTCTGTGATTTCCATCATCAAACTTTGGCCGTAGAATGTGTTTTACTGTAGAGTTCTGTGACCTAAAATATGGCACAGACCTCGGATGACGTCTTTGCCACGCGTCAGGCAATGAAATTTCTGCCCCGTTAGATCAGCCCCATACCAGTTGACTGTGCTGTTCATGTCAAGGGTGTAGGAGAACGGCTCAGCCATGATGCAGCAACGTCAGAGCATGCAAGCTAACACAGCTGGGGCATTGAGTGCTCAAGCACGTATCATTTACAGAATGTCTATCCTCTGTTAAAACGCTCTCAGCAGATTTCCAGACTGTCCCTGGCTGCCACAGCCGCATGGGAACAAAGCCTCAGGAGCTGTATAAAATGTGTTTGCAAGGGGAATGTTGCAAACAAGCATTTCCTGAAAGCATGGCTATAGATATTGCATCATACATGTGCTCAGTGTGCGCTCATACAGTTCTGTCCATGGAGTATAACAATATTCGAGGGGATTGGTGCCCTGGTCAGTGATGAGCGCAGATTACCACTTACTGTATGCCATTGTCCTCTAGGACTGAGCTGCTGGAATGCCTTGGTGACACAGACTTCCTGGCAAAGCTTCACTGTGTACGCCAGGCTTGTCAGGTATGTATTGCATGGGTATTTTTTTTTTCTTTTTTGCAAAGTTGCTCTTTATATGAAATTATTCTGCAGTCAAGACCGAACACAACAGTTCTCATCACTGATGTATTTGATCACTCTCTGCCCAGATGATTTTGTGTGAACGTGCCACCAGAAGCTTTCTGGCTGATACTGGAAAGAAAATCCTGTCCTCCATCATTGTCAAAGCCCGAAAAGTAAGTGTGTGTGTGTGTGTGTGTGTGTGTGTGTGTGCGCGCACATGTCTGTCTATGTGTGCATGTGGTATCTCCCTGCTGCCGTCCTTTCCCCTGCTGATGAACGCCTGTGTCTGGCAGAGCCCCAACAGATTTGAGGAGGTGTTTGAGGAGATGATCTCCTTCCTGGAGCTGACTGACCACTGGGCCAACACGGAGGTGGAGCTGGCCACCCGCGGGGTGAGGACTGCTTCTCGTCTAACTCGCGCACATGACACGTGCAGCAGTTGCTTCTGCAGCAGAGGAGAGATAGATCAAGATAAATCAAATTACGTTTTTAGACTCACTCTCTGTGTAATGTTCTTTGGTAGATTCATGTTATGTTCTTTAAGCTATCCTAGTCCTTTAGGGGTAAAGACACACTTGTCTATATTGAATCACGCAAATGATTGGGGGGAAAACTACTTTAAGTTATTAGGGCCGTAAGAACAAAGAATGAGAATTGCACTCATGCTGTTTTACAAAATGAACGCCCCTTTCAAAAGTGAGTAATGTTCCTGTCAAGTAAGGAGAGATCCATAAAGTTTTGCTTGCGTATGACTTGTGGCTTAAAGACATGGGAAGCTATGCTGTGAAATTTCTATGCAACAATTTCTAAAAACAAGCAATCAGCAAAAATCTTCTCACTATCTAGTCTCTGTCAGATCACAGAGTATACTCTGATATTCTGTTTAAAAAATTGTACATAGCCCTGGTCCTCTGAATGGGAACAAAAATGCCATCATCTCATATAATAAAACACTATGTTGAGTTTGGTATGTCTGGTGTGTTGTGACTGATCTGGAGACAAGTGCCTGCCAAGAAATATGAATACAAACATGTCGTTCAGTATTGTTTACCCTACCTTTAGAAGTAATTAGACTTCATATACTAAACATATACAACAAATGCTATAATAATAATGTGTATATTGTAAGATATTGTGTTCCTTATTTCTATGTCATTCAGGTCAAGCATTTGAACTTCTATGACATCGTCCTTGATTTCATCCTTATGGACTCCTTTGAGGACCTGGAGAACCCTCCCATCTCCATACAGAATGTTGTTAACAATCGGTGGCTTAACAGCTCCTTCAAAGAGACAGTAAGCTCATCACATTAGCATTCTCACTTTTTCAAGCTAATATTATGGTGTCAAGCAGGCTCCAGCCTTTAGTATGAAAGAGATTTTCATTTCATGATGTTCCAACAGGCTGTTGCATCAAGTTGTTGGTCTGTCTTGAAGCAGAAGAGACAACATATGAAGGTATGCTCTATTTTCATAGATATCAGGAACAGTTTACAATTGAGGGCAGGGGCTTTCTGCGGATAGGCTGGGGTGTGTAGGGGCAACACAACACAGAGCTAACAGGTCAAACAGTGAGGTACCTTTAAACAATTACAGCTGTTGTACCACTATATTATTAATATATTATATGAACGAAGCTTTATTACGTTTTTTCTCCCCAACAGGTTCAAGACGGTTTTATTGCACACTTCTATGCTGTCTGTGAGCAGATCAGTCCAGTCTTGGCATGGGGCTTCCTGGGGCCCAGGACTTCCTTGCATGACTTCTGTTGCTTTTTCAAGGCAAGTTACCTTTGAACATGCCTCTAGGCTAGCCATACATAAAGTAGCCCTGGGTCAGGTTCATCTCAGTTTTGCTAACAGTACTGCACTTTTTTAGCAATTTAAACATGTTTTAGTGTATGGTTACTTTTTAAAACTGTGAACATGGTGATAAATGATCCTTCTTGAACTTCTTGAAGGCACAGGCTTAAAGCTGTGACTGACATTTGTCTCACCTGGTTGACAGGATCAGGTGCTGTTCTTCCTGAAGGACATCTTTGACCTGGAGAAGGTGCGTTACACAAGCGTAGAGACGCTGGCTGAGGACATGCTCCACCTGCTGCATAGGCGCTCTGAGCTGCTCCTGGCCTACCTGGGAGCCGACTCATTCCGCCACCTGAACAGCTGCGTCACCTCACAGCTCCACCTTGTGCCCAATGCCATGCTGGAGGCCAGAGTGCAATAACCAGTAATTTATTTAAATGGCCACCCACCATTCAGAATCCACTAACTGGAGGAGTGGGGGGGGGGAGGAATTATGCTTCCTTGGTGCAGTGTTGTGCTGGCTTTTTTTAAGTGTGACTGCAGTTTGTTTGGTTGTTAAAGGGAGCAGAAATGTAAACTTGTTTTGCATTAATTGGATATTTATTCCATATGCACAAAAAGGCTCACGCCTCATAAATTGTAAGTCCATGTAGTGGACGCCTAACCTCTCCCAAGGTAATCTAATGTAACTGACAGGTGTGACCTCTAAAATCATGATTATGGCACATGATTGATTATTGTTTGGATTGTGTGTAAATGTAGTTTTGAAACACAGTGCTGGAATCCCAGGGGTCCCTTTAAGCCCTCAGTCTCAATTGGTATGAATCAACTTAGTGAGTCACTTATTCATGTCAGTCAATTCTTTGAGGGTTCAGGGCTTAGGATGACACTAGAATTCAATCCCGGTCACTGAGGTCACAAGTGTAGGAGATTGATGGGCATGATGCGCACTACAGGGGATTTCAATACATTTGGATGAAATGAACCTTCTGTGCGCATGGAAGCAACCTGATTTTCAATCTGAAAGTCATTGGAAAACGAATGTGTTGCATATATCTGCAAATACAAGAGCATGGTCATCTTACAAAACACCATATGGCTGTGATTCACCAGTCAAGTCACAATACTGCACCTATGTACTTGTTATAGTGCCATGTCAATGCAGGGTTTTTTTTTTTTTTAAATAACTAGTGTTATTGTTACTGTGCCTCTGCAGAGGCCGACATGTCCAGTCCTTGGTATATTTGACCTATACCAGTGTACAATTATAAAGTACTTCTGACCTCATTGCTTAGTACAGTTCATAGGCATTGTCTTCTTAGTTTAAATCATGTTACATTTTAATAACATGTCAACTGGGAATATTTTAAGAAGGGCACAGCAATGGAAATACGTCATCTGGCACACTGGGTTATTAGAGTGCAAAAGTAATACTTTGTATCGAGTTGTTGTTCAGTTAGCAGAAGACCATATACAAATGAAATGCCTTGACAGACAGTGCCACTGAACTTGAAGGCCTGTTGCTGCTTAGCCCCGGCCTAAACATAGGGCCTCATTGCTAATAACATGACCCATCTCCTGCAGTTACTGTGTGTGTGCTACTCTGTTGTAGTCAGTGTTGGGCTGTTGTGAATGATACGTTAGTCAGCCCTACTGTTGGCATCTGTGGTGTTGCCCCGTTTGTATTGTCGCATATAAGGCCTGAACTGTTAACAGTGGTCTTCCTAGACACTGACGGAGCGGTTGTCATTGAACATTGTGTAAACCCGGTTATGCATATACAACTGATTCAAGACTTGCATTTATTTTTATAGTTGCGTCATTTCACCAAGACATGAACAGAATGGCAACATATGACCAATGTAAGTGTCTGCATAAGTTATGTTTTAATAAAAAGGGCAATTTAAAGTGAGCTTCCTGGTGTTCCTACTCCTCTCCCTTAACATGACAAAAGAAAAAAAACTGACACAAGACTAAGTGGGTTGTCTGGTCACAAAGGGTTTAAAAAGAAGGCGAGTTAAAAACCCAAGTCAAATTCACATCTTTATTTTAATGGACATGGCAACAATGGAAAACATTCAAAAAAAGATCTGACAAAGCCAACTCCACAAAAGAAACATTCCAAAACAGCACACGAAACCATCCGAGTATTCACCTCTAAGGCATGCTCTAAACTTCCAGATATTACTCCGGTTTTGCCTCATCTTGTCTACACCCCCAGATATTGTGCTGAGAAAACCTCACTCACCGGTATACATATGTACAAGAAAAGTTTATGCAAAAATGGGAATTCATTGCAAGCTGAGGAGAAATTTCAAAAGAAGAGAGGGGGAAAAAAAAGGTTGTGATTGCTCTTTTCCAAATTCACTGTCTGAAGATTTGACCACTGATACGAGACTACAACAGTTCCTTGTCTTTAAAAACTATTTTAAAGCATTCCCTCAAATTCTTTCAAAACCCTACATAAAGCAATAGGCAAATGCAATAAGAAAATCATCATTCAACACCACTACAGATCAATGGCATGTTCAGAATGGCAATATCTTAGAAATTCAGCAGAACTGTTATCAAGACATGTCCCTAGACTCAGCATCAAGAAGACAACTTAGGCAGTCACAGGTTTCCTCATTATATTGGTTACCTTATAACTGGAGCCCTTGAATGGTCTACGTTCAGCAGAGGGACAGACTCAAAGGATTCCTCCTTAGGGACAAACTAGCTCAGGATCTGATTCTACGACCTATTGCCTGCAGCATCTTCCACACTGTGAGTGAGAATGGAGGCAGCAATTTTTGACAAGTATTAGCACTACGGCAGGGCATCAATTAACAGGTTTCAAACCAATGGCAACAGCAGCACAGATAATCACACTTTATACAATTCCCAAGTGAGGGCATTAATTAGTACGACTAGCTCCCGCCGAGGTGTTTTTGCCACTACATGCAGCTCATGAATAGTCAGGTTAAAACAAAAGGGCATCCTAAACATCCTGTCATTCCTCCCCAACCCCCTCCCAAACAATACAACGGCTTACAATACATTTTTTAAAACTAAATTTTCAATAATCACTTAAACTTTGAAATGTGTTCAAATCCTGGGCGGTTGTGAATATGCAAAACATATCAACATGTTATAAATGGTATGTAGCATGTAAATTGCTACTAATTGCCATGCAAATCATTCAGGTTGAGAATACAACACAGTGCATGTGGACTAACCATTCCCAGGCTAGAATTTAGTTGGACAGCAACATTTTGACTGAAATTTACTGTAGTTGTAGTCAACTCTAAGCAGAGGAGATGACAAAAGGTTTTAAGCTAGGCACAATTTGTGGGCAGGTCAGACAGCATTAAATGTCTACAGCACAGGTCAAACACTTGTTTCCTTAGGTTACGCTTACCTGTATTATTGCAGCAGAACCTAAGGTGCAAGGTCTGGGTGGACACTGCAAGAATTAGATATTGCACTGTTTGCCGTCAATGAACAAATCAGTCACATCATTGGCGTCAATTCAACAGCCATGAGAACAAGTGTTCAGAGCAAAAAAAGCATGTCTGACAATCATGGGCAAGTCTGCAAAAGGTAGAACACTAGTCTGAAGCACTTTAGTTCTATGCCTAAGACAACAGCATGCTGAATTGCTACTATAAGACATAGCGTTTAGCATCAATATGCTACATTATATTTGAAAGCTACAAAAAAAACGCATGTTCAAAAAACAAACATGTTCAGTGCCAGCATCCTAATATAAAAGGTGACAAGCTTTTAAATTGTAGTTTGTTCACGTTAAACATATTCAAGTTAATGTATTGACATTTGGGAAAAAAAGACTACGTTCTCACTTGACTCACTCAAACTTGAATGGTGACTTGAGTTCTTATTCTATTCGGGCTTTCCTACAGAGGAAAGAAAGTGTTGAATGCCAAACTAATCAATTCAGCAAAATAACACGCAAATATTTCAGAAGCACTAAAAAAAAAAACTTCATATACTGTACGCATTACAAAACCGCTACATTGCCATGTTGCTGAATGAAAATATTGCTGAATGAAAATGTCATTGCATAAATTCAGGTTCACAACAAACGCAACATCAGTCCAATTTGTCCAAAAGAGAGGCCATTTCAAAGGTCAGAAACATCATGAGCAACTTCAAAACATGACTGGGGATTTGGGGGCTCTAATACTTACCAAATGTTTGTTTTTTGTTTTTTATGTAAAGGACACATGTCTAGCACACTATTAATTGTCAGCAAGATATCAAAGACAAGTGATGGCTCTTAAAATCACATTGCATTGTACTTACGGTGGAGGGACCATGTCAGTGGTGAGGCACTTCCCAACCTCCACCGCCCTAAACACCTACAAATCTACATACTGGATGGATGCCAACAGACAACTGGTGAAACAAAATTTTACTTTTGCATGTGCAGCTTTTTCGTTTTAATTTGTATCAAAATGGTTTCAAGGCCAGCAGATAATTACAAAAACGTGATGCATGAAAACGGAGGGGGAGGGAATAAAGTAACAGAAACAAGTGCTTTTGCATGTAATTGCTTTCAAATGAGAACACCGTATCTGTCCTGTAAGAAAGCAACAAAAATTCAACTAAAATGCTTGCAATACTTTGCAGTGACAATATCCAAAAGAACATTTTGTTTAAAAAAACAAAAACAAAAACAAAAAAAACCTCTTGCTTACCGCCTTCCTAATCTTGCCTGTGAGGGAGAAAGTTTCTCTCATTACATACAGTGCATAACTAGCTTAAGTCACCAGGCACAATACAACAAGTGCTGCTTCAGGTCTAAGAGTGGACACACCTATCACTGACCCACCAGTAAAAGAGGTATCTGTCTGCTCCTAGAACCTCAGCAGTGACCCGTTCATAAATGCAAAGAGACACTACTAACTTCACTGATAAAGGATATGCGACACAATCAATCAATCTTGTCAATGCATTCACACATCAAAAAATAAAACCAGGGGTTACAATTTTTAAAAACAGGAACCGCACAGACAGTTGGAGAGACAAGAAAATGGCAGAGCATGTTTTGTCTGAAAATATAGACAGAAAGAAAGTAACACACACTTCGATCTGCATGTCATGCCTTCTCTGATTTTCCCTTCCCCGCCTTAAAACTGCTTACAAGATGGTTTCCACCCCTTTTTCTGCCATCCCACTTACCAACACAGGAGGTTTCATTTTGTTTTATTGCAAAACACAACAAGCATTTCATATTTTAAACTGAGATGATTTACATGGAAATGACTACAATTGTATAAACATGAGCTCTAACCACATCAGATGGGAAATACAGGAGCTGGAATGACCATATGCTAAAATTACCCTTACTAAAACAAACCGTTCATTTACAAGAACAGCTAAAGAAAGAAAAAAAAAGAAAGTAAAATAAAGAAAAGGGCTTGACTCCGCAGCCATGTTGCAATCTATTTGAAACACTTTTTAACCAAGGAAATTTAAGATCTTCATCATCATCATCAAGACGTCTGCATCCAAACATTTAACAAAGGATTTTTCGACAATGTAGCATTTAGTTTATGTCCACTTCACATTACTGGCCCTGTACAGAAGAAATACATAAGAGAATACACAACATGTTAACATCAACAACCGGGACACTTCAACCCCCCCAAAAATAGGCTCAAAAAGAAAGACGCCTGTATAAAGAGGAAAAGGCTTGGTTAGAAACTGCAATGTTGGGTCCTCAGTCGACCTAAAAAACCTGTGGAGAAAAGTGATATTAAAGGGGGGTGGGGGGTAGAAAATGGACATGCATGCCAATAGGTGTGCTACTTGGATTCAAGGGCACCCCCCCACCCATGCACGCGCGCACACACACACACACACACACACACACGCGCACACACACAAAAGGTGGAGCGTAAGGGTCCAGGGTACAAAAAAAAAAAAAAAAAGGGTGAAAACCAATAAACCAACGGTGTTGGGGACAGGAGAGAGAGAAAGAGAAGGGTAATCTCTTAGGGCGAGCATACCTGAGGCGCCTGTGGTGCGGCTCCCATGCCTTGGGCTCCCGCCTGGCCGTAGTACGCAGCCTGCTGGCGGTAGTACTCAGCCCAGGCCGCGCTGTAGTCTGGCTGGCCTCCGGGCTGGGCCGGTGCCGGCGTAGCCGCTGCTGCCTGGGGAGCAGCTTGACCTGTGGATGACAGCAGCAATCACAGTCAGACACAGACCACAGCCACAGACTCAAAAATGGGTACACACCAACAGTGTGATCAACTCCTCAATACACAGTTTCAAGAGAGTTCCAATTATTAGCATCATGGCTGTTCCCACGACGTTACTGTTTTAACGTTCCATAATGATAACAAAAGGGGAGTAGTTTGGGAACAAAATGGAGCATTCAAGCATTGTTTTTGTTGAAACGGTCTATTGCAATATCTAAGCCACAGTGTACATTGGAACACATTCTGTTATAAGTTGGTTGCACCAGTGCCATTAATGACCCAACTCAATCAGAGCCAAAAAAGGGGTTTGAAGTTAATGGGGTAACATTCCAGGATACAGGAACACATTCTTTAGATGTGTGGATGGACGCTATAAATTACATCACTACTGAACGTCACTAACTGCGTTGACTGACAAGATGCATTACATTTTAATAGCTAAATTGAAAGAGACAGCCTAAAGCATGGGTATTTTGTAAGAGGGGGAACGATCCTGGCCACAGTTCCTCTGAATGGTAGGACAGAAACCCACTGTTTTGCTGTAGGGCAGTTGGGAGGACAGCCAGTCTACCCAAGACGGCTGCATTAAGACCACAACTGCCCACATTCAAAACTCCATCTAGTGCCGTTACGTGCTCGTATGTAAAGCTGTAAATGAACACGCAAATAAAGGTTGCACGATGAGTCGCATGCGTTGTGTCCTGATTTTACAGCAACTGCTTGGTAGGTCACAAGTCTTATTTGACCGTAGTTAACAGGATACCCACCTTGTTTTTTGTAGTATTCTTCCCATGCCTTCGTGTAGTCCTGTGCAGGCTGGCCCTGCTGTTGACCTGCCGCAAACAATTTAATCACCATTTGAGCCACTGAGGAAATTTGTCTCCCAAAACAGACTCATATCTTAACATCTACCTTAACAAAATGCTCCATTTATAAACATTTAGAAGTACATTTATGTCATTCTAAGGCATGTCAAGACAGTACATTTGAACTTTTTTGATAAGAGAGTATGCAAACCAGCCAACTGTGTATTCTTTTACATCCGTGACTACAAGACAAATCCCTAACCAATATTCTGAACCGGCAGTTAAGAGGCAAGAAGCTGTTCAGTCTAAACAGCTGGGCACAAACATAATGAAGACTAGCCACAATATAATGTGACTAACCCTTCACGAAGGATTAAAAAAAGCCTTTTATTGTAAGACCACCACCATAAAAACCTGGTGGCAAAAAAAGTGCCCAATGCCGTTTAGTCTGACTCCCCCATTGTGAGATACGCTGAAGCTACATTTTGCGAAATATTTTTATATACCCAATTTCTTGTAATATTCCTCCCAGGCCTTGGTGTAATCTGCCTGTCCACTCTGACCTGGAGCCTGCGGGTCACCTGTTAAAAATGGTACAATTTTATATTGATAACCATTCTTGGACAGGCAGCAGTTCATCCTCCACCTGGATGGGTGACGTACTTTGACCCAAGCAGGGTCATAAAAGAAAAAAGAATTAATTTAAAAAAATAAAAATAAAAAAAAAGGAAATGAAATCTGACTTGTCCTAACCTGTCAGTAACAGAATGGAAAAATAATGGACAAAAAAAGAGCTGACTGAAGACAAAAGCAACAAAAGGATAACACATCTGAAAGGCATGTATAAACAACAACACAAAAGGGCACTAGCTAGAGAGGCACTTGCTACACTACACAGCTGGAGAGAGCTCCTGTGTGTGATGGGGCTCTTGTTCACTATGGGACAGGCCAAGCTACATGAGAGGCTGTGTAGGAGAGGAGGAGAGGACATCAGTGAGGTGCCTACCCTGGCCGTTGGTCTGCGCTGTTCCGGGCGCTGCGCTAGTGGGCGTCATGGGGGCCTGAGGCTGCTGCTGGTACTGGGCGTAATAAGCTGCCCACGCCGCTGCATTGGCATCTGCTGCCGCTTTATCTGCACATGTTGGGAGAGAAGGGGGGGGGGGATATTTAGCACCAGAGTTTTTAACCAGTGAAGCACTACAAGAGAGACACACACACACACACACACACACACACACACACACACGACAATATCCCTCAACCCACCCACGGCACAAGTCACCTCTAACAAAACCAACTTCACCTCCTAAATCTCGGAAACCAAAATGTAATTAAGGATAGCAAGGGGGGAAAACATGAGAATACCCCAGGTTGGTGGCGTTTAATAGTACTTATCCAGCTAGAGGACGTGGAATTCTAAAATAAGATTTCATTATCCCTTTATCCTCAAACACACACACACACAGCATACTCCCAATGCACGGTGTGGGCCATTTATTTAAGATAACTGGATATAAGACTACTTCCAATAAATTTAAGCTTTCTTTTAATGCAAGTTGGGGTTCATAAACATTACAGTACCACTTTTGGATATGTGGTCAGAAAAAAAGTCACGGCACAGCACTGTCCACTTTACTTGAACGGTAAACAGAAAGGAACTGCAGTTTGTACTTACTGGGATCTGGCTGTCCCTGCTGCCAGTGGGGGTAGCCATTGCCCCAGCCCTGAGGTGGGTACGGGCCAGGTGGACCACTGCGAAGGAACAAACATTTAAACTTAGTTACGCACCTTGCATCTAAAACAGAATGTAAAACATCTTTATTCAGCAGAACAGCCAGTTTACTGTAATCTTGGACAATTACAAGATGAGTATCAAGAACATTTTGTGCAAAAATAGAATAAAGTATAACAAAATAAACCACAACACACACAATGTATTACACATGCACGTTACCAGCAGCCATGTACTGACTACAGTTCATTAAACTTTCGTTTGTAATTAATCTGTACGAGATGAATAATTAAGAAAAATTAAGAAAAGAAAGACATTCCCTTGCATAGCCCATCCACAGGTGAAGCAAAATAAAACTAATTAATGGTTATAAAATTACAGTACATTTGATTTGGATACATCACAGCTGGGAATGTGAGTGGCAAAAATCAGGGACTTACTGGGGGCCTGGGGGGCCCTGGTTGTATGGGCCAGGGTTGTAGGGCCCCATAGGTGCAGGAGGACCAGGGGGCCCTGGAGGGCCGTGTGGAGCAGGTCCACCATGAGGCCCTGGTGGCCCATGTGGGCCTCCCATTGGACTTACTGGACCCTGGGGGTGGAAACAGTACTCTAATAACTCCAGACCAAAGCACTCATCATATGCACAAGAAATATACAGTTGTGCTGCCAAAAAAATTCCATGAAAAATACAATCTCTTATCTTGTTACATTAAAGTAGTACCTGGCAAGCCTGTGCTTTTTAACCTCTGAAGCTCCCCCTACAGGTACCAAAAAAAATAGCAAACACTGTTCACTCACCAACCTAGATCAGCCTAGAAATCTAGATGCACCCTTGCGGTAGCAAACGGTTTTGCTCAGGCAGTACGTCTAGCCACACACCATAGGGCCTCAGTATGTCTTCTACCAAGGCTTGGTAAGACCAATCATAACGCTCTTAGTAGAGAGGGCTGTGACAGTGCAAAACAACTAAGATCGATGTGGCCAAGGAACAGTCGGCATTTGAATCGGAGTTACAGCGCATTCAGAGCAAAAGCGGTAAAACGTTCAAGTACCTGAAGAAGCCCGAAACGCTACGCTGAACTGTGGTAAACTAAGCCATGACGTGATCATTCAAATGTTTGATCCTGCTTTTTATTTAAAGTAGCTGCAATCATGAGCCCTCTTCACACTGGAACCCGGAGGCTGAAACTGCAAGGTCATCACTGGTCGAGCGGTGTGAAGGCAAGGCGTTTTTTTCAATCGGTAATGGCTAGACCCTACATTGTGATGTGTTGCCAATATGCATGGCATGCCTATACAAATTAACATAAAAACTACTCACTCCAATTTTCTCCTCAACTAGCTGCCTAGCATAGTCGATCTGCTGGTGCGTCCCTCGGACGGTGAAGACCTTGATACTGGGGTCGGCATTGGGAGGAGGGTTTCTCTGCAGCTCTATTCTGGCGCCTGACTGCTGGCTGATGCCCTTAATGGTCTCACCCCCTGTATGAAAGACAAAAGTATACACAATAGGTCAGACTACTACCGCAGCAGAACTCATTCAGTGATTAAATGTGTGAGAATGTTCATATCCGCTGGGTAATTTGAACATGGCACTTCAAACAATTTGAACGAACATTACCTTTGCCAATGATGAGCCCAGTCTTCATGGTGGGGACTGTGAAGGTGAACTCCTGCAGGCCACCAGGGGGGCCCATGTTCCAGTTGCCCTGGCCACGACCTCTGCCCCTACCACCGGGTCCTGGGGGACCTCCAGCCTGCACGCTCCTCAGCAGGTCGGAGATGATCTCGGCCGCATGCTGTGCCCGGTCAGGGGGGCCCATAATCTGCGCTATCCTCTCGGGTGTAGTGCCGTCATCTAACGAGCAAAGACAACATGTGAGACGTGCGAAAACATATAATGCAATCAACTAGACATGCTGCAGTGCAGTGACTGAAACCAGAGATCCGTGTTCTACATGGAGCGCTAGGACAGGTGATGTTTAAATGGCCCACCTGGTTTGAACTGGATTCGAACCCCCGTGTCATTTTGGATCTTCTTGATCATTTCACCATTTCGTCCAATCACAATTCCAACAGCAAACCGTGGCACTGGAACCTGAGGCAGAATCAAAGTACCACATGAATTCAAAGCTTTTTTTAAAAAAAAAAAAAACCATGATTCCCATATTACACATTTTGGGTGGCCTAAACCAACTAAATGATTCCCATAATTATGACATTAATTCACAAGCGTGAGTGTACCATGTAGTGACTGGGCTAATCTGCTAAAATGTTAGCTAAATGAAAGTGTGATGCAACTTAAACTAATTGTATGTAATGATCTACTAGCTAATTATAAGGTGCTAAATGCAAAGTGGGCATTCCAAGTGCTCAAATCAGAAATCATTTTCTCCAGGTTGGCAAATAGGGGTAATAATAGCCAAAATATTGCTGCTCAGGGCACCCATCAATGAGGAGTCCCATTATCCATTCTGGTTTACCACAAAATCAATGTACTATTTATTAACTGAGAGAATACAAAGACCACATCACCATCTCATACTTACATCTAAACTGTCACCTCCTCCCATCCTGGAGCCGTACTCGCCCCGTTGCTCCCGGAAACCTTGATCCCTAATCAATTCCATGACCATCTCTTTGGCTTGCTGTAAGACACAAAAGGGAAATTGCCTAGTCTGACAACATTTGGTAGCTCTATAATGACAAAAACTGCCTTTCAGTCTCTTAAAAGAAGCTCTGGCTGGTAGGACATGTTGGCCTTAGACTGACATTGGCATCAGCTATGTCTAACAGGAGTAATGTATGGAGCCAGCCTTGATCGGACCTTGACTAGATGCAACAGCAGCTTAAGTGAAAGGATTTTCTAAAATTTTAAGACCACCAAAAACATTTTGACTGTTTTAAATCATGTTTCTGTAGCTGATGCCTAGGTCAAGCTTAGAAGGCCAACAGGTCTTACTAGCTAGGGATCTCTTTCAGGGTAATCTGCCCTCCATATAATGTCCTTCTTTGGCATTACAATTTTACCTGACCTGTCCAGGTACAAGAGAGACAGGAATTACTTGATGCTTACTTGAACTTTAAAAGGCTCTCCTGAAATCCGGAGAGGTTTGTCTGCTCCTGTGTTTTGCGGCCCATCTTGGATCATGACCATCTTCACACCAGCACGTTCCTGTGAGATGAGTGACAGATTTGATAGAGGCAAAAAATAAATCATGCACAATGGTGCACATTTCCTTTACTAAAATCGTAGCAAAGTATTCAACTGCCATCAATTTCTCCACAACAAAAGACAAGATCTCAATCTGTTCTCATCAATGAAACAAAAGGGACTGACAGTAGTGGATTACTGGACATTCCCAACAAAGACAATCCACTAAGGTTAGCTGAGAGAGAAAGGAAGGACTACAGGAGACAAGAGCTCAATGTTAGCCATTGAGAAAGCAGACAAACCTGTAACTGTTTAATGGTTTCTCCGCCCTTGCCAATAACAAGCCCAGCTTTAGAGGCAGGAACGAGAATCTCCTGCACCGTCATGCCTGGGCCGTCATTATGGTGGAATGGTGTGGGCCTGCCCTTCTCCACAATCTCTGTTAATAACCTCTTTGCAGTCCTGGAAGGATGAAAAGAATGTGTTCAAAGCTTGCAGCTGAAATTTAAAGTACACGCATACAGGTTAAGAGTTCATTTTCTGTGTCTACTGACTCGTGTTAGTTTAAGTACAAGTGCACCAAGGCATCATGGATATAGAATGATTGCCACATTTACATTCAGTGCTATTTAGACCAAACAGGCATAAGTAGTGCACTTACTGAATAGACTCTGGAGCGCCTGTTAATGTCACCGACCTGTCTGGCATCCCACCACTGTCTGGTTAAAAAAAATGTGAAGACATTTTAAATCATGGCTTACAAAACCAGAAGAAACTCCATCTTATTTCCATAGCATTAAGACACTGAGAAATTAAATGCTCACCTGGGGCAATTTGTATTTTACATCCCGACTCCTGCTGAAGCCGGGATATCTGCTCTCCTCCTCTTCCGATGACTATGGAAAGTTTTAATTGAAAATAAAATAATTATAAAAAACGATTTCCATGCAATACAACTACCATGCTAGGCTTTTAGGGGCTTTCATAGACCAAGGTCAAATTCACAAAGCACTCTTGAGAAATCGCAAAAATAAATGAAAATATTACGCGAAATATTATGCAAAACATATGGAGAGTTTTGATGATGGAAACACTTACTGAATCCGACCATGCCATCTGGAACTTTGAACTCCTCTGACGCTGACCTAAATAAAAATATAATATGATTTTAATGTACAACTATAATGAACCAACACATCCTCTTCCTTTAGACAAAGAATGTCAAATAAAGCAAGACATACCTTGGAGGACCTCCACCCATTCCTCCCATTACTGCTGTGAACGCTGGAAAAGAGGAAGAGGATTAGGGTCTCACTCACTGCAGCAGACAGTCAAATATAAAACAAAAAATAAAGCATTAATGTGGATACGTACGGTCATTAGGAGCAACCTTTTTTGCCTCTGGTTGATCTGAAAAGGCAAAAACATCTGCAATAGTTATGTTTGATCTGAAAGTCACACACTGTAAAACAGAAACACTGCACAGAACATAGAATTAGTGATGTGCATTTCAGGCTCCTATGCATTTTGTTGATTGATTGACTGAATGAGTAATCCCCTAGGTTCTTAAAATCAGAACAAAATACATGTGGAGCCAGAGTGCGCAAAACTTAATGCCAAACAAGACAACCACAATAGCCATAGCAGAGCATTGGCCAAATTAGACTATCAGGTGGACACAAAACCAAATTATTTTAAAATACTCTAAGGGGTAGACCTATTACAAATAAAGTTTCAAAGACAGAGTGAGTAAGCCTGGCTTCACAAGAGACACTATTAGAAACTCACCAGCGTCCTCCAAGGGCCGTTTCTGGCCCCCATAGCCGAAGTCATTTGCTGAAGGAGGAGGGGCAACGCCATCGCCCCCTATTTTAGCAGCAATCTGAAAGTCCAAACACAGGGGAAAACTTAGGTCACACCAAGACCTGTTAAATGACCAGCCTTTCACGTGGCCAAATGTTGACTTTTGTCCCATTTAAAGTAGAAATTTGCAGCGTTCATTTACAATTAACCACAACATGCAACATTAATAGTGACATTCATCTTAAAATTAAGCGGTTACTGTATTCAACACATCTCCAACCAACATCCATCTGATTTTTCCTCACAGTCTTCAAACATGAGGCAATTTATTGAATGAGACCGACAAAACGAAAGCAAGCTGCTGTGCAGTGTTTTCGCATTATAGCCACCAAAAACGTTACCCAAATCCCTTCTCAGTTCTCACCTTCACAGGTTCACTTATCCAGCATGTTGCTGTAAATAACGTTAACTTTGCCGACTCGATAATTGATACTTGAACAAGGTAATGTTAGGTGGATCCCACACGTTTACAAAGTAACCTTGTCTGGCAACATGGATTCAATCATTCACTGAGAATCCCAAGTGCCTCTGATCCCCTACCATGTTAGGTAGGATAGCAACTTAGCAACACGGTCTTTGCAAATATGAAACGTTGCTAAGTCGAAGAAATCATTAAGTAAACGAAAGGTAACTGAATTTTCACATGTAGACATAGTTTACTACCTGTAAAGTTAAACATGGTTAAGCTAGCTATCGATAGTTTGCGTTACTTCCTTATCTAGACTAGCATGGCCGTTGTTTGAATACGACATGACGCCACGTTTCTTGACCCCGCAGAATTCCATTTTAACTAACGTTAGCTTTATAATTGTTTCTAGTAAGTCTCACTCTGTTTCGCTTTAAACTATTAAGTTTACTTTCACACAAATATAGCTTATTCGCTTGGCTAGCAACATATGGCGTCCAATCGTCAGATTCCTTTGTTGTATTTGGAGTTCATCGCAGAACTCGCAAGGCCTAAGCTAAACTAGCTAACGTGAGCGTTAGCTCTTGTTTAGCCGGGTAACGCTTTGAGAAGAATTACGGTTATTTTTCAACTCGGCGTGGTATTTCCAGTCAGAAACCAATAAATTACTTGTCTTGCCCGCTGTAGTGCATCCTTAAAGGCGTCGTTCATTCCTCCTCCATTGTTTGCGGACGGTGGAGCCACATTCGAATAATCTGCCATGTCTGATGCGCCACTCTTCTTCTCGTGCAGGGAGAAGATGGCCGCTTCTGCGTAGAGTGAAGTAAATGTGTCCGTTCCCTACTGCGGAGGCTGTGGGAGGTGGGAAACCTTTTCAGACAAACCATCGCGAGTTTCCTGGTAATTGAAGTCAGCCTATCATCGCTTCAGAGGGCGGGTTGGTGCGGTTTTACCAATTGAAGATGCAATGCCGACAAACTAATTTTTAGAAAGTTATGGAACATGGAATGTTATATTATATACAGTAATAAACGATTTCTCATTTACCATACCAGGCTGGATTAATCAAAGATCCTGATTACTAGCCTAAATGAGGAACAAAGCAGTGTTCAGGCAGGCAAGTAGACAGTCTCTGCAATATTGATATTTTAGGCCTACTGGTAACCAGCTGATAACCCAGAGAGTCGTGCTTATGGAAATAACATTCGAAGCGGGCGCTAACCTTCAAGAAAGAGATTTTCTGGATATACTGCAATTCAGTAGGTGCTTAACACTTAATGTAAAGGGCTGTATGCACGCATGCATGTATGATCACAGATGACGAAGAGGTCAACTTGTACCTGATGGAAAATACTTTATTAGGCTTAAAAAAAACAATCAAGGCATCGCAGAGCAATGTTCCTCTGTAGGCTAAAAACTACCCCACCAGTGTCCATAAAATCCTTATTGTCCTGAAATAAAACTTAATAAATATGATCACAGTAATATGTTATACTCTTGCAAACAAACCTGCAAGTATCTCTATTCTCTCTTGAAAACTCAAAACTTTAAAACTCAAGTTATTGGTTGGCAAGGCGAATGCCACACAATAGGATATACATGTTCACTAAACAAATCCATGAATGTGCATGGGATATGCAAATAAGATGAATGGAACCAAGCTTGCCTCAATTCAGATCTTGCACATGGACACATGGCTATGTCTATAAAAACAAGCCATGCGTTCAGCAGTCGAAGGTATTGGATGTAAAATACAAAAGATAACTTCTGGAAATTATCATTTCTGACCTCTACAACATTGATGCTGTGTAGTTTGCTTGCTTACTAGACGATGCATCGGTCACAAATTGTCACCTCTGACCCATGCATGCAGTTGATTTCACTTGCTGCTCTGTAGTGCAGTTCTACAATACTCACAATCTTCACAGTTAGTTATAATTCAATTTACATTGATTGGATTATTCACTGGGAAAGCAGTGTCTCAAGTTTTGTTGTCAATGTGTAGTTCAGTAAGGCACATGGCACAGCCCGGACAAAACTCGTCCCCATTCCACTATAGAAGCCTCGGACTCCTTGCCTCTCATAAATCCCAAGAAAAGCTTGAAGTAGGCCCACGTTTGAAGTATGTTGTGAAATGGAGCTGAAAGCTAAAGAGGCAATTAGTGTTATTAACAAGCAAACTCAAACGATTCAGTAAAAATGATTATAAACATGCAGAAAAATATAATTCTATTTTTTTTGCATGCATTTAGATTTGCGGATAGATTTTTTTTGTCTAGCAATTCATTTAACAACCTTGGGCTTGCTGCTGGGTGCGAATCACTGCCAAAGGATAGCTGGTGGCTTGTCCAGAGGCAAATGCCACAAAGCTGAAGAAAAACAACTTGACTTCACTGTTGTCAGTAGGGTCCCTTTTCACCCAACTCATGATGGACTAGCAGAAAAGCATGACAACTGCATGGTTACATTTATTATTAAACAAAGATGAACACACACTCTAAATCCACGGTAACAACAGAGAAGTGTTTAAGCTCTGACTCACTTGGTGGACTGCACATTCTACACCAGCATAGGGTATCATGCAGAGAATGCTTGGCTTAAAACCTCTGTAGAAGGCAGCAGCAGACTCTTTCTGGTAAATGTTTTTTGCACATCTGAATACTCCGTGATAGGATACTGCTTGTTGAAGGTTCAATCGTACTTTCAGCACCTGTAAAGGAATGAGGTGGCCCACCAACAACTATTACATTTTACATAAAACTGTAGAATATCATGTTAGACTAGGCAGGATTTCAGAAAATGGGCTTATTAAAGTTCCAAAAGCAAATCGTGTTGATATTTGGCATACAACATTTTTAGGGATCTAAGGGTGCTGAATTCAAATCTGCTGTATTCCAGGCTCAAAGATTAGTTCTAAGCCTCCTAATTACCATAATAACATAGGTCTTCATAAGCAATGCATTACAAGTGAACAGGGTAGAAAATCTAGGTATCTCATATGTGTGTGTGTGTATATATATATATATATGTGTGTGTGTGTGTGTGTGTGTGTGTGTTGGTATTAAAAGATATGTGCAAATTTATATTTAAACTTCTTTATTAATGTTGCTATTTTTAATTCTATTTTAGCCTACATGTATTTCAGCTACAAATCTGAACCCTGGAGAATGTTAGGTTCAAATTTCTTATATTATAGTTATATTTTAGTGACAACATAGAGTCAAATATATTTACAGACAGATAGATGGATATCCTTTTTTTTTGCACTAGGTACTAACATGGTAAATTTTTTAAGTACATATAAGATATATGTTTTGAACTGGATATTGCTACTTCAGTAGCGCACACATGAAGTAAGACTACCAGACTATCATTACATGTTTATTCTAAAGACTTGTACGAACTGTTTGCTCATTTAGCATCCATAGCCTGAATTACACATTTTAACATAACATTTTATTACTTCACATTTTATTCATAAAAACTTGGCATAAATGTACATTTTAAAGGCCTGTTGGCAGTTTCCAGATTTATAAAGTGATTGCAAGAGATAAAATACATTCCTCTGCAAATGTATTCAACTCTTGATAATATGTAGCAAGCATTTTAACCTGATTTTATTTTTTAATGTTCAGATTTCTACACCTGAAATGTCTGCAAATCAGCACATGATATAACACTTGATTTACATTATGAAACTATACAATATCACATATCTTACAATAATTTTTTTTTTGTCTCAAAGTGGTAATTACAGAAGTTTCACAGGGCTATCTATTAGTTGAATTTTCTATCCTCTTCACCTATAATGCATTGTCAGTGAGGGTCATATTGGATTTGCAATTTTGAGCCTGGCATACAACAGATTTGGATTCCGCACCCTTGAATGTTGTATGCCAAAAATTAACACGATTTGCCTTACCCTGACTGTGTTACCAAAAGCACAAAGAAGACTGTGAAATAAGGTGATCCACAACCTCTCCAAAGCACCTGATAGACCAGCACAAAGACAAACCAAAACATCGTAAAACAATCTAAGAAAATCCAGACCTGCCAATGCACTCTGATACCTCTAGAGGATAAAACACAGCATGGGCACTGGCTCCTGATACACAACCCATTGCAAAACGCTGATGAATAGACAGGGCTCCCCTCTGACCTTCAGAACGAGCTTTCATCTGTTTAAAAGAAGGAATATAACAGCTTTTATGTGTGTGTGTGTGTGTGTGTGTGCATGCGTGTGTACATGCGTGTGAGGGTTAAGTAGTAGAATGTATAGTGCACCTGTGTATAGATGAAGCACTGTAGGGTTGACTGTGGTGTTCCTTTCAGGACATTCACCAGGTTCCCTTGCCACATACATCTTAGGCCACCAGCCTGTAGTTCTCTAAATCCAAGAGATGCAGCTTTTGAACCATGGACCTAAAATAGAATACATTTCTGTCTGTAAGATTCAGACCAATCGCTTCTCACTACTTAACGTAATTTTAATATAGGAACTGTAAGAACAACTTTTCACACAATATATCAGTGAGCAACAGGTATGTTTTCAGTGATACAAAGTTATTGCTGGAGTCTGAAAGGTGAATGTGTTGACTGTATGCTCATAAACTCACAGGTTTAGATTTAGACAAAAGTCTGCAACATATCTGATTAAGTACTAAGGGCATTACGACCATTAGGAACAAACAGTACATGTAAGCGCCATTCATGATCAAACTTGAAAGTTTGGTTTAAGAAACATCACAGCATGAGCTCACCTGAAGCAGTGTTTTCAGACGGTCAATTGGAGCAGTTACTGTTCTAGACACAGCATCTGCCAGGCCTGCAGCTAACACAAAGTTTCCCCATAGAGAGAGGTCTGTGTCTTCCTGAGTCAACTCTATGGGCATAGAGCGACTTTCACCAACATCAAACACCTGCAAAATACAATGGCAAAAT
Organism: Tenualosa ilisha; assembly: GCA_015244755.2. Classification (NCBI taxonomy): domain Eukaryota; kingdom Metazoa; phylum Chordata; class Actinopteri; order Clupeiformes; family Clupeidae; genus Tenualosa; species Tenualosa ilisha. The sequence continues at coordinate 4,291,412 of PYXC01000541.1, read as the reverse complement.
ATGTCATGCCAGTTAGAGGATATTATGGTTTATTTTGTAATTGGAGGTCTGTTTTTACAGTATTTGAACCATATATAAATATTTCTTCAAGGGCTAGATGAAATGGCAGAATCGTGTGAAAACACATGCGCTATAATGTACTTTTTAAGGAAAATTACATGATCACACACAGTGGAATTCACAGAATCTAAAGAAAGAGTTCACAGGATAAATAATAATAGCAATAATAACAAACAGCGATTAATAGTCCTGTGCTTGATCATCATCAGTTAATGGTTATGAATGTTGGTTCGATTCATTTTTCAATTAATTGCCCTGCTCTAACTTCTTTTCAATGTTCCCATTGTTGCCTGTTGTACAATGATCAGAATACCTTCCTCATAGTTCAGTCGACATGGTAACTGCAAGATTAGGCTAAAGCCAAAAAAACAACTGAAGATAGTTTTTCAGTATTTTTTAGTATATTTCTGTTTCTTTTGATAAATTGACTTTCTTTGTGTCCTTTTGATGCCGTTTAATGTGGAGCACATGAATGACAGCTATGATAATGTGCTATATAAATAAACTTGAACTTGAACCAACAGATAGTGGTGCAGTGCACATTGTTTCCACAAGACAGTCTTAAATTACCAGGCTGTGTTTCCAGGATAACACCAGCTCTTTAATATTTTCTACTGGATTTAGGATAACGTGATGAAGAAATTCACCCCAGTCAACAGTCATCGAACTGTCTTCATCCATCCTAATAAAAGAAATGCATATAAGTAAGAGCATCAAAATAACATAATGCTCAAAATGTGTGGCCTGCTTTTATAAAATAAAATCAGACAAGATAGTCATACATGTTGAAAAGTGTTTTCCATGTTTTCTATGTTAATGAGTGTATCATCATTTTAGGGGACCATGGTAGCCCAACTCCTGCACTCTGATACATTGCATATAGGCTAGTATATATAAAGACGGAAAATAATTACTATTCATACATTTGGATTATTTTCTTAGCATTTCGCTTTGATATGACCACACCTATCTCCTTGAATAGACCAATAATATCCTCTTGGTCAATGACCCCTGAGAAAATGGAAAGAAAAGAAAAAAGAATAAAAGATAAGTTACTAATCTGACCAAGACAGAAATGTATCACTTCACGATTTACACCACAGAGATACTGGGCCTCCCACATTTTGGTCGCAAAGTAGACATTATTCCTCTAAAACTCACCGCATTTATTTTTGTCAAGAGCATGAAAGTTGATTTTCCATTTCCTTTCCCTGTCAGTGATATAGCTCAGAAATTCATCGTAATCTAATCGTCCATCTCTGTTTTGGTCGTAATTGTTCACAATTATCTGCAAAGCAAAGAGTCACTAGATTAGTTTACCCAAGCCAAATATGGTTTCGCTAAAGTACACATCTATACATCATCTATAGGCCCAACCTGTGATTTTTCATCAGCTGCAGTGACACCAATTCTTCTCATTTCCCTGGTAAGTTCTTCCACCGATACAAAGCCATCGTTATTCTTATCAAGCCTTCCGAATAAATTATGAAATTGGTCCATGTTGTTCGATGCAGAAATGTAAAGCGAATCGAAACAACCACAATAGAAACTCCACGTGGTAGTGTTAAAAGTCCATGCCCCTGATATGCTTATCTCCTGTTAAGTTTACAATGCTTTTGCCTGGCGCTGAGTCATGTTACTGCTGCCGGATGCGGGACATTCTGTTGGTGCAGCGTGAGAGCGGTGCTGTCTTGGACCGCTCCTTTGCACAAAATGTCTTATGCACTCCTCTTGTACACAAGGTGGCGATATGAATTCGCTTCAACCAGAGTCGTATATTATATTCTCAATGAAGGGCGCTAACTTCAACATGTAAATTCAGGTGGAGATGCTGCTTTCCACTATGGCTTTCAGCATGACCTCAAGATTTGTACTTTGACTTTAATATATATCTATCTATATATCTATCTATCTATCTATCTATCTATCTATCTATCTATCTATATAATTTAATATAATAACATTTAATAATATTCTTTGACGGCAGTCATTTTGGTCACACCACTGAACCACTGCAAAAAACCCTCTAAGAGAGCACAAATTGCCAAGCAATCTAGACGCACCTTAACGGTATTGCCCCCTACTCTTGATAGGCCTACATGTAAGACCAAATAATACCAAAAGTTACCAAACTCCAAAAATTCTCAATTAAATTCTACATCAGGTATTTTTTTTCCAAAGAACACCACTAGAAAATGAATCATGCTATTACAACGCCAGCACTGATATGTCTCCTCTATTCTGTCGTTATGACCACATGTTAGGATGATGCTCTGGGCAGAAGCACATAAGGGGTGACATGGGGGTGGGACTACAAAAATACACTGAGAGGGCCCTTCTTGACCAGCATGTCATTATGTTCTGCTTGGTCCATAATGTCTGGTGGAAGTCCTGCCTGTCTGTCTGGATATTATAGTCTATCCAGTAGCCCCCAGGATTTAATATTCTGAAAAAGACGAGGTAAACTTCCCCCAATTTCTTTTGAACAGGTTGACAGATAGTATGGTATACTTTACCACGATGTACCCTACTGTAGCCTATAGGTCCAAAATTGTCCATAGGCATAGGTCCAAAATGGTTTGTTAAAATATCAGGTTAGATAAGCCTACCTTAAGACATATTTCAGCCTTGGTCTATAGTACTTAAAGCTTTTCAAATTTGGATTGTAATCAGGATGTTTTCCCCAAACAAGTGGGATTTGTTTGCTGGTATGTGTCCATACACACATAGGCCTACTCCAAATATAGATTATTGGCTGTTGTATAGTTCTCACCATTAACAACCCATAGCCTACATGTTGGCCTACCGTATCCGCTTTTTGACGTTTCGTTTGATTGTTCTGATAAAGGCGGAACCAAACTATTGGTCATCAATGGATGATATCGTAGTCAGCCGAATATGGGAAATGACGTGCCTCAGCATTTAGTTTCTAGAAAGAACCTCTAGACTCCAGCGAGCAATAGGCTTCAGGGGAGGGAGCGATGGCTATTTAAAGAGGGTCATAGGAAGGGAAATAACACAAGGTCCACAGCGTTGAGTAACTACTTCTAAACATATCGGAGGAACCGGCTGCTCAACCGGTGCTATTATCGTTTATAAAAGCAGCATTTGCCTCTCGACGCAATACCCCCGGACTGCTTCTGGACATTGATATATTTTCCTGGGACACGGACCACAGAATCTTACTGTTACTGCCCGCAGTGTCGAAACATCAGTTTCCATCCGGCGTGGGGCCACAGCAGGGAAATGGGGAAAGATTACTACAAAATCCTGGGTATAGCCAAAGGAGCAGGAGACGAGGACATTAAAAAGGCATACAGAAAACAAGCATTGAAATGGCACCCCGATAAAAACAAGGCTGCTAATGCTGAGGAAAAATTTAAGGAGATTGCCGAAGCATATGAAGTCCTCAGCGATCCAAAGAAGAGAGAAATATATGACCAGTATGGAGAGGAAGGTAAGGCTTGTACTGTAGATTGAGCCTATGCGTATTGGTGATGGTAGTAGTTGTTTTGAGGCTGTAACCGAACGAGTGAGAATAGGCAGCTCATCCCTCTCATCCGACATGATTCTTACAGGGACGTGGGGAATATGCACAATTAAAGGTTAGGGTATACGTGGCTGGGATACAATACACCTCGCATATCATGGTTTAACAAATAAAGACGCGTGATAACGTTGTGTGATCGTTTTTTTTTTTTGCATTATCGTGTCGAGTGTCAAGATGTAAGCAGTTCTAATCGAATGACAAAAAAACATTAGCTCAAACCTACGCTGTGCAGGTCTAGAGCACTGCAGACTGGCTGCATCCCTATAGTGCATGCTGAACAATTTGTCTTCGTCAAGGCTGGTATTTTAAAGGTGAATGTCCCACCATGGAACTGCCAAGACTACAGATTTTGATCTAATCAAATCCATGTCTTATGTGGTCAATTTATCAGTGCCAGTTGCTATATTTTTCTCTGTTTGATTCTTGGTATAGGTCTCAAAGGTGGAGGAGGACCCACAGATGGTCAGGGCACCAACTTCACCTACACATTTCATGGGGATCCCCACGCAACCTTTGCAACATTTTTTGGAGGTGCCAACCCATTTGAGATATTCTTTGGGCGGAAAGTTAACGGGCGAGATGATGATGACATGGAGGTGGATGGTGGAGATGCTTTCAGCTCTTTCCCAGGCTTCAACCTCAACGGGTTTCCTCGTGATCGGCATGTTGGCCTGGGTGGGCAGACAAGGCGCAAGCAGGACCCAGCAATCCATCACGAGTTGCGGGTTTCTCTGGAGGAGGTGTTTCACGGGTGCACCAAACGTATGAAAATCTCACGGAAACGCCTCAATCCAGACGGACGTACCTTAAGGACTGAGGACAAGATACTCACCATAGACATAAAACGTGGGTGGAAAGAGGGCACCAAAATCACATTTCCCAGAGAGGGTGACGAGTCACCCAACACCATACCTGCTGATATCGTTTTTGTTATCAAGGATAAGCCACATCCACACTTCAGACGGGAAGGATCTAATATAATTTACCCAGTACGAGTCAGTCTACGACAGGTAAGAGCTTAAGCATCATCGACACTGAGATCAGTCACTTTACACTTTATATCAAAAAGCACCTCCATTTCAGTATTGTGATATGACATTAATAGCATATCAGTAGTCCATCAATAAATCAAGTAAATTCAGCACTGTTTTAGTGAGTTTATAAATCTTCAGTGCAAGCCAACAATTCTGCACTACAACCAAGTGATGTAGTTGGTAATCTGCTTTGCCTTGTCTATGTCTTCCATTGCCTTGAAATAACATACTCCCTTGAGAAAAATGGTATGTGCAGGCAGGCAAAGTTGATGGGTTAGTTATGCAATAAGCATTTGGAAATATGAAACCAAACTGTTTGGACAGTGCCAAGGGAGAGTAGCTTGCCGCCCACTCACCATGACTGCGAGATGATCTTATATGGTTAGTTAACTGGGACTGGTTGATACTGCAGTCTCTAAAGCATTTTTTCTGCCTTGATTATACATTTTCTTTGAAATACAACATTTGAGTATATGACAGTTTTTTAAGGACTGAGACACAGATGTGTATAATAATATATATGATATTTACTTTTGAAAAAGTGGACTCAAGGGGCCAGTTCAGTCCTGCTTAAAATATTTCCAATGTTTGCCTTTCAGTCATTGTGTGGGTGCTCAGTTACTGTGTCGACGATAGATGGGAAAACTTGCAACATGAAGATCACTGATGTCATCAAACCTGGCATGAGAAAGACAATTGCAGGCCAAGGACTTCCATTTCCTAAGAACCCAGAGCAAAGAGGGGATCTGGTGGTGGAATTTGATGTGAACTTTCCAGATAGTCTCCCCACCACTGCCAAGGATGTCCTAAAACGGCACTTGCCAACTTCATAAGGCAGATGGACGATCTTGAGTTATCCCTGTTGGCTGCAGTGCATGCAGCCTTATCATGGACAATGTTCCTGAATCACAGTTAAACGTGGATCAAGAATGTGTAATTTCTTTTTTGTATCTATCCTGTTGTTTGTTTGTTTTTTTGTTTTTTTTTAAATACTGCATGTTGCAATGGAAATGAAAGTTGAGCATAAAAAAGTCTCGATGTCATGCTGGTCATCCCATGTTAAGTCAGACAATATTTGACATCCATGGCTTTCCTCTTTTCTAATTGTAAGTTACAGTTTCCCATCTAGAACAAAACTATTATGTGGTAATAACCTCCATCGAGAATATACCATTTGAGCCTTCCAAATTGGAATTAAATTGAAATTTATTATGAAGGAAATATTAACCTTCCAAAATCTCCTGAATGTGGCCAAAATTTGCACTTCTTTAAGCCAACTTGTGATAGCCTTAAACTGAATTATTGTTAAATATACTACTTTATTGATTTTTAAATCATGGTTGTTGTCAAAGATCCATTGCACTCTTCCTCTAGTCACATTTTATTTTTTTTGTTCTTCACAGAATCTTATTTGTACATACTGTGAGTTGTACCTACTGTACACAGACAGTTCTTCCATCTCTGCCTTGCCAGTAACTGTTTAAAGCACTAAGATGGAAAGCTTTCTGTGTTTGGACTTAGATGCCAAGGGTTTATAACTATCCTATTGTATTTCCAGTATTTTGTTATTTAAAAAGAAACACATTTTTTGGAAATCAAAGATGGACAGACCTAGATGTTTTCTGTCCTCTTGTGTTGACAAACTTTTGAAGATCATCCTAAATTGTGATCTTTGATTTGTTCTTTTTTAGACCAGTTGGCTCGGTCTTTTGAACACCTTGTCTGTCAAAGGTGCTGTATGTATAGTTTAATAGCGAGAAAAGTTCTTTTTGACTTGATATGAAATGATCCTTCCTCCACTTCATTACGTTGCTCACACACATTTAGATTGTGATACTGTGGCTACTGTGTGTCTCATCCATTAAGCAGACCATTTTAGGTATATGAAAATAAAGTCATACAAGATACTGTTTATTATAATCTCAGCATCTGGTGTTTACAACCATTTTGGGCGATTAATTCCATTAAAAAAGAGGTTTAATGAAAATACCTTTTATTAATCCTTTAGATGCTTCTTGTCAATCAACGAAGCGTTTTTAAATCTCTCGAACATATTACTGTACAAGAGCTAACTTCTAAAACTTGTAAAATGTAAAAAATGAATTATTAAACTTTTTTCATCTAATAGGATCTGGCTTGTGGCAGTTTCTCATACCAGTGGAAGTAGCAGGTAGTGCAAGAATGGTAGTGCAATGGTAGTGGTAGGGCAAGAATAGCATTTTCTGTTCTGATTCAGGAAACAAACACACAATTAATGTAAACAGCAATGCATTTAAATACTTATACTAGAAATAGAAATTTCTTAAATACCAGAAAAAAAAGATCAAGTCAAAATTAAGACAGTTCGGATACAAAACAGGTAAAGACAGGTATAAAACAGAGTCCAAAGTAAAGTAAAGGCTCTGTGCTATGGGGGTTCAGGGCTGCCTTTTCAGCAAGTGATGTCAGGGATTCCAGCTCGATACAACACGCTATTCCTACACCAATACCGAAACCACAGAAAAACAAAAAATACACACATTTTTTGAAGGCACAAAATGAAAATTCTGAATTGCAAACTAAACTTTGTTCTGGTTTGAAAGTGTGGTCTGTAGTAGAGAGGAACACTGTGACCATTCCCTCCCCACCTCCCACCCCCTTTTTACAAGGGTGCAGGCTTGCCAGCAGGTGACGCTCTAATATTCACAGCTTTGCATACCCTACTTGCCATCGTATAGAGCAGGGGTCTCCAACCCTTTTTCCTCCAAGAACTACTTCGACAAAAACAACGTCGCCAAGAGCTACTCCACTATTATTTTACATCGGTTTGTAAACAGGCCTGGAGATAAATGTTAGTGTTATCACACATCTAACGTGTCATGAAAATATTGTCTGACCTTTATTAGCACCTTTATTTTATCCGAGGTTATGGCCAAATATGGTGTGCACTATCAACATGAATTCTCATCAGAGAGCAGTAAAACTGGGATCTGTTTTGTACCAGACAGAACAAGATATTTGAATTTGATTTCATAGAGATTCTAACATGTCTAATACTTTTTGTGAATGTGTTATGAGATTTACTTACATTTCCTTTGACCCTATGGAGAACTACTCCTAAGCAGGTGGCGGGCAACTTACAGCTCTCGAGCTACCTGTTGGTGACCCCTGGTATAGAGGCTTCGTGTTATTAAGAATGGACAAAATACCGTTTCATAGAATGTGACCTTGACTTACAGTTGGGTACAATTTTGTATGATGTTTGGGGCAAAGAGTGTAGGCTACGCCGAATGTGTTTAACTTGCAAGCAACACCATAGATGACATAGCTGGTTTATCGGTGCTTCTCCTGTCGAAAAATTGTGCTTAGTAGCACGAAGTAGAATTGAGTCTAAGTATAACTAAGATTGATTGACAATTAAAACTAATCGAGAGGCATCTACCGACATTCAAATTATTAACATTTGATGGCACACAACCTCCTTGATTGGTAAAGTAGCCTCTCGCAGCCAGAGTATAAGTCTGAGACACTTTTCGCTGGGCTTTCTGCTAAGCTAGGCTTCTAACTAATCTACAGTTGTGAAATACGCATTACCTTTTACCTGACGCAGGTAAATAGTTTATGTGTGACGTAGCATATCTGTTCACTGCTCTGTTCTCAACGGGACTCCTCGGTATACTGCGCCTGCGTTCACAGCATTTTGGAACAGTGTCGCTATTGTTTGGAATCAACAGCTTGTGAACATAGTTTGTGGTAGACAGCAATACGAAAAGGGTATTTGACGTTGCTGCTCCAAATGTTCGTCGTCATTTAAACTTCATACCAGCGCTACCGGAGAATATAGGCTACGAAAGTGGAGTTCTCAGCGAACTAACAGGAGGATTTGACACAGGTTGTTTTCAAATGTTCTAGTTGATCGGTCCGTGTACCTTCGTGCCCCCCTGTGGATTTACTTGAACAGCGAGCATGCCTTTGGGACTAAGGAAAAAGAAAAGCAAATCAAGAGAAAGTTCCAACTTGGTTGAGAATGAAGAGGTTGAAGGAGTTGCTGGAGGAAGCGCCAGCAAGTCCGCCGTAAATGGTGGCGGACTGCCACCTCCACCTGCCAACCTGCGACCGAAACTGGTGTTTCATACGCAGCTCGCCCACGGGAGTCCAACGGGCAGGATTGAGGGATTCACGAACGTGAAAGAGCTGTACTGCAAAATAGCTGAGGCTTTTAATTTAAATCCACTTGAGGTAAAGCATGCCGTTTATCTGTGAGTCAATTCTAAGCAGCAACAGGTATTTTAGTTTTTCTAGTTGTTGATTTTTACTAAACTGAGCTGTCGGGGATAGTGCTTTTCATTATTTGCCCGAGGCAAGAAGGTGTGTTCGCGACAGGCGCGCCCTGGCACAGTAGGCTATAATCCACGCATGCAAATGAATGGTGACTGAGTGAATCTTTCTGTCCTAGAGGAAGTAGAAGATAGAGTTGACATCTACCAGGCTATGTTTTAGATTTGTTAAATGCATTGTGCCTGGAGGCCTAAATGTGAATTAGTGATAGTTTGCATTCATTATCCAACCTTTTTCTCGACTTTATTAAAACTTTAACCTTATAACTTTAACCTTATAACATCACTGTAACCGTAGATTACATGTAAGAGCTTAGCCGATAGTCTGTCTCATGGATTTCATTCATACACTGTCCACAAGTGAATGTTTCAAGCTGGACTGCAGAATAACTCTATTGTTTTTTGATTGACATGGCTCTTTTGTTTTCCGAAGTTGGACCAGATAGACTGAGCTCCCTGTTCCATTATCAGCCTGTGCCACATTTGAAATAGAAGACAGCCCCTCCCCAGTCAATTTAAGCACTTGGCAATCAGTCTGTACACTAATCTCAAGGGGCCTAACTAACTATTCCACACAGGCCCTGGAAATCCACCAGGAAATTATATTTCCATGTTAATTATTTTTTAAATAAATGGTAGGTCATTTGGTTCTTGCATTTTATGTTAAGCGGTGTGGGTAGGGTGTGGGTATACTGTAACTGAAGTCCTCATTCCCACAGGAAGTCCCTAACGTCCTGTCAGTAGGCACAGCCTTAGACTGATAAAGACCACTTCCCTGTCTCTCTAAGGATCTATACCAGTCAGCGCTCCTTTTTTGGCTGCAGTATTTAAGATTATATGAGAAGGTCTAATTGAAAACATTTTATCAGAATGCTCCGTTCCTATTTTGCTGTTTCATCCAAGAGAGTGAATCTCAAAACTGTGATCTTAAACAGCCACTCAAGACTTGTGGTCAGAGTGTGAATTATTGACCATTATATTACATCAATATGGCCTACAAACAGAAATGTGAGCAGTTTCAGAAGTTCTTTTGATTAAACTCCTCTTAGCTTCCCTGTATTTCTCATCCAGCTTGTGGTTACTGGTAATCATGAGTTTTATGGGTTAGACCCACTGGAAACAGCAACAGCCTTTTACAAGTCCAGTTCTCCCTTTGGGCCTACCCGTCATGCCCTGTAACATAACTGAGCATGTGAGAGTCATCTCTGTCACAGCCTGCCTTGGTTGACTTGACTACGGTCAGGAGCAGGCAGGTGTGGTCTTCAGACAGGAGGAGTGTGATCCTGCATAACACACCTGTACGGATCGTTTTGTTTTACTACCTTGAGCAAAGTCTGTTTATGGCCTTGGAGACTGAGACACGAATATGTGGTAACATGACACTGGCATTTTTTTTTTCGTCATCAGTGGACATGGACTCGCCCAGTCATTTGTTTAGTGTTTGAATGTTGAAGTAGGCTAGTTTTCTAATATTCATTTAGGTCATGTTGGTCACATTGAATGAAAGGCCTTCTTGCTTTGCGAAAAGTTTGTGATAGTCAGATGGTTATTTTACACAAAAAGACTCCATCTATGAAATGTAAACGTGAAATTGGCACTACAGTCAGCAGGCAGGCCTAGGCTAGGATTTGAAGGTCAAGGTTACATTTTATGCATTTAGCAGACACTTCAAACACTCCAAAGACACTCCAAAGCGACTAACAAAAGAGGATCAACAATCAGGCTACATTGCAGAGGAAACCATAGAAAGAATACCACTAGTTAGGAAGAGGGAACAGAAATGTAGAAGTGCAGTTAAGTGCAGAAGGAGAGAGTGCAGTGGAGGGTAGATGGGACAGGGATTACAAAAACACAAGGGAAGAGCTACAGCATGAGGAACTGTCTTCAAAAGCTTCTTTAGGATAGACTGGGATGCCCTTGCTCTGGTAGCACTCGGTAAAAGAATCAAATATTAATTTTCTTTTAAAGTAACACTATGCAGTTCTTTTACTTTTAACAAATGGCTTCAAACTCCTCCTGTGTAATACAGAGAGTGGAATCTCTCACAAGGGGTAATGTCTTAAGCCTTTCCATCTGTATCTGGACCAACTGGTTGCTATTGTAGCTTTAAATGTTGTTGTATTGACACCAAAGGTCATGAATATAAATGTTTCTCATGGGGTTGCTTGAAGACATTATTTAAGACATTATGTTTTAGTGTAGTTGGGTGCATCTATTAGGCCTAAATTATTATGCAGAACAGTCTTGCACTTGTTGCTCTTAGGAGCCACTTTGGATAGGATGTGAAGAACTTGAAAGGGGCACGGGGACATGTATAGCTCATGGGCTGAGAGTGTTTTTTAAAGATCATAAAACATGTTGCACAAATAGATATTTAGACATGCTTTAAAAGTTAAAACAAAACACATCCTAAGACACCTGAAATGCACTATTTGATTTTTTTTTGACAGCCTTACCAGCCATGACAAGGAATTGTGTGTTGTACATTTCATTTGACCTTTCTGTTGGCTTGAAACAGGCCATTAGAAAAGCATTTTTACAAGTATGAGCATGTTATGATGCACAGGTTTGCACAGCACAGAGGAATTCCCATGACTTACCTGTGTGTGTACCTGCTCATGCGTGTGCGTGTGTGTGTGTGTGTGTGTGTGTGTGTGAGACAGGGTGAGAATTTTCATTATGCATATACAGTAACCATAATTTTGGAGAGATTTTGGAGGAGATATATTAGCTTTTGAGAAGATACATTAGCTTATATTAACTTATTACTGTTGTTAGTTTTTTTTAAATTTCATTTCAAGTGTGTAAGGTGCAAGATGTACTAAACTGTGTGTGTAAACTGCCTGTTTTGTGACTGTGTATAAACCAGCAAGTCAAAAGGTTTCAATTAATGATTACAATACAATGACACTTCCTAGAGAGAGAATGTTCTTTCGTTGCAAAAAAAAATGCTGTTTTGTTTTGTCAGCATTCACACAGTCACAGGTCTGTTAATCTTTAAAACCTTTGGCCTATTAAAGCAAATATTTTACAACTTCATTTAATTCTATGATTTTTAATGCACCCCTTTGCCGGGCCTTTGGATGGGCTTACTCTTTTGTTTCTGTACAAAAGAGAGGCATGAGTGGTGTCCTCAGTCTAAAAATAGCACCCAGTTGCCAAAGAAACCAGTGTACCAGCCAGTCTACAGCATTACATGGAATTAGTTGAAATGCCATAGTAAAACTGCAGAGCCTTATCTTTGGACTGTGTCTGTCAGTCTAAATCATTATCAGATAATTGGCACGGGAGATCTTGCATTTTACGTCATTGATATGTATGATATATAAATGAATGTGAGAATAGGAGAGGAACATGTAGTCTACCCCACTGGTTCCAGATTGTTTGGTCTGGGGAAAGACTAACATAGGGTCAATCCTTGTGTACTAATCCACTCGGTTTGTTAAAGCAGGTTTCAGTAACAAAGATAGAGTTTCAGCTCTGTCTGGAGTTGAGCTGGAAAGGCGTGTCAGAGCTGGTTGTTCAGCTAGCGGCGGGGTAGGGTAGTGTGATTGAGTCATAAAGTCACACAGGTGTGGTAATCACCTGAGCAGTATTCTTCTCCCAGGCAACACTGTGGGTTGAGCCTAATGAAGAAGAACAAAAACACACCTCTGGTTGGGAACCTGGGAGAACTTTGTGCGTGTGTGTGTGTGTGTGTGTGCGCGCGCGTGTTGGACGTCTGTAGAGTGGGAGAGTGTGATGTAAGATGCTTCCTTGGTAACGGCGAGAGTAGGTGTCTGCCGTGAACCCACCCACACACTTGCGCACAAGATGTGCTAGCTTTTGCAGTTTGCCAGGATTAAGCTGTGGAGGAGTCCATCTTATTCCACCCTCCCGCAACACCCCATCCTACCCCAACACAGCCTCTTTATTTATCTGTCTTTCCCTGCCCACCTCCTTTTCACCTTAGGCATTGGGAATCTCTGTACATGTATTTCCCTAGTCTTTGTGTAACTCTGTATTTCACTGTCTCTCTCCATCATTCTTTTTTATCACTCCGTTGGACTCACAAACGCCCTTGCTCCCCTCATCCCCCAGCTCTCTGCCCCCCACCACCCACCCCTAATCCCAGTCTGTTTTTATGCTCCGGTAACCAGGGGCAACGCTCCTGTGTCTGTGTCAGCTGACGTGTCCAAAGTGCTGCCTGTACACAACACAAAAGTGGCAGAGAAAACAGGCTGGTTTTGTCTGGAGCCTCCGGGCCACCAAAGGGTCTCAGCACTGATCTTAGCACACAGTGCTGGTCGGCTCTCTATTGCTATTAGTCTTGATATTTTTATAATTTACTCGATTATATAACTGATCAAAGGTCTGTCTTACCTGGAAAATCCTCCAAAGGTGTCAGATAAATGCGATTAAAAAGCAGCTTTGGATAGATTGAGATTTCCAGCTATCAGCACAGACTTGACATAGCTATCTCTGTTGCCATGTGGGTCAGACTTTGGTCTCTGGGGAGGAGGAGTGGAATAAAGGACTGGAAAGTTCTAGAAGTTTCCCACCTCCAGCGCTGTTCTACTGGCCTCAACATTTGCTACTAGGACTTAAATCGGGAAACAACTGTGTCATGTTGCCACTGATCGTGTTTCATGGCCTCCTATGCCAGAAGGTTAACAGCCTTAGGTGTGATGCCAGATTTCTGAATCAGAGGCAAAGCGCAGAGGGTCACCTTATCTGTCTGCCTTGATACAGGATACACTGAGAGAGTGTGGGCCACTCTTGATCACTGCCTAGCTATGGGGTCAACAAAACTAAAATAAAACACACACACACAATGCCTGTCTATCACTCCATCCCATACCACCTCTTTATCTAAATAGATTTTTATGCAGTTTGTGAAAGCCCCTGTTACTCATGCTCTTAAAATATAGCACTCAACAAGGTACATAAAAGTATATCCAGCCTCCTCCAAAAAAAAAACCTTGCTGTGTAAACATAGGATCATAACATTTTTTTTAATATTAGTTTGAATTTTAGTTATTTAGACCTGTGAAGCTGAACAGGTCTCCTTCTCTCTACAGATTCTATTTTGCACCCTGAACACCCACAAGATTGACATGGAGAAGCTCCTAGGTGGGCAGATCGGCCTGGAAGATTTCATCTTCGCTCACATTAAAGGGCAGAAAAAAGAGGTGGAGGTTTTTAAGGCTGAGGATGCCTTAGGGCTCACCATCACAGATAATGGAGCTGGCTATGCTTTCATCAAGGTACTCTCTAAATATAGAATTGCTCTATTCTAAAGCTGACATGAATGCAAATGGGCTGTTAGTTAGTGCCATATAAGTGCTAATGAGTGGTCTATGTGCTTATGGTAAACTGTACCACATATTCACCCTCTATACTATATTCTGTACTATACTGTACTATATTTCTCTTCAAAATATTGAGGAAAAAAGTACAAATGAGTCATGATGAATCACAACACTTTTGATATTAGAGTTCTGAAATGGGCACTAGCATTATGTACAGATTCCTTCAAAAAATTGTGTTGATGTTGGTAATTGAGAACTATGGAATGTGCACTGGTATTTTCTGGGTGGTTTTAAAGCACAGTCTTGATATTGGTAATAGAGTACTAAGTGGCTAATGGCATATCTGAGTCTGGATTGTTTTTAGGCCAGGGAGTAAAAGAGGGGAAGGGTGCCTCTCTGTGTTTCTCTTAGAGTACTGCATTGGCATTTGCTTCTTGAAAATTCAACTTGAACACTATTAAAAAAAAGATTCTGGATTCTGTATATATTATTATATATTGAAAATATTATATAGACCAATCTGTGCTGATCTGAAAAGTGTTAGTACCCATAGTAAACCATTAACATAGAATTTCTCCAATATAAACTCCTAATTACTGCTTATTCATAGTGAGTAAGCTATTTGTTGTATATGAATTGTGATGTTAGTATGCTTTGGTTAGTATGGAGCTTATAAGACATTAGTACAACAGGCACAGTTATTCTTCTCCAGTAATATTTAGAAAAGATAGTCTGTTCATAGGAACAAAACCCAAAACTACAAGTGCCTAATAGTGTCCAAATAAATTCTAATTACAATTACGTCTTTCAGATTGAGAATAACTGTTCCTGAGAATAACTGTTCCTGTTGTGTTATCACTTTATAAGCCCCTTACTGAGCAAAGCATATTGAGATCATAATTCATATACAACAACTAGCGTACTTATGAATAAGCAGTAATTGGGAGTTCATATTGGAAAAAATCTAGTTAATGGTCTACTATGGGTAGAATAAGCTCATGTGGTATAAGGTATTAATAACTTGTACTTGTACATGTACAATACTTTGTATATGACTTGTAATGACCAACAAATGGCTAGTATGTTTTTATTATATCATGCATATTAATATATAATATGCATGGTAATAAGCTGCTAATTAATGGTTAATATGTGTACCCTAATCTAGAGTGGTACCGTAAAGTAGAGTGGTACCTTTTGATACTTGGGAAATATACCACTTTACTTATTATCTGTAATGGTGCCTTCGCCTTCATTAGTAATCATGTGTTCATCTCACTTCATTTAGAGCTGCCACTGAGCACTTGAAAGGCTTCATTATTTGGAATGAGCAATTGGGCATGAAAGGCTTCATTATTTGGCATGAGCAAACAGAACAATTAACAAATTGAAACTTAATAATGCTTTGACACTTCGAGTTGTAAAGGCTTATAAGATAATATTATAATGTCGAGTACAGACATGAGAATGTACAAACTGTTATGAACACTAACAGCATTAGTAAGATGTTATGAATGCATTATAGCCCTTTATGAACTTGTTTATGTGCTTTAAGAATACTGGGTTCATAGAAAGTGTTACCCATTTTTCATGATCTGCCCATATTTAGTGTCATCACCTTAAAATAATGATCATGGATTATGGATACATTTGATGCGTGTTTATGTATTACAGCAAAAAATTGCTCACAGTCACATTTGATTCTTAGATGGATGCATTGTTTTAGTCAAGGCAAGCATCTTACTATTGGGAACTGAAACTTCATAATCACTCTCAAAATAACCAGTTTTATCTGTATTGTAAACTTCTTTAGATTGTTGACTATTGTCCTGGTTTAAAAATGATGCAACTGGCTGCATTGTAATCCTGTTACGGATTATGTAAACTGCTGATGATCGTGTATGTATGTGTGTATGTGTAGCGAATTAAAGAGGACAGTGTGGTGGACAAAGTGAAGGTGATTTGTGTGGGGGATCACATTGAGTGCATCAATGGGAAGAACATTGTGGGCACACGGCATTACGAGGTCGCACGGATGCTAAAGGAGCTCCCCAGAAGCGAATCATTCACCCTGAAACTCGTAGAGCCCATGAAAGCCTTTGGTGAGTTATTGTTATTGCTGTTATTATTATGAGTAGTTGTATTGCTTTGTAATTTTATATTGCTTTTAATGTATATTTGCTATACTTGTAGACATGTTGGAGCCGAGGTCAAAGGGAGCCAAACCTGCTGGAGAAAACAAAATTGCCTCTGGCAGAGGAACCTTGAGACTACGCTCTAAGGGACCTGCTACGGTTGAGGAAGTGGTGAGTATCACTAACAGTAGTCATTGTTCTCTTCATTTGTTTTCACATCTTTTCATCTCTGACGACTGACCTGAATTGTTTTGTCTGCAGCCAACCGAGTTTGAGGAGAAAGCAGTGAAAAAGGTGGATGATCTCCTAGAGAGTTACATGGGAATTCGTGACACTGAGTTAGGTGAGTGGTGCGCTCTGCATTTTCTGCAACTTGTTTTTTGGTTCAACATCCTGATGTTTAATCATTGCAAGCAAGTTGGAGAATATGTGTGTTATTTGTAAAAGAGTAACAATATTACAGCAAATCTAAAATATTTTAGGAAACGTCAGTACCTGTAATGTTCTGTGACCATTCTGTTGTTCAGCTGCCACTATGGTGGAAGTCGGTCGGGACAAGAAGAACCCAGACGAGTTTGCCATGGCCTTGGATGAAACCCTGGGGGACTTTGCCTTCCCCGATGAGTTTGTGTTTGATGTGTGGGGGGCCATCGGGGATGCCAAACAGGGACGCTTCTAAGGCCCCTCGGTCCTCTCTGCCCTTCAGCCTGGAAGACTGGATAAAAGCAGTCCATGGGATTCTGTCTTGTGTGCTTGGGTAAAAGATAGAGAGTAGTTCTACAGTAGGTCCACTGTGATTCTCAGACAGCATACTATATTCCAAGTGTACTTAATTACCTGAGCTCTGATCTGCACAATGGACCCCCACTGAATATTCATTATGCCCCTGCCATGACGTGCAAAGGTTTCTTTGACTAAACTGCACTGGTGGAATTTTACAGCAAGGGAGAGGATAAGCTTTTGTAAGTAAAGAATGTGTAGGTTCAGCCACCTGCACTTCCATCCAAGCCATCGCAAGTGAAACTAGTGTCCGCTTTTTTGGTATAGTTTCACACTTTCACCCTCTTTCTGATTATCATCCCATGTCTGTGTAACCATAAGTCTTATTTTTATCTGCACATTCCTAGTAAAAAAAAGCTTTTATTTTTCATGTTTTATGTTTGTATTGTTATGACATTTGCCATGTGAAAAGGCTAGCTCACACAGGATTTATGAAAAAATATAGGCTACTATAGCGACGGCTCAGTTAAATTATATAATGTGAACCTTTGTTTAGTGTACCTGAAAATATCTGATCTTGTAGCAGTTCAGCCAAGGAAAGGGGACACAACTAAAAAAAAAAAACTAACCTTATTTTACTTTTAGATTTTTTTGTACAGAGTGCTGACCTATAATTGTGAATTGATAGATAAACAGTTATATTTTTGATCCTTTAATTTATTTGTTGATTTTAATTGTTATACGATGTATGGAAAAGGAAAACATTTTTATGGTCTCAACAATTAAATAAACCTGGGCACTTGAATCTGTAATTAGATATTTTACTTCTTCCTGTCAGGCTGTGTCATTGGTGAAAGCAGTTTTGCAATATTGATGCGTCTTGAAAAGGCATTAAAGGATGGATTCAGACTTGCATTTGTAGATGAATGGTGTTTTCAATGCGAAGATCAGTCAAAGGTTTAAGCGTAAACATGTGAATTGAGTTCTAATGTGGGTTTTCACTTCGGTACTCACAATAGATGGAATAGTAGTGCATGAGCTGCCAATGCAGTTGCATAGATTCAGAATGTGGATTTAATTGATTTTTGTTTTGCAAACAGCATGGTGACATGATCAAATCATGCGCAACATGCTGGAAGTTCACTGTTCACTAATTTTAGGAGGGTCCTTAAATGTGATTCAAACCTATGCTACACTACATGTATACGTGTCAACTTGCATAAGGTAAAATATTGGGGGCTATACTACAAGGGAACTTTGTAACGAGGGAAGAGTAACTACCGATCTCAAAACAATTTATCACTTCATAAACAACAGATGCTCAGCACAGTGTTCTTCCAAAGATCAGTGCAATGCAAATTCATGCTTGGTATAGGCGGACATCAAGCTTGCCTGACATGTCTATGAAATGCCATTAGGACAATGAAATAGTTGAGATGTAGTGGTATTCAATGCTATTCTATTTTAAATAATAAAAAAAAAATATTGACATATATTTATATTTAAATATAGCGCCATTTACAGTAGAATTGTCATGGTGCTTTACAGACATTAACAAGGAGTGTCCAAGAGCTACAGGGGCAAGGAAAAACTCCCTGTGGTAGTTATTCAAGGAAGAAACCTTGGGCAGATCCACGGCTCAAGGGGCCAACCCAACTGCCAGGGGTCATGCAGGAAAAGTACAGTCAGTAGTTAACATAAGTGATAGACTACAATTTTTTTCATGGTTTTGGCTGCATCATAATTCAAAAATATTGTCCCACAATATAGTTGTCAAGCCATAGGTTGTCTAAAGTTTTGGCTGGAAAGCGTATAGCAGCCAGACATAATATTAAAGTCAGGGAGTGAGATTTTATTAGGTTTATTAGATTTTCATTAGGTGGAGTTCATGCTGACAAGTGCTATCGTAAGGGGTCAGTTGCAGGGCCTCAAAGAGTCGGTCCTGGCATGGCCTCCCCTGAAGTTAGTTGCAGACCTCTCAGGAAGAAGACGGTGACAGCATGTCAACCAGTGAGAGGCAGGGATGATTCAGCAGAGATGATTGTAGTTTATGTGGGCAGAGAAAGCAAATGAGTTGGGCTACTCTAGATGATTCACACATCACAGATCATTGTATCATATATGCATGTGTGTAAATAGGAGAGAGAGAACAGAGCATTACAATAACATTACAATATGTTTTACATGACTTCAGAAAGAGGTCCTGGTCAATGATTATCCCGAGATGTTTAACTCTTGAGTTAGATGAGAGTAAAAAGCCACTGAGTAAGTGTTGATTGTGAGGCAAAATTTAGGGCCTATCATCATAACTTAACCACCACTGAAAAAAATCTAGTAGGATGCCATGGTCAATAGTATCAAAGGCAGCACAGTAAGGTTCAATATGTTTAATATTATATATCCATTGTCCTTGAGGTAAGTTGGTTGTTTAAGACAACTACGGCTGATTCCATGCTATGATTAGCTCTGAAGCCTGATGGAAGGTGTCCTGGATAGTACTTTCATTTAAGAAGTTACAGATTTGCTAAGACACAAATTTCTCAAGTATTTTTTCATATGAATGGGAAGTTATATATGGGTCAGTAATTAGCCAGGACATCAGGATCAAGGTTCATTAATAGATGGTTTAATAACAGGCGTCTTGAAAGGTTTTGGGACATGCCCTGCTATGAGTGAGTCATTTATCATTTTAAGTGCTGTCCCTGCCAGAAGAGGGAGAGCAGTCTTTAGAGGTGTATGGATTAGTATCTATTTTTGAGTACCTTTCAGAGTTTACACTTTTATTTATTTATTTACTTATTTACATATACCTATACTTCTACTTGAGTATGGAAAGCATGTACTTAACATCTATGTTTAGCACTAAACCACCCACTTAAAATACTTTGCAGTTATTCACTCATGAGACACACCTAACATATAACTCTTATGATATAAAACAGCTAGGTATAAAACAGCTTTGTTTATTTTATTCAACTTGGCTGAATATATACATGTAGAAAATACAGTGTATTTCACACAGATCAGTCCATTATAACATACTTCAGTCTAGCCAGTAGGCGCAATAGGCCAATTCACATTTCCACAAATTAAAAACTAGTCTACAAAACCCAGGCCATTATATCATTTGGGGATTATAGTATTTGTTTGGCAGGAATAAAGACATTAGTAGAACTAGTCGTCCATTAGCATACGATGTGCAACTGTTTTTCTACAGTAGTGTAATACAAAGGTTAAGTACCGATGGCCTTTTAACAGCTGAATTGAATTGTTTTGACAGACACATCCACTGATAAAGGGATGGTATCTTACTTCATGGGTAAATATTTCAGATATTGAACAAGGTTACAGTACATGTATAAGGCTTGATGCTCCTCTGTATATTGCATTTTTTCCTTTCATTGCCAGATAAAACATACAAACTACATAGCACCTGGTGATGACAGCAGACTGAATGATGTCAGCTTTGGTTCTCAAAATGTAACACACAGCTGCTCAAACTGACAGATTAATATGGTGTGCTCTTTAAGGGTCAAACAGGTAAGTGGAGGAATGATGTCTGTAGCCAAAGTTAACAGGACTGTTGATGTGGTGATGACTGTAGTGGGTAACTGTGTGTGGTATGGTGAGGTCTGCCTATTTCCCGGTGGCTCACAATTCATCCCCCATGTGCTGCTTCCTGAAGGCATCACCCGTGAGCTTCTCCTGGGCCTCCTTCATGCCAGACACAACTTCAGAAGAATAGGACCAGAAAAACAATAAGTCAGATCTGATCCTACTGTTGCAGTTAACATATTATGAAGATGTCTTAAAGTACATATTGTGCTGATGGACATACTGCAGATATGAAGTGTCAGTCACTACATTGACAGGCATTTAAACAGTGGTGAAATGTAACAAAGTACAAATACTTCTTTTCTCTAGTTAAGTAGAAATAATAATGCATACTTTGACTTTCACTTCGTTACATTTTGCAGCTATAATCTATACTTTCTACTGCACTCCATTTCTACAATACATTCCATTACATTTTAATATCATCTTTTTGTGACAAAGTGATCCCTACAAACCATTATCAGGACATCTCGGCAGCCGTTATCCCTAACAAATGCAGACATGCAAGTAAGAATGTGAACTGTATCACAATCAGTGCTTAAAGTAGACATAGTATGCAAAAATCACTTTTTTGTGCGATTTTGTATTTCCATTCGGGTCTCTGATTCTTCTACAACCAATCCAAGTACGATAAGTTCGTAAAATGTAAGTTCGTAAAATGAACCAACAGCTTAGACGGAGTTACGACACCAATTTCAAAATTACGGTATTGAAAGCGTCCGAATCCTCCTGCAACTCTCAAGCTGCCAAAAAAATGGGGTCACAGAGTGCAATGTTAGTAGGTGGTGAGCCAAGAAACGTCTTAAAATTGCAAACAGTCAAAGAAAGTCTTTCCGCAGGGCTCGATGGATGGAACTAAATTCCCACCTTACGCAACTCTGAAGCACAAGACAGTCCCCAAGGAGGCCAAGCCAGTTGACATCATCATGCGTGCACAGGAGAGGGGCTGGATGGACACTGAACTGGTGTTAGACTGGCTGAACTGGTGTTAGTGGTGGAATGTCACAAAGTACAAATACTTCTTTACTGTACTTAAGTAGAAATAATAATGTTCAAGATGCATTCTGTGGGCATCTGATGGTGCAAGTTAAAACTCAAATGCTGAAAATGAACAACGACCTAGTGATCATTCCGGGAGGAATGACAAGCCAGCTGCAGGTATTGGATGTTGTCGTCAACAAGCCATTCAAGGATAATCTGTGCAAGAGGTACACAGCGTGGGAAAATTCAGAAGCCAGCAGTGCGTCTGCTCTGTGAATGGATCCTCCAAGCATGGGATGCCTTTTCACCAGAGAGCATCATTCATAGGTTTAAGAAACCCTAAACATCAAATGCACTGGATGGTGGTGAGGACGACATTCTGTGGGAGGGACTGGTGGAAGACGACGAAGTGAGAGTGAGCAAAGAATAGTAGAGGATCTCTGTGAGGAGTAGCCCAGGCTGTATGCTCAGTAGTAGAGGATCTCTGTGAGGAGTAGCCCAGGCTGTATGCTCAGTAGTAGAGGATCTCTGTGAGGAGTAGCCCAGGCTGTATGCTCAGTAGTAGAAGAACTCAATTTGCACTACTGTTTCTATTGTTTGGTTCTTTAGTGCATTTTTCCATTTTTGCTCTATTATAGAAAATTATTCCATAGCCTATATAAAATTAAGGAAAGTTATGTGATGACATACTGAACTTCATGAACTTTCAATTTAAATGTGATACATTCATTGATAAGATTAATGAAATCTGATATTTTAACAGCTCAAGGCTGCCTGTCTTGTCTTCTCAGTAGATATAGCTTCCTGCAGCTTGGCCTCTTTCCCCGTTTTTTGGACTTTAATGAAAAAACTATTAATTGAAAGTATACTGTGAAATTAGTTTTCTTTAAATGAGAAAAACAAAAGCCCTTATCAATGAATTATCAACAGCATTTTCAAATAAATAACTTATATAAACCTATAATAATAATAATATATAATAATAACCTATAAAAACAAGATTTGGACTTCAAAAACCCTTTCCCAAAATTAACCTGGAAAAGGATGTCATGTATTCAGGGTCATGTTATATTTGGGGTAATACTGTAGATAGTTGACTTTCTGCCATTTTTGTCTGTCATTTCCCTACTGGCAAGTCATGCACAAAGTGTTGTGTTGCTGGCTGCATAGCCCTCCAGAACAGAGAACAGAGAATCAGAGAATCATATTTACACACACTTGTCCCAATGCATTTGTCCCAATCATGAATTAGCGAAGCACACAGCGAAACACGCAGTGAGGTGAAGCACACACTAACACAGGGCAGTACGGTGCCTGCCTGCCTTGCACCCAAGGAGCAGTGAGGGGTTAGGTGCCTTGCTCAGGGACACTTCAGCTGTGGTCCACTGGTTGGAGACTGAACTGGCAACCAATTGGTTCCAAGCCTGAAGCTCTAACCAGTAGGCCACAGCTGCCCCTGACAAGAGATACTTTTTAGCACAATATCTCACTGCTCAAAATGCCATTTATTTACGTTTACACAATAAAGTGTTATAGGCCATTGCCCCTGTGTCACAGGCAACCTATGGTGATCAGAATAAACCGGAATATTCTCATACCCAGGGTTTAAATTGGGTTGGGACTGTCTAGGAGCTGAGCCCTAGCACATAAGCTGGAGCAACGTAAAAGCGAGGGACAACTATTCTTTAACTGGTGCAAAGTGATAGTTGAGACTGTTAAACACATTTTCTGATTATTGATTCTTAAAACTTTTTATGATTTGTCATCGGATTAGGCAATGACTTGCGAACTTCAGAACTTTCAGAACCTTCTTTTTTGGGGGGGTTCAACGTAGGCAGCGTCATTTGGTGCCAGCAGAATTTGGATAAGCAAAACAGGACAGAGATGTTGAATGACTGGCTCACGTGTACTTTCTGCTAAAACAATGTTTCAATCCTAGGCAACTAGATTACAAAACAAATGTTACAACTAGCAAACTTATATTCAAATTGTCAAGCAAGCCAACACAACAGCACTGAAATCTCCAAGCCATGTCATATAAAACCTTCTTTTCGCAATCTTGCTGTAACTAGTTTGCCTGCCTATGACTATATGCCATCTAAATAAATTTGGAGATAGTACTAAAACAAATTGTCTCATAAGAAAGATACCTCAAATAGTGGCAATAAATGAGATAGTTTCAGTACTTCCTCCACCACTGTATTTCAATGTGTATCAAGGTGAAGGCAAGGGAAGACTGTCCACATAGGCATTAACAGAGACTGCAGTGATTACCTTGCTCCGCACTGCTGTAGAAATACTTGTAGTTCGGGTTTCCATTTTTATTAGTTATCTCACTACGAACTTTGCCAGTAGGATCTGAAACATAATGGGGGGAAAATAGGAAATGTAAACACAATTCACACATCACTCTGTCAGGTATGGATGCACTTATAACAAGCATCACAAAACCATAAATTTTGTCAATAGGGTGTTCTGTTAGTTAGACATCAGTTTTAAAAGTTCCCATTTCGAACACAGAGATGCTTACAGGGGTATAGTGACCCCATTTAGACCTACTATTATGATTAGCTCTAACCCATTTCAGATCTCCAAAGCCAGGTTTATATATGTTGTGTGCGTGTACTCATATCTGATCAGAAATCCCATCATTTGGCAGTTATGGGAACCTTCTTTACTAACCAAGGAAAAGAATTCTGGGAATGTAGCCACCATCTGGGCTGAACTGGTCATCTTTAGGTTCCTCTTCATCCTTTGAACATGACAAATACATGCACACTAAGATTAACTGCTCATCAGCATACTGTAAGCACACTATCTCATGCAACAGCAGTCTCCTGGGGTCAAAGTAGCGGATTACAAAATCTGAGCTGAGCTTCTGCATGTGAGAATAATGGAGCAGAGAGATCAAATTTCTGACCCAAAATGATACTTTGGGTAAAGCAGCTGTCTATGGTGAAGATAAAAGCAACTGGGTGAATGGAGCTTTTGTCAAGTTTGCAAACAGGTTTTGGTGGGTGGGTATACTACTCAGCCATGTTAAACAAATACTGGTTGTTTGATCTAAATATGAGTTCACATGAGTGGTTCAAGGCAAATACCAAATTTTATGTCTGACCCCAGTGGACTAGTGTCATTGCGTCATGATAAGTTAGTATGTTTTTATGTAGTTTGTATTCGACAGCCTTACTTCAAGGTTCACCATCACAAAGTTGTGGGCAAGCTCTGAAATCTCCTTTGAGTCAGCAAATTTGGGCTTCAAGGCTAAACAAAAAAATATCAATATTGTGCCCCATCATAATTTACATGCCAAGGCATCAGATATTATTATATGCCAATTTCTGAAGATGTGAATAGCAGTCAGTACTGAAATCTATGATGACCTACCTTTACATGCACCACACCAAGTCTTATGGATGATGACCATGAGAGGTAGTCCACTGCACAAAAAAGGAAGTTAATGCAAACCAAGGTTACACTTTCTGAGTACAGATGACCCAACTGGGTCATACCCATAAATAATGATATATTTGCTGCTGGTTTACAAATTAATATTAGCATCAATAATAATTAGAGGAACCATTTTAGAGGCGTTAAATGCTTATTACCTTGCTTCTGCCTCTTTCTTGCCATCCTCCAAAGAACGCCAGTTAATGTGACTCCCAAACCCTGCAAAGGCAAAAAAGAATTACTTGCACTGTTGAAAAAAGCAATTTGTGAATGTTAATAAAGAGTTGATGGCACAACCTACCAAGTTAACATAGGAATCGTTTATCAGAATAAATAAGGCAGTCGTTTTATTTGCCATGGACACAAATTAAAACAATACAGGTGCACATTGATCCAGGTGTTGGAGTTAAAATAGACAGTAAAGGTAAGTAAACCGTTTAAACTTTTGTACTATAGTACAACACTGGCAACACGCTTGCAGACACCCCATCCAGCTAACGTAAGTTAACGTTATCGTTAACCTGCGTGACTGAACTGTTTCGCTCAAACCTTAATGTTAGCGGACGTTAACGTTAAAACACTATCTAACTGCCAACTTTTTCACCTAACTCACAGGGTTACTGTATTAACGTAGGTAACCTAACAATAGCTAACACTAATGGAGCAATCACTTGGCAATGCAGCTAACTAAGCTAACATTTATTTACGGTAAGGTGAAGCAGAACAGCTGGCAGGAATGCTAACACCAACAGTTTTAAGGACATTTCCATCTTAGGTAGTTAACCATTTTGTATATTGTCATAGTGGCACATGCGATTCAGGTAAGATTAACGTTATTCAATCACATCATTGCTAGCCTTAACGTTACGTTAGATGTCAACGTGATAATCATCGTTAACAACTCACCTCTCCCGTTTCCTTCGGCAGCAACTTCCTCAAAGTGGAAGACTAGAAAAATGGGCAGAAATGAAAATAAGGCTATATTTATTACCGTGGCCTGCATGTTCAGTTTTGCCCTAGTGTTACAATCAAAAGTGTAACAACTTCTATCGTTGCTTGCTTTAAGAGCGGAAATATAACAGCAAGAGGCAGTACCAGAGAATTTTTTCTTTTTTTTTTTGCAGCGCATGTGTCCCTTCAACCAATCATCAATAATCTGGATACTACACATGATATGATTGGGAAGTAGCACAATCTCCTCCCACCCTTTCTTGTACGGTACTCCCACTACAGACAACCTAAGGACTTCTACTGTCTATGGTACAACGGCAGTGCATGATATTCATGTAATTTGTGGATATTTGAAATTATCTGTTAACTACTGAATGAATTCAGTGGAGGCTGGTGTGTGGTACACATTTTCTCTGTCATTTCGTGAGAAAGACAAAAGTTTCCATTAATGCTGCAATTGCACAAATTATATATAAACAGTGCATAAACAATAGTCGAAACAATCTCTTCTTCATACAGTCGAGCATGCCCAGTCTGCTCCAGTCTTGCAGTGGATCTTTGCAACCATGGCAACAGCAACTACGGAAAGATGTCACTAACAGGGATACAGATACGGCCAAAAATTATGCCGAAATGTCGCATTTGTCTGGGTTGCCTAATAACAACGACTTACTAATATATATCTGTAAACGATCTAAAATAATTTTTAAAACCCAATTTTAGGTTTTCATTCAGTTCTGTAACTGTAACCGTAGTGAGAATCTGCGACACTCGACCTAAACCGTATCCCTTCTTGTGATTACCACTGCGTAAGGGATTTTGCGAAGAATTGCATGCTGGGAATTTAGAAATATGGCAGCCCTCTGCTGTTCCTTTAACCCTATGTTATAACCTCAAGGAACATAAAACTTGTCGGTTTAATCAATGATTTGCTATTGCAGTTGTGCTTTTGACAATGTTTCCCTTATTACGCTGTAGTCGAATTACAAAAACTGCTAATGCACCGATACTTACTCGGCCTTTTCACTCGCAAATCTGTAAGATACGAGAGATATGGACACACAAACGGTAACGTATTAGTTTGACACACTGTAAGATAACGTTATTTAACCAATTAACTTAATGAAGTATATTTATATAAACTACATAGATAGACAGCGCAGACGTCGAGCCTTTCTTCAACTGATTAATATTCTTTCAATAACAGGTGTTTTCAACAGTGGCAGTGTCTCAGAGGCAATGGACAGTCTAGTAATACTACTGTCATGCGCCTGTATGGCCGAGCCAGAAATGCACTGTCCCTTTCTGTTGCCCGTGGCTCAAAACCTTCAAAGGTCTCTCTGAAGTTATTTATCGGACCTGCCGCCCTAACTGTCACTGCCCGGGCTTTCGTCAATGTGGCATATTGTCAAGAAGACGTCAACAATAATGTGCTTATCGAGGTCCAAGCGAAGGAGAAGGCACCGGAGTTTCATTGGACTGTTCTGTGGGAGTTTGTTCGGCCCCAGCTCCTCGCCCTAATGGGAGCTGTTATTGTAAGTTTATCAAAAAAGCCATTGTGTTATGTGGCCAATGTGCTAAACCAATTCTTTATTTTTTGTGTTGGGAGCAATATCTGTGAATTAGTTAAAGAGTGAAGTTTGAAAGTTGAGGGTCAAACAAGTCAAACAAGCACTCACACAGCACTGTCCTGTGCCACATGGAAGGTCACAAATTTTATTTGAAAATGTAAGTAGATATTTTTAGGTATTTCTAACAGATATTTCTGGTACAATGCAGGGAATAAAAGTAAAAAACCTACATAACAGTGAGTGCTGAGTTCAGGTTACATCTATAAGTAGCTCCAAAGGACATCTCAAGCTTCAGTAATGTTTTGTTCTGTTATACATGGTCATGGGCTGCACAGACAGTAGATGAGATATATATCTTTTTTTTCTAGTTCACACAAAAAGGGGGTTGACTTTGCAACATATGCAGAAGTATTACACCAGTGGCACTGAAATTGGTGGCTACCTGATAACAAAACATCATGAAACAAAACAAGTGCTTTATCGGTACATGTACAGATGGCAGAACATCGACTTCCTCTTTAAAAAATTGTGGCGGGGAAAAAAAGACATTTTCCTATTTGGACCATTCTGCCATCAAGCTTACCTCAAACAGAATGTTTGTTTCTGTGCAGAAGTCTGATGTAATGGAGTAAAAAAAAAAACCCTAAAACCTAGGTACCTTACATGTACATCTATAATAGCACAAAAGGGCAGTTGACTGTGCAACATATGCAGCATACGAGAATATGTTGCACAGTGTTACATAATGACCAGTGCCAAAATCAACATTTACATGAGAACAACAATTTCCTCATTGACACCAGTATTTTGTCAGAACACATACCTATGACAAAATATACAGTCATGCTCAAAAGTTTGGACATTTGCCTGTAGAACGTTTGGCCAGGACTGTAATGTAGTATTATTCTTTGCCAGCATATACAATTTTATATGTATTGAAGAACATTATAAGCATTTTAGCTGCACGTTTTTTGTTTTTTTTTGTGGGGAACCTTCCAAGCACTTCCCCACTCATTGATTAAAGGTAGTCTGCTCTTATAGCTCAGAATGATTGTCAGTGAGTCAGCTGGAATACCTACTACTTTTTCACCTGTGTTGCTGATATGTGCTGAAATGTTATTAGAGGATCATTAATCAAAATTACAGTGAAAATTACATTTTCAAAAATGAATGTATTGTTTTATGCTAATTGAGTTATTTGCAGTGGATTACTAGCAATATGCAGTTGAACATTCTCCACAAGTATCTAGAACCAGCATGAATCACCACCACAAAACCTGAAGCAGCAGTGATGTTGGCCATGACTGTACTCTGATTATACATTTTGAAGGAAAAAAAATCCTACTCGGCCAATTCTGCCAGCAAACAGAATGTTTATGTCTCTGCAGAGGTGACGAGCAATAAAGTATACATAAAGTACTTTACTTAAGTAGCATTTTCAATATTTGTACTTTACTACAGTATTTACTTTACTATTACTACTGTACTTCATACAACTTTTTATTATTACTCCTGACATTTTAACTGAAATATCTACTTCTACCACTTTTCAGACTAGGTGTGTAACATTTGTGTTGGGAGAGTCACTGAAACAATCTGATAATAATAGTGGTACAAAAAGGCAGTTGACTTTGCAACATATGCTGGGGCATTACACAAGTAGGGGTGCCAAAATCAGTGGTTACACGATAAGAAGTTTCATTGAAACAAGTGTTTTATCAGAACTTGTGCAGACAAGAAAACATTCGATTCTGTTTTATGAGTTACTTTTTATAAATTTATTTAGAAAAAAGGCAGTCTCCAATTTAATCTGCACTGCCCATGCTTTTCTTAAACAGAATAATATTTTTCAAATATTACATAATGTTTGTGTGTGATAGTTATATTAGCTAGAGATGTACAACAGTCAATTTAATTAAAATGGCAAGAAGAAAAAAATGAAAAATCTGACAATGCATTTTCTTGCAGCTTGCTTTTGGAGCTGCACTCTTAAATATTCAGATCCCCTTGATGCTGGGTGATCTGGTGAATGTGGTGGCTCGACACATGAGAGAACATGCCGGCAATTACATCAGAGACATACGGGGCCCTGCCTTTAAGTTGCTTGCACTCTACTGTGCCCAGGTACTGGCAACTAATTAGCAGAATATCATAATGTTTTACACTGACACATTTAGGCCAAGGCTAAATGTAATGAAACAGACTAGTATTGACTGTAACAGTGAATATGAGGATGCCTGGAGTGGTTTTCATGCTAATAACTATGTGACTGTCTGGTCTCCAGGGCGCCCTGACCAGTGGCTACATCATTCTTCTCTCCAGAGTGGGGGAGCGGGTGGCTGCTGACATGAGGAAAGTCCTCTTTTCATCCTTGCTTAGGTAACTGTCAGACCACATTAACACTGACATGTTCCTGTAAATATATAAGCCCATTACCTGATTGCACCAAGGTAAATTAAAGGTTACAGGAGAGTGGGCAATGCAGATGTTACCCAGAAACTCTTTGTATGTACCTGTTCTGAACATGAAGAATGTCATTTTTTTAAATCCCTCAACAATAGAAGTATTTGCTGTACACTTAAGGAATGTTCGCATGAAGGTTAAGGAAATTCAGTATACTTTCAGGCAAGATGTGGCCTTCTTTGATGCTAACAAAACTGGCCACCTTGTGAATCGTTTGACTGCCGACATTCAAGAGTTTAAGTCCTCTTTCAAGCTGGTTATCTCTCAGGTATGGAGGCTTCCACTTAATCTTACACGCTAATCCACATTTTAAACTCAGCTTTACAGTTTAGTCCCAGTAGATGTTATTGAGAACTGTAGTACAGAAGCCACGCAGGCCTTGTGTTTACAAGGACAGTATTGTGGTGGTCAGCTCTTTGTGTGAACCTCAGGTAATCTCAGATAATGGTGCATTTGACCCTCTACTTATCCCTCTCGTGCCTGTAGGGTTTACGGAGCACCACACAGACAGTTGGCTGCTTTGTGTCACTGTATGTGATCTCCCCTAAGCTGACTGGCCTCACGGTGGTAGTCTTGCCCTGTCTGGTGGGTGCAGGGGCCGTCATTGGCTCCTTTCTGCGGCGGCTGTCCAGAAAAGCACAGGAACAGGTAAACACACACTTAGGCATTAGATGGGCCCATCATAACTTATCAGCTTTTCATCACTGACATAACAAAGTGTCAAGCACCAGTAAAGTGACTTGATGTAGGAATTTCTTCTTTTTTCAACATAGTAGGCACTCATTTAAGACTAAAGGGTTTGTCTTAAGCCATATCAACAGTGTATCAGATTTAATCCTCAAATTCTAGAATAAAACACAGAATGAACATTTCTGACATAAATCCCATTTAAATGTAACATACAGATGCATTAAAAAGCACAAGTATATGAATTGCTCAAAAGAAAAGGGGAGACATAGACAATAATTAACTGTATAACATGTAATATCAAAACTACTTAATTCCTAATGTGACGTGTCTCTGGTTTAGGTCTCCAAAGCCACTGGAGTGGCAGATGAGGCTCTGGGAAATGTGCGGACAGTGCGAGCTTTCGCCATGGAGGACCGAGAACTGCAGTGAGAATTTTACAAATGTCTTTTCTCATTTATTTTGGATTATATCTTAATTAGCTGATAGAGGGATTTGCAGTCTAGCAGCTCTCTTGATGGGTCACTTTTTCAAGGTCATCTCTGTTGATTAGGTTTTTATAGGTTAAATGTTAAAAACATAATAACTAGATGCTCAAATCGTGACTAAATGTTACAACCTCCAAAATAGTACTAGAAAATACTGATTTGAAATACTGTTGCACATCTTACAGGTTGTACTCAGCTGAAGTGGAGAAATCTCGTGAAATGAATGAAGCACTTGGATTCGGAATTGCAGTTTTCCAAGGCCTTTCAAACATGGTCTTGAACTGTGAGCATTTTCAATACTTGTCTAGAATCAAAGAGATAAACTAAATACCACATACCAACATAACAGATATTCTGATCATATTTGTCAGGAATTATGTTTTTCTCCAAATATCACCACAGGCATTGTTCTTGGTACCATATTTGCTGGTGGGTCCTTGATGTCAGGTGATGAGATGTCCGCAGGCGATTTGATGTCTTTCCTGGTGGCTTCCCAAACTGTGCAGAGGTTAATCACTCTTATGTTACTCTGGCTGTTATGTAAATGCAGTAATTTCTGAAGGCCCTGGACTGGTTTTGCATGATTTAAAATGGACAGAATTCACATGTCAGTCCCTCTCTTTTCAGGTCTTTAGCCAGTATTTCAATCTTGTTTGGACAGGTGAGTGAAAAATAAACATTCCTTAAAACTTCTGTTCTTCTCCCCATTTTAGAGAAAGACAGACATAGAGATAGATAGATACTCTATTAAGCCAGTTTTCCATGTGTATATAGATAGATACTCTATTAAGCCAGTTTTCCATGTGCCTGAGCCATTAATGAATGAGCATCTAAACTATGCAACAAGGATGCCTCTGGTTGTTCTTAGATGGTGAGAGGTGTCAGTGCTGGTGCCCGTGTGTTTGAGTACATGTCTCTGGAGCCTACTATCCCCCTGACTGGTGGAGGCCGCATTCCTACTGAGTCTCTCATTGGAAGAGTGGACTTCATGAACATCAACTTCTAGCAAGTTCATTAATTAAAAAAAAAATGTAAATAATTTAATTGTGGTGATTCTTCAGTATGGGTTAAAAGTGTTTTTTTCTCCCAGTTATCCCACAAGACCTGCTCACCACATCTTGAAGAACCTTAATCTAACTCTACCTCCTTGTAAAACTGTTGCAGTTGTTGGAGAGTCTGGTGGAGGTAACAATTTCTTTTACAAGGCTTGACTAAAGATACCAATAGTGAATATTGATGAGCTTGCTAATATACATCACTGTCTCATGTCTCAAGGCAAATCTACAGTTGCTGCTTTGCTGGAGCGATTCTATGATCCAGCCAGTGGAGTCATTATGCTTGATGGTCTGGATATCAAAACACTGGACCCCTCTTGGCTTAGAGGGAAAGTTATTGGATTTATTAACCAGGTCTGTGGTGTTTCATTTTCTTTTGCCTAAATTTAACTAGAGTGTGTATTAGCTTGGTTTGCCTTGTCCATTGTAACTAGCAGATGCATGAATGTTCCATCATCATATTGATTTGAGGCTCTGTAGTTTTTGGGGTTAGTATGGCTTGCTTTAAAGCTTGAGCAATGTTGGATGGCAGTGTTTCTTTTTCCTTATGTTTGTTTATGTTATGCTTGTCTGTATACTCAGTGTAGACACTGAAGAACAAGCAGATTGTGTGAAAATATTCACTGAGTGTTACAAAAATCCAGTGATTTCTTTTAACTGTATACTCAGTGTTAACATTGAAGAGCAAGTGTTACAAAAAGAGAGTGTTAACAATTCTTTAACATTGCTAACCCCTATTTGAAGTGGAGAGTGATGCCCCACTTAGAACTTAAGAAAGCTTGTTCTTAAGACAATGGTGTAGTACTGGGGATAGATTTATGGAAAGACAAACAAGTAAAATCCACCACACCTAATTTCAGTCATCATAAATGTTCCTGTTCTGCGGACAGGAGCCAGTTCTCTTTGGCACATCTGTAATGGAGAATATCCGCTTCGGGAAACCTGAAGCTTCAGATGCTGATGTCATCTCTGCAGCCAAGCAAGCAAATGCGCATGGCTTCATCACCGGCTTCCCAGATGGATACAACACTGTTGTTGGTACATATATATTGAAAGGGGGAAAAACCTTCCCATTGGGTGCATACTAACTACCCTCATTTAGTGGACCTTTCTGTTGCCTCAGTCATATGCTACAAATGTGCCTTGTAATGGGTAGTAGATGTATGCCTCAATATGTACTCTACAAGGGTGATCGATAGCTGTCTACCCTGTTGCAGGTGAGCGTGGGGTGACTCTCTCTGGAGGGCAGAAGCAGCGCATTGCCATCGCCCGTGCACTGATCAAGAACCCCAGGATCCTCATTCTGGACGAGGCGACCAGCGCTTTAGACGCTGAGTCAGAGAGAGTGGTCCAGGAGGCCCTGGACCGAGCCACAACGGGCCGCACCGTCCTCATCATCGCCCACCGCCTCAGTACCATCCAAGGGGCAGACCTTATTTGTGTTATGAGCAATGGCCACATTGTAGAGGTGAGGGCATTAACACAAATCCCTTTTTTCAGATCATCTGGCTCTGACTAGTGGTTTTGGTGGTTACGGTATTTGCATAGCTAATCTAATTTTGCTCATGTCCTCCTAGCCACCACTGCATGGTCACATATATGAATAAGTAATGATCAAACGCGGTTTTATTGCAGAGGAGTCCAAATAGACCTAGACATTTATGACAGGAAAGGTTGTTGCCATGAGAGAGAAGAGAACAAAAAGTGAAATTCAGAATAATAAACTTTAAAATATCAATATTATTTAAGCATGATTGCAGTATGAAGTGTAATGTCCAGAATTTA
Source organism: Tenualosa ilisha (assembly GCA_015244755.2). NCBI lineage: Eukaryota > Metazoa > Chordata > Actinopteri > Clupeiformes > Clupeidae > Tenualosa > Tenualosa ilisha. The sequence goes on along the minus strand of PYXC01000541.1, from coordinate 4,257,260 downwards.
AAGGATGTCTGGCATTCATAATCATATTGTAGTGTATTTTATGATGGAGAAAAGCCTTAGGATGGCTTTACTGTTATTTGCAACAGGTAGAAACATATTTTTTTTTGGGGGGGGGGGCAATACTCAGTAATACTCAATGCATTTGTGTAAGCATGTTATTGACCACTTGATGTCATTCTCTCTTTGCAGGCGGGCTCACACTTGGAGTTGCTCAGCAAGGGAGGATTGTATGCAGAGCTGATTCGTAGGCAGAGGTCTGAGGGAAAGAAATTAATCTAGACATTTTAATGAACAGACAGTAGATTGTAAATGTTTCCTCATCTCAGGTGAAAGCACCAAGCAGATTAATTAATTTATTACCGATTTTAAACTTGATATGTATACAGAGCATTTGTATATACATTTTATACACTGGGATGGTTAACACACACTATAATCATGCCAGCATAAGTACAAGAAATTGTAATATAATGTAGGCTGTCTCAGTAAAACCAATAAACTTACTCAAAATGTTGCAGTCCCATTTGTTATTTTCATTGCGCATGAGATCAAAAGTGCTGGATGAAATCTTTGAATGGAATTTGCCACGAGGCCGTCTTCTGCATTGTGTCGAAAATGGGAGAAGCCCAAGTTTGTTTAAAATTTTATGCAACATTTGGTGAGTGGCGAGAGGTAGTCTCGGGATAGTGCATGGATAAACAATTAAGTTGTGTTTGTACTGCAATTTCTCATTTAGCCGGTAGATGGCCACAGCTCCGAAGCACATTTGACGTTGCTTGGAAATTCCACTCCCAACATTTGGGATTGAGAATTGCCCCAGCTATTTTAGGCTGGCTTCCTTTACAAACCATGCAGAAATATGAGAAGCTTGAGAAAATCGGAGAGGGTAAGAAATGTTCTCAATTCATAATCTTTCTTTAAGATTGGAATTTATTGACATCAAGGTAATGAGCTAACCTTAGCGTTATAGCAAGTAGCATATACCTGAGCAGGGGCCTGCTAACACATGTTAGCCTCAGCTACCCTATCTTGATTCAACATTTTCAATTAAATTAATTAAACTACCACGTTAATATCAACTTTGTTGGTAAATAAGCATTATGATAGATCCCTGGTTTGGTCATGAAACACCAGGTTATAGTCATAGCACTACAGTTACAACACAAAATGTTCGATGCAATTGAGCTAGTATAGCTAGTTACTTGCTAGCTTTGCTGTTGTCCAGATAACGTTATTTACACGCAATGGCAAACTTTATTGTATGCCCTTTCTATGAAAATTAGTGGCATGGCAACAGGGTAAAACGTGAAACCGTTAGCTGTTCAGTGATGAAATCGCACTATATATTTTGTTTTCCGGTAGGAATCTGTTAAAAGCAAACCTGCAGAAATAGCTGCTCTTATGTCTTTGTAACCCTGCTACAATATCTCACCATGGATACAGAAACTGTAGATGGCAGTTTTATTTGTCGAGCTAATGTCTGTTTACTGTTACTTATGACGTCGGTTGAAAAATTAATTACTAAAGTGGGTTAGACGAAGACAAACATTTCTGTACGTTTATAGGCACTCTGACAGTCAACGATAGCCCAGATTGCCTCAGCTCTCAATGGAGGCTAACGTTAACCTAATTTGCTAATTATCGCATAGCTAATTTGGAACGTAATCATCTGTAGGTAGAAGACTGGGCCAGCTTCTAAAGATACCCCTTTTAAAATGTGGTTAAAGATACTAGTACATAGGTAGCGGCGTTATCTGTTTTGAAATGGAACATTCTCACGTTTGGCTGGTTAGCTTAGATTACATAGGTGGTTTGGTGGTAGTTTGGCATTGGTTGCATTGCAGTCACTTAACAGTGCTTACTGCTTAGGCCAGACGTGAGGTGATTAGTCTTTTCAGGCCACTACAGGCACTGTACATGAAAACGGTTAAACTGAACACTTTTTGTTGTTGTTGTTGTTCCTCAGGCACATATGGAACTGTCTTTAAGGCTAAGAACCGTGAGACTCATGAGATAGTGGCCCTAAAAAGAGTTAGGCTGGATGATGATGATGAGGTAGGATTATACATTATTTTCAAAAATAAATTTCATTAAACTGCAAGAACTGGGTATATAATTCAATTTGTATATTTGAACTGCTTTTCCCAAGGGTGTCCCAAGTTCTGCATTACGAGAAATATGTTTGCTCAAAGAACTGAAGCATAAAAACATAGTCAGGTGAGTGTCATGATTCAAGAATAAAGGTATATGGTATGCTGCCACTCAAGTTTGGCATCACTTGAAAATGTCCTTGTTTTCCTTGGAAACTCATGAAATGGTGTGAATAGGAAATATGGCAAATGTGCTAGACACAGCCTGTTAGAGATCTAATCAGGCTAATGTTCTTATTTGCAATGTTCTATATGTTCTTCAGATTTTGCTTTCCTTTAAAAAGCCATCTTTTGGAGCAAAACGATGTAGACAGGAAATCTCATTTGCGAAACTCAGAACAAATGGAAAGATGCAAGAACAGTGCCATCAGTAAAGCACGGGGGCAGCCTGATGGTCTGGGGAAGCTTAGGAGGTGGTAAAATGTGAAAAAGTGGGTGATTGGTACATATTTGAAGGGAGAGAGAATATAATAATATTTTGCAAAGCCATATATTACCCTAGGGTTACACTTGATTCAGCCAATTTCATTTTTACAACAATAATCTACAAACCATGCCACCACTATTTAAAGAAGAAAAAAAAACAGGAATTCTGACAGCTAATAGAATTCTGAATGGAGTGGCTAGCAAAGGCTAGTTTCTGTATCGGAACATTATGCAACTTGACCTCATTCGATTCTCTGGATGAATTGACAGCTAGTATGCCTAAGGTCTGTCAGGCTGTAATTGTTGTAAAAGGTGGCTTTTTAAATGGAAGCTAAGTTTGAAGAACACATTCATCTTTACAAATAAAAATATGAATTATATATCTAACAAAGGTTGCATGTCTTGTTCATTTGCTTTGTTTCATATTCACACTCATTTCTTGAGTCTTTCCATTTAAAACAAGGAAATTTCCAAGAGATCCCAAAATTTATATTGGTAGTGTATAAATGACAACTGATCAAGGTCTGGTTTCCCAATAATTCACTCCTAGCACACTAAGAAGACTCAAGATATATCTTACCAAAGTTGTTTGTTTTTCTACATGTGTTTCCCAAACAGTCATTTTGTACTAAGATGTTCTTATCTAGCTCTTGAGAGGCTGAATCCACATTTCTGGCATTGATTGTTGTCATCTGCACCTTTTTGAGCATGTGTGAGATTTCTTTTATGGGCATTAAAGTGCAGGTATCCAGAAAAAAAATTATTACTGCAGGAATATGACGTATAGGTGACATGTTTGCATTTTAGAGGGGTTAAAAAACAAATCAGATTCATCTATTTTTTGAGCATTTTAACAGTAAACAGTGTTAAAGTGGTAAAGCTTAAGATTGGTCCGGATAATTCTTACGAAAGTATATCTTGAAAAAGATATACTTCAGCTACGAACATTTTCTACGAAATTGTTCATTTCATAACCTTAAGGTAAAGGTTAAGGTATAACTGGAGAACAGCTTATTACTAGGAAGGTTTCAGGAAACCAGCCACAGAAAATTTACAGTGATTTGTTTTGCGTTCTTGTTAGGTTGCATGACGTCCTCCACAGTGATAAGAAGCTAACTTTAGTTTTTGAATACTGCGACCAGGTGAGGAACCTACATGTACAACTGATACCTGATATAATTTGTAGTTCTGTGCTTTCACAGTATTTGTAAAATGTTTATTAATATTCTCTCTCTCCCTCTTAGGACTTAAAGAAGTATTTTGATAGCTGCAATGGTGACTTAGATCCAGAGATTGTAAAGGTATGTTGACTCCATAAGGTAACCTAATATTATAATATTTTATTCTTGCATCCATCTAAACAATCTGAAATGATTACTTAAGCATCCTGGGTAAATGGTACCAATGCCTTGGATACACATACAGTACATATAATGCAAGTTGTTCAGACAGTTCTGATCTAATGCTTTGAGTTTTAGCTTAAGTGGGTATAGTCAAAGTGTTTTTAAGACAAGTCCCTTCACTTGATGGCCATCTTGGTGACACCTTCGGGCAATGCAGGCCCAGATCTAAATGAATCGGGAGATATCTATAACTCCTGATTGGCACGTCGTATTCACTTTAAAAGTGCATTGTGTGAATCCTTGTTTATATATGAATTGAACGATGTAATTATCTTGGCGGAGGTTGCCCAAATAACACTTTAAAAGACATTATTCTGAACATGAATTTGCTGACTGCGTCTGCGGCAACATACACCACATGGCTATGACAGAATAAATGAAAGGTTAACCATCAATCATGCCGCTTTGAACAACATGATTGGCTACTTTCACTGCACGGCAGGACTTCCAGTTTCTAAATTCCGCCAACTTTTCGTTATGAACACCCGTAATTAAATTTCTATGGAGGGTTTTTTAAGTGATGTGTCTCCTCCTATGAAATTGTCTCTGGTATAGTTATAATAGGAGAATGTTATTATTTCAGATTGATTAATTTGATGTTTTGATTCCTTTACAGTCATTCATGTACCAGTTACTAAAGGGGCTAGCCTTCTGCCACAGCCGGAATGTTCTTCACAGAGACCTGAAGCCACAGAATTTGCTCATTAACAGGGTAGGTTTGAGAGCAGAGCTGACCTTTGAGTTCCTCTAACCTGAAGGCTTTTGAGCAGTGTCTTTAGAAGTCATTCACAATAGCATTCACTAAGCAGTTACGAAACTTAATATGTATGAATTAACTGTTCAAGTTTGTTCAATTCTTCAAGAATATTCATAGAATATTCAAGAATATACCATTCTATTTGGCTCTGTGCTAGTGTGATTGTTATTAAATTATAAAATTAATAAGATATTATAAAATTATTGCAGTGTACAATCAAAGTAAATCACTGCTAAGCAGCCCCCTTCTGATGGGAGCAAAATTAGCAGCCGTTGCCTCATTTAGAAGTGTAAAAATAAAAGCAACCATAGTAGGTTGTTGGCCATTATTGTGATCTGTATTTATTGAAGGTGGATTTGTGCACTGCAGTTTCAACCAAAAATAATGATTAAAGATATCAGTGTTGGCTTTAGTATTGACAAAATCATACTTTGTATAAAAAAGCCATTTCAGCCATATCTGACTTGTTTGCATTCATTTGAATTCTTTCTTTAGTGACAGAAACAATGGACATGAAATTGTACTGCATATCACACTCCACGATTTAATTTTTGCTTCTTAGAATGGGGAGCTGAAGTTAGCAGACTTTGGCTTGGCCCGAGCCTTTGGGATTCCAGTTCGTTGTTACTCTGCAGAGGTAAGTCATTTACAGTCCTCTTTTTTATTGCAGTGCCTGCAGACACACAGAACAGCAAAGGGCTCATTTAAAGGCTGTTTGATCCTGCTGAAACATCCAACACTATTGTTTGCCATGGATATATAGCCAGATGAAATATTTTATGGATCTGCAAAGTTAATGGATTTAATAAAATCTTAATTCCCGTTGAGCTACTTGGACTGATATTGAGCGCTCTATACTCCTAAAAGGGAATATTCTTTTTTAGCTTTAATTCTCCTGTAAGATTTAAGACAGAATTATTTAACATAGTTTCACATCCAAACTCTACGCACTCTTAGCAGCACAGGTCGTATGGACAGCTGAATCTGAATGAAACCCTCTATGTTTAAAATTGCATTTTCAAGGTTCACTCAATATTTGTGCCCTTTTCCAGGTGGTGACGTTATGGTACAGACCACCAGATGTGCTGTTTGGTGCTAAGCTTTATTCTACCTCTATTGACATGTGGTCAGCTGGATGCATATTTGCCGGTGAGCAACGAACATAGATATGGGTCCCAACAACAGGATATGAAATGACCGATCAGTCCTCTGTTTTGGTTTTGTTCACAGCCATAAACATCTCTCTAAGTCTTATTGTTATTAAGCCCAATGTGTATTGTGTGTTTCAGAGTTGGCTAATGCTGGAAGACCCCTATTTCCAGGCAATGACGTTGATGATCAGTTGAAAAGGATCTTCAGATATCCTTTACTGGGAGAACTTTCCTGAAAATCTTTGAAAGTCTACAGAAAGTGAATTGGATGTATTGCCTAATACCAGAGGAACAGCAAAGAGTACTGTGCTGATATTTTAGTCATGTTTCTCCCTTGATAATGGCCATCTATAGCACACCATGTCGGCCCACTTCCATGTTATACTAACAACATTGTTGCATAAAACATTGTAATATATTAGAAAAGTACAGGAAGAGCACTAATTTCCCAAAATAGACTGTAAACTGGTTTTCCCGGCATATCTTGAAAAAGCCTACATGTAGTAGCAGTAAGTAAACCAGTAAGTCACTGGTCCAGTTGCATAATTCAGATTTATCTTAAACAGATATAGTATGTATGGGCTGATGGCCCATGGAAATGGTGTTGATTACCACCAGATGGTGTTTGTTTGCATTCTCGGTTCCCACATGTGTAGTATATTGCTTGGCTTGGCATTGTAGGGGCTGAACAGGATTAGGGACCTTATGACATTGGTGAGCAGATGAAATGTTCCTTAATGACTTTGCACATTGCTGGGAACACCAACAGAGGAGCAGTGGCAGACAATGACCAAACTACCAGACTACAAGGTATAGCACATCACTTCTCCTAACTCCTCTGCAAGTAAAGTGTTAAAGGAAACGTCTGGAGCATTTCAACCCATAGTCCTGTTCTTCAGGGTCACTGAGTGCTATAGGGAAAAGAAAGATGAAATTCACTATAACATAGACAGAGTAGCCAACCAGCTTTGAAACTGAAAGTGAGTTTCTATGTTGTAATGAATATCCTTGTTTTTTTCCCCTGCCGACAGCAGTATGAGCCTGAGCAACAGGGCTATGGCTGAAATGCTCCGAGTTGGTCTTTCAGTGTAGGCTCCTTTCTGGGGTTTTTTAAAAATATTTTTTAAAATTACAGTTCATGAACATTGTGGAGTGTGAATCTGTCATGTTGTACACCCCTAAAGTCCTAAAGATTGCTTTACATTGCCTATCTTACAGCCCTACCCCATGTACCCTGCTACTACGTCCTTGGTGAATGTGGTCCCTAAACTAAGTAGCACTGGACGGGACTTGCTACAGGTATGTTGAACTATGTCATGGTGCTGCTGAGAGATTTGCACAAAGGAAAATATAAAAATGCATTAATGGGCACTTCCCATGTTCATTTTGTCTGGATATTTGCACATTTGTCATTTATGTTGTTACGTATTTATAGTACATGACCTCATCCTCCTGTGTTGGAGTGCATAACCATTGCATTTGGATGTGTATAACGCTGTGTTTGGATGAGCTATGCTCATAGATATTCTGCAGCTGGTTAGCCTGGTTAGGCTATTTTTCCATGTTAATATGTTTGATTAGAGAAAAGACAATAAATCTTTGTGTGTGTGCTGTTGTTGTAAAAAAAATGAATCTGTGTAAGCCAAAATTGGTATTGGCAGGTCAGACTCCATAAAAAATTGGTATTGAAAAGTACCAGAAAAGTTTTCAATTTACAGACAGCTTTATGATTTCTAGGTCTGATTCTCTTACTGTGTCCAACCTGTCATAGATAATGGCAGAGTTCTTATATTGTGAAGTAAATTTAAAGGGCTAAATCTTTTCAGTTATAAGCCATAAGTTATGGTAAAGAAATAACTTTGTTTGGCACCTAGTCAATTGGTCATCTGTTTGTCGTCTGCAGAATCTTTTGAAGTGTAACCCAGTTCAGCGAATCTCAGCCGAAGAGGCCTTGCAGCACCCATACTTTGCTGACTTCTGCCCACCATAGACGCCAAACCCACTGAGCCACAGTCAACAATCTGGATCACTACTGTCACTCCCCTGGGGAGAATTTCACAAAACAGATTCACTGGTCCGTCGGCTGCTTCCCAAAAGACATTTCTCTAGCCGTTCCTTCCTGTTGGAAAACCAAATGCATAGTCTAACCAGTGCATGCATTGTGGACACAAAAAAAGCCTTGTTGACAACAGTAGGTCACTTACATTTTCATAAAACAGTGCCTGTTGACAACGGAGTACATGACATGAGGTTGACCCGCTCTGCTGTGCAAACTGCTCTGTTTTGTGAAATACTCCTCTGCTCTGCTGTAGTACCCCAGGTCCCCCCCGACCTCTGGCTCATGTAGCCCTTCCTTTCTCTGTAGATATTGCCTGTCAAGTCAACGCAACGTCTTTTCTTTTGTTTGGCAAGATGGGACTGATGTTAGTCCTTGTGCAATTACTTGCGCCCTTCATTCAGCCATTCCACACACTCCAGCGTGGTGTTCTAGTTAGTAGAGCGTTCCACAAATCCAGACTTGTCTGAGCCACTTGCCAAATTTCTTTAGCACCGTTGGACCTCTCTGTAAGCATCTGGAGCATTTCACTGCATCTCTCCGAAACTGCATGGGTGAGGCACACGCACACATGAGCATTCACATAGGCCATATTAGATAACCCCTGGAGTAACAGATAACTGACAAACAGTGTGAACCTGTGCTGTTCTTCTGGAAGAATGTGAGTATCATGGTAAAAGCCAGATTGATCAAATGATAGGTTCGATCAAATGATTGGGAACGACATTATCTTTATAGCTTTGTTTTCCAGTTGAAGTAAGGTCAGAACAATCAAGTGTCAGCCAGACAGACTTGCGTATTTTTTCTTTTAATTATGATTAGTGATGATACTAGCAATGCCACCAGCTAACTTTTCGTAGGAGATTTTAAGATGAAGTGGACATATTTATACTCGTCTAACAGCTGGTCATTTCTGTTACAGCTTTTAAAGATCTTTCACGTTTCATGTCAGTGCACTTTGTAGTTTAATAATGAATGATAGATGATGAGTTTTCTTTCTTTGAGTGTTCATGTGGAGTTGCGCCTCTTGAGCAGCCATTTCCTCCATTCTCAAATGCATACGCAAATGGCATTGTTTATCAAAAGTGGACCAGACTTATGAGGCCGTTCTTAAGGTTTTATTTGTAGTTTAGTTTTTTTTTATATATAAAATGAAGTTTTGATGTTTTGATGTAATATCGGCTTTGCCTAATTTTGCAGTTATATAATTCCCCTCTCTAACACCGGTTCATTGGCTTTTTTTTGGTATCGTAAATGAAGCTAGGAAATATTCACCTGCAGTCATTTGTCACACAATTTTTCTTTCTTTTTTTTGTAAAGACCATGTAATTTTAAATTTTTATGTCAACAGAAAATTAGAATGCATGTATTTATTTATAATTGAATGTTCCTGTGTTGGGATTAAATGTTTTGTTTCCAATACAACAGAATGTTACTTAATGACTTGGTAGCATTTTTCTGCTTTGAGGTTTTTTTGTTTTTTTTTTTGCGATCCACCTTGTGTTTTGTCACTGTATGATATATTTTCATTGATTTTCCAACTGAAAATAAACTGGTGGAGCACAAGTATGAAGCAGTTATTATAACCTGTGAACATTTATTCTACACACACATACATGCATTGGGATGTGACCACTATGTTACATACTTGTAACTGTGGTCATTTATTCAAGTAACAGTAAGAGTGGCATAATGCACAGTAGACTAGTTGACCTCATCAAATACTGTTTGCAGTTTAATGTAATACTGTTGCACTCGTGCAACATGGATATAATACAGCACAGAACAGGACAAGAATTCTATTTTATTCTTACAGGCCCACATACTGTGTGACCAACAAGGATTCTATTTTATCCTTACAGGTCCACATACTGTGTGACCAACAAGAATTCAATTTTATTCTTACAGGTCCACATACTGTGTGACCAACAAGAATTAAATTTTATTCTTACAGGTCCACATACTGTGTGTCCAACGTAAAATTTATGTGTGCGCTGCAAAAAAGAAGTTGCGAGTTCTTACATCATCTATATGCGTAAACCACGTCATTCTTACATCATCTATATGTGTAAACCATGACTGTGGATGCATTTGTTTCAAAAATGTACTTACATAGCATCAATGAATACTGAAATCATGCGCCTTCAAAGGCATTTAGTCACATTCAGGCACTGAGATGCCTCATTCTAAAAATTTCAAAAGGATGTTAAAGAATACTGTTAACAGCTCATGAGATTTTGGATAAGCTTTAGAAAAAGGGATTGTGTACACACACACAAAGTGTTTTCTTTCAAAATTTTTAATGTCTAAAGCTTGTATGCCTTTCAGAAGTTACCTAACAGTTCTATGACTATTTTGTTTTAAATTGTGCTATGATTTAAAGCTCAGCCTCTCACATCTCAGTCCCATGGCCATTTCCTTTAATTGATGAGGTGAAGTAACTTTCCCTGACATGGCATACATTTATTTTATATTCATTTATTTTCATTCACTGGAGGTAGAATAAAAAAAAAAAAAAAACACAATTTGGAGCTCTCATCAGTCCACAATATTTCATGTTATGCTGTGCATGCAACATCCACGACAGGATCACAGACACAGAAGTCCTAAAACAGGCCTAGATATTGTGTCCCACCTCCATCTTGTAGGGTTTAAAAAGTCATCAAAGACAAACATGTATGCTGTATGGAGTGTTCATCTTCATCACTTAATCTCACAATACATTTATTTTACTCTATGTGTATCAGGCCATAGCTCAAGTCAAGTTGAATTTGAAAGAGGTTTGCTATTGCAGCAAACTGTCATGTTCTTATAAAATAAATGTGACATCCCTTGAATAACTCCACTTTCAAATGATTTGGAAAGATGGTGTTGAGATCAGTATGAGCTGAGAACTAAAAATCCATTATTTACAGAAGAAGTATAGGCTTGTCATATCTAACGTTTAATGCTCCAAAGAAATTATACTTTATACACCATCAGAGGAGGAAAATATATTTTCCATGAGCTATGTAAATGTGAAGTGAAGAGATCAGTAAATAAGTTCTACACTTCTAGCTGTTCCCCTCCTTGCAAATCTATGGGGCTAGATTTGTACTTCACTTAAACATCTGCATAGTGAAGTTGTCCAAAAAAAAGTCATATTTGGTGAGTAACCTTTGGCAGCAAATACTGCACTACTGCATTACACAATGGCATTGCTGATTTTTATAGCAGACCATAACTCTGGAGAGCTGTTCATGTGATTGGTTTGGTACACATTTTATTGCTTGTAACAAAAGTACATCCCGTTTACCAGAATTTAAACCTTTAATTATGTATTCCCCAGTGAAGAAATGGCTCCCTTAACATACAAAATGGCTGTTCACCAAATTTTGAACAAAAACAATTTACTTTGATTCCAGTCAAAATCAAAGACTAGTGTCAAAAGTCTCAAGGTTCAATTTTACTCAGATCTATTGAATAAATATAATTGACTGCAATGCAAAACAATCCAGTAGAATAACATCTGAGAGTTATAGTGCTGATACAGTACTGAGTACTTGTACTGGTACTGTAATATGGCAAGTCAGAGTAGCTATTGACAAGTAGATGACAAAAAACACTGTCCACAATGAGAGATCTATTTTTATAGTGAGAGAGTGTTATTCGCCCACAGTAACAGTTTATACACAGGGTAAACAGTCTAGACATTATCCAAACAGATGGCTTTTTAACCATGTCATACAGTCTTTGATGAAGGAGCACAGTGATGTGTTTATGACAAGCATATAACGAATACCTCATATAACAATAGATGAAGCAATACACTGAGGTTAATACTGCAGAGAGCAGACAAATGAGAGCAGTGCATTGCCATAAAATTAGACTGACAAAATGATAAAAAGATATGTACATAGCAAGATGGTTAAATATATTGTTTATTATAGTACTTCATTTACACTCCACAACTTAGTTTTCTGTTACATGTACTAGAAATCCTGTTACAATTGTATATAACAATGCAATAATACAGTGCGGCTAAATGCAATAAATAAAATGGGACCGATGAGTGCTGCTTCCTAGGCTTGTTCTACGCTATAGTGTAATGTTCTGCCTATCTAAAACAAAGCTTTTTTTGATCAGTAATCGGTCAAAGACGTTTGACTCTGTGCCAACTGGAAGACACTTGTGGTCTAGATGAACGTCAGCAGTTGTCTGAGGGAATTAGGAGGAGAACAAAAAATAACTGAAGAGCTTAAAAACAGGTTGTGCAATTCTGAATAAATGCTTGGACCAAATGGAGTAATTTACACTGAATTATTTTAGGGGTGAAAAAAAAAATCATGAAGTGACTCAAATAGGGGTAGTTGTGCAAAAGCTCTAAGGGTTATGGCGTCAGTTTAGACAGTTTTGTGTCAATGTCCTCAAAACGAATGCCTTGCAAAGTGCAAAGTTGTGCGAATGTCACAGTATTTTGAGGAGGAGTTGAGTTTCATTCAATGTAAATGCAGTTAAACGAATGGTGCTTTTCTGACCAACCTTTTAGAACAGTATAACATACTGCATCCTCTGCGTTGGTCCTACGTACAATATATAGAAACACTGGTATAGAAATTTCACCTGTTTCGCTGCACAAAACATTACCACTTTCAGTATTAACCATGGACCTTTTCATTATACAAAATGGCCTCTACTAATAAAATCATCCAGGCATATGATAATGCAACCAACTTTCTACATGTCAGCAGCAAGACCGTGGTGGGAAAGAGGTATGATGGTAAAAATGTGGAAGAGAAACCCACACACTGACTTCAATAACAAAGAAACAGCAAAGGCAGATGAAGAGAGAAAAAAAGGCTATGAGCAAATATGTGATATTACTGAGCAGACAGATAAGGAACATCACTGTGATTAGTCAGGTTTTATAAGTAGGATGGGCCACACCAACCTTCTGAAACATTCTTCTAGTTTGTATTCGTAGGTCTACAGCATGTGAACACCCAGTGAGGTGAAACAAGTCAGAAAAATGGAAATAAATTCTGACCTCCCTCTGACCCTCGTCCTCCACGATGATCCTCATTTAGTCACATTTAATAATAAACAAAGGCAATGGAGGACTACTTGAAACTATTTGTCTATTTCTTTTTTCACAATATTTTGTCTTCATCGGGGTCGTCAACCTGCCGAAGCGGCTAAAATGCAGTGTGGCAGGGCTACACACACAATGAAATGGTGAAGTGTCACACTGATGCCCATAGGTGGCAGTAAAACCTGAGATCTGGTTTGGAAGTGTCACTCATTTGTACTTAATGAGAATAATATTATCTCTATGTCAGGCATTGATTGATTGAATAATCTTAATGTGTCTGGAGTTTGTTTTTTTTTTTTGTTTTTTTTTCAGTATTACACATGTTTTGTTTGTTTGTTGGTTGAATATATGACTTCACAGTATGCTGTCTAACCCTAGTTTTCCTGAACCCACCCAGCCCAGCTGCTTGAGTCGTCAACAAGCGAACTCTTCGAAGTTGCCTACAGTCGGGTGACGAGGTAGCATGTTCGACGTGAATCCGAGACTGTCCGAGTGACTCCGGAGTGTGTCACAGGTGCTCTGCAAGACAAGAGAAGGATCGGGCGGGACGGGGGTGAAGGGAATTTAAAATGCATTACGGAAGGGATAAGAACAGGGATATGAAGGAGGTTGAGGAAGTATAGGAAGAGTTGGTGGCAAACATTGCAAACCAAATCAGAGAAGAAGAGGAGAACCAGACAAAAGATTGAAATGTACAGGTGGCAAATGAGAGACGGACATTGTCAGGTTTCCAAGAACAGTGGAAACAGCACAGTGTTTAAAAAAAAAAAACATGAGGAAGGTGGGGGAACAAAATCACATGAATGAAATATTTAAAGAGATGCAGCCCAATAGACACGGATGCACAGGAAAATATGATTTGACATAAAAAGGGGAGCAGTGGATTTTGGCAGTTGTGAGGATTGCATGACATAGCATGCAGAAAGAGTGGTAAAGAAAGAACAAAGGAATAGAAATCAATAATGGAGGAGGGAGAGGGGGAAAACAAGAAATGGTTTAGTTCTGAGCATGGCCACTTGCAACAGTGCCCTCCTCCCACCCCCTCAGACACCTGATGGTGCAGTGCAATCTCAGTCGCTCGCTTGAGCCCCACTGCGGTTGTCTCGGCACAGACCGAATGTATGAACCTCTCAGATGCAGCCAACAATTAGCAGCTTGAGCGGCAAGATGGAAGAGAGCCATTTTGCCTCGTCTGTGTCGGGCTCAAGCTCATTGCATGCAGACCTGTGATGACATCACAAAGGAATGCATCTAGTGATGTTATGGGGTACAGGTTCCACTACAATGCCCTCAAAAGTGGCCTTCCATCCATTCTGCCGACAAGCTGATATGCGCACACCCTCTCTGCTCAAAATAATTCAGTACCTCTTGCACATAGATTCTTTAATGAAATGCCAAACACATATTGTGAAAAATCCATACTGGTTCCTTGAAAAAAATAAAATTCATGTACAGAGAGTCCTATAACCAGTCCTAAGATGTAGTCTGCTTTTGCCTGCTTCCCACATCACATTCTCAGCTCATCTAAATTTCAGCGCAATTAACTAGTGCCAATGACTCAATTAACTCAGGAGTCAATTAACGTATCTTATGCAAATGAGGGGAAATATGGCTGATGTTAATGTCCTTGTGTCTGCATTCTGCTGGTATGTGAAGGTCCTAGCCCAGATTGTGAAGCCCCAAAACATGATCTGCAGGCCCCTTATGACCTGTGACCTGCAGGTGAGCCACCTGAGAGGCTTGTCAACAGCAGCTACACATCTGGCTGAAACCAATGAAACATATGTCTCATCCTTCATGTCCTCTGCTAAAAGATCAGTTTCCTGAGCTGAATAACAAATGTCCCTGTGGACACTGATGCTATCAGTTAAATAAAAGCCCAAAGGAAAAAATCAACACAAAACAAACAAACCAACCGACCAAAATCAGTGTACTCTTGGCCCAAACAAGTGCACTGAGGTCAGTCTGCAGATCTTAAAATACACAAGGAGTATTTCTACTATGTGGCATCAAGAGAAATTTTGTGATTCAGGCAGATCCTCACAGCCTCTGACGGCAAGTAAAGGACAGAAGGGCATAATGAATCAGAAAAATACAATTCAACTGGGAGACCGACTGTCTGCATTCATCCAATAGGCTTCCATTTCACAGTGTAAGGTTTTTAGGGACTTCCTTTAACATTCCAAGAATACAAATAGAAAGGATCAATACATAGGCCACTGGTGAATAGCATTCAGTAGAATGTCATCAAAAAACTGCAGGACGCTTCTAGCAGTATCTTTTCCCCTGGCACAATCAAAAGTGGCACAATACGAGGAGGGTGACAGACAGGTTTTTGGACTACTAAACAGTAGCTTGAATTGCCTCTCAAACAAAAACTCAAGCATGTCATTCAAAGTCAAGATTCATTTTTCTTTCAACTTCAGATGGATATTTAGACTGGCTTCCCATTACAGAAGTCTTGCTATGCTAGTGATTTGTCTGGTGGTCTTCAAAAGCCAAAAAAAGGTGTAAATCAGTTGGAGGGGAAATGAAATGTGAAATGGTGTCCGGAATGTCTGCAGAAGAGGACAGAGTGGGAGGGAGGAACTATTATCAATGGGGTGACTACCTGGGGGCATGATTAGGCGTGACACCAGGGCTGGTTGGGTTCTCTGGAAATTCCTGGAATAGACATGATGAAAAGAATGATGAGGATGACTGGAATGGAACTAAAATCATACAATGTAGAGTGTAGCTAGAGTGTTATTCAAATAGCCTTTTCCTAACCTCTGAGCCATTGTTAATGGCTATAGGCACACTGAAAATGGTGCAACTGCTGCAGATGCATGAACATAACACATGACACCGGCTTACTGTAGCCCAAACATGGAGCTGCTGCTTGCCATGTTTGATGTGAGGGAGCATTAGGAATGAATTGCAGGTGGGCTGATGTGGGAGAGAACATCTGTCCTTGTGCACTGGCATTCAGTGTGTGGTCAGAGATAGCCTACAAATAGGTTCAAAAGTTTCCTGTACATCTGAGGACTTTAATGCAATGTACAAACAGACACATTGGGACCAGAATGTCTGTGTGTATTGTTCGCATGATTGTGTGAATGTTTGTGACACATGGTCAATGGCATCAAGACAGGCAGAGCGCTGGGAAAATAGTCTATGAGTTCTAATGGATGATCAAATGACATGGGGGCCAAACAGGACTGCAAAATCACCTCAAAGAACAACTCAAAACTCCCAGATCTACACCTAATTTTGCCACGCTTGCTTTTGGGAGGTGTATGGAGATGTCCTGTGCTGGAGGAAGAGTTGAGCTGGTATGTGTGGGGTTGAATGAGTGCTTCATGATGGCCTAAGCCATTCCCAATTCAACTATGGCAACTCCAAAGGCCATTTGGCCTAAAGGTATTTGATGTTAAATTCCACTTATTTGACTTGTACCACCATACTCACATAGGCACATTAAAAGATGTGTGGCATCAGATATGCCAAACCATTTTTACAGGCCACAGTGCCTCTGACACAGTATCATACCTCTATGCCAGTTATACACAATATACTTCACACCACATACAGTACCAAAACACACACAATATAGGCTCTTATATCAATCATATGCCATACGGTACACTACACCAACCACACAGACTAATGTACAGTATGTGCTACATCAAACACAATACTATTACACTATCACAAACTACAGGCATACTACATCAACTACACGCAATATAATATACTGTACTGTCACACAGACTATACTACATCTATCTATACCACACCAATCATACAGTCTATTGTGTACTACATTTGTACACACACACACACACACACACACACACACACACATCAATTATACACTGTACAACACTGTACACTGCACAACAATTACACAGTACATACTTATCAACCATACTAGACCACTCATGTGTGGCACACAGTAGCACACTCCAAACTCCCCAGACTCCTCTGCAGCATACACTCACTGGGGATCATTGGCACTTGCATGATAAGACTTTTCAATGCACTGTTTCACAGCCTGAACTTTGTCAGCTGCTAAGTGTCACGCCTGCCTGACAGTAGGGAACAGAGGCTGCAGTGAGGATAAACACAACTGTGATGTTTAAATCTTCTCAGAACCACCAGAACTGGCAACAGGTTTCATACAGGGTGTTATGGTCATCACATCGTAGAAACACTAGTAGAACAAAAAAAAAAAAAAAAACAGACTGCATCTGCAATTGAATTTCCTCATACAGTCTCTGCTCATATCGTCTAACTGAGTTTCCTCATACAGTGTCTGCTCATATCGTCTAACTGAGTTTCCTCATACAGTGTCTGCTCATATCGTCTAACTGAGTTTCCTCATACAGTCCTCTAGTCTCTGCTCATATCGTCTAACTGAGTTTCCTCTCATACCAGTTCTCTACAGTGTCTGCTCATATCGTCTAACTGAGTTTCCTCATACAGTGTCTGTCTACTGATTCTCATAGTCTGCTATGTCTAACTGAGTTTCCTCATACAGTGTCTGCTCATATTTTCTGTTTCTAATTCTGTATTGTTTTTTCCTCATACAGTGTCTGCTTTTCTCTATTTTCTATTCTGCTCATATCGTCTAACTGAGTTTCCTCATACAGTCTCTGCTCTATTTCTGTTTCATACAGTCTCTCATATCTCTAACTGAGTTTCCTCATACAGTGTCCTCCTCATAATGTCTGAAGTATTATAGACTGATTTTGTGGCAATAGTCCCATATTCAGATTTCAACTCACACATTTCTGTGATTATAAATAAATGATAATACAGCATAATGCCCCAGACAATGACACTCACATCCACTGACATTCTACACAGCAACCTATTAAGCGATGACATTTTTAATTCTATGACCAATGCTTGTTCTTATAAGAGAGATCAAGTCTCCAAAGTTGTTTTCAAAGACTCTGGATACAGTGCCTCAAGTCAAATTCTTTTCAATTGTGGTTCCCATGTCTGTGAAATTATTAATATACATAATTAATAAAGCAATCATCTGTAGGACATAACAGAAGTTTGATGATTTCACTGTGTGAAGCCGTGGAATACTATGTTGAACCTACAGTCACTATCAGAGCTAGACTCAAACATGGAGCTAATCAGCTGGCTGGCTAGTGATCTTGTTTTTCTTTGCAATGCCAACACTCAGCCCTGACAAAAGCCATTAACTTGACTTCCTATTGTTTGTGAAATATACAGGGTGTATTTTCTGTGGACAAATATTTAGCCATGTCTTTAATGACTCCCACTTACACAACACATTCCACTCAAAATCAAAATGATAGCTTGACAGACCAGGCAAACCAGGACAAAAACAAGAACTAAACAAGAACTTCACTACATGCCTGCTCTAAAAACACAAGGGCTGAAAAGAAGAACATCTCAACAGATATCATCCAACAGTTTACACCCCAAAAATAAAATATCAAATCATAGTTTGCATCTCTAGGATCAGTTGCTCTTAATACGAAAGAATTCATAACGTGAAAACATGAGCCATATGCCTTAGAGACAGAGGTAACCGTGCATGCACACAGACCATGCAGTAACACAGAGTCACAGCTTGGGGGCAGTAACAAGAAGTAAAGCATGCTAATCTCAGTCAGACAAGCAGTCACAGCCTTGGCATGCACTTCATCACACCCATTGGAAATGAACCAACATCACACACGACACTCTGCTTCAATAACGCATGCACAGACAACCAGGAATATTAGTTACCAAATTGTCGCTTGGACAGCGTTGTGGTCTTTTCTTTCGCATGAAATAGCCCAGTATCTTATCCTTAAACACCTACACAAGGAAGGAGATATGATTTGTATTCACACTCGTGAACACTGCTGAAAGACAAGTCCTGAAGGAGCAGACACATGGAAAAAAATAATTTCATACCTCGTATAAGTAGTCAAATATTTCCAATATTGTTAAAACACTTGCTCCAATGAACAGGCCCATTTGTCCACCAATGTCTCCTGAACAAGAGAAACAAAACAAAACAGAACAGATTAAGATGTGGTGGATTAAAAAGCACAAAAAGGTCCCCAAAAGGCACCAAGCTGTAGGCAAAGGGTTGATACCGCTGACAAATTCTGTATTGGTGTCACATGCCAATGGTAATGATGTCTTGTGGGACTGTGGCTTCATGCTCTCTCTGCTGCACTGTGCTCTGCCTTCAAGTTTCAGCATCTTCAACTCTATGTCTCTCGGTCTGTCCACATATTGCATCGGTGGCTCTCTGGTAAGTAAGGTTTACAGTGCACTGCTTCTCTTGTCAGTCTGTCTGTGTGTCTCTTTTTGACCTTTTACCCGCTGTTTGTTTACCAGTCTGTTAAATTAAAAAAAAAAAAACCCTTACTAAAAACCCTATCTATTGGCTTTGATCATTCTACTGGGTTCTGTCTGTCTGTCTGCCCTGTGGGTGTGTGTGGCATAGCCAACCTTCAGTGGGGGGTTAGATGTTAGTGAGTTTGGTTCAGGGCAAGAGATATAAGGTGAGGTGTGAACACAACCCACCTCACCCTCAGTCCCCTTGTGCTACATCAACAGTCTATCTATCTGTCTATCTGTCTTTCTATCTATCTATCCTCTGGTGTTGCTGTCAGCTTGACTGCATTACTTCTGTACGACTGTGCGACTACCTTTCACCTCTGTGTGCCTGTGGGTGCACACTTTGTCTGCCACTACTGTCTGTGTTTGAAGAAACTGAGATGATTCGTAACGAGTCTCTTCCTGTATGAGACTGACATCGAGTCATTCGAACATCGAGTTTGCAGATGCCACGCCCTTTTAAAGAGACTATCAGTTAAGTCTTCACCCTGTACAATCAATGAGAAGTTTGTGGGGTTTTACCCCATTTCACCAATACATTTAACATTACTCTGCTTGTCTGAGCAGAAAAGAGGTTTTTAAACGATCTTTGGTGTTACTATGTTGACTGTTTGTCTGTATATGTGTTAACTGTAAACCTGTGTGTGTGTGTGTGTCCACTAAATGAAGGGCATCTCAGTGCCTGTGTCTGTCATTATCCAAACAGAGCAGTGTTCCACACAGGGCGCTTGAGCATGTAGACGTTAAGATGAGGTTAATTAGTGCACCCCAGGTCTCTGCTCCACTAGCTCTTAATGCACCGACGACCCAAAACCCATTCATGCCAACACTGCCTCTGTTTAACTGCAATCTGTTTCTAATGTGGAAGCAACCATCATCCCTGATGACAAATAATGAAATGTAGCACTTAAGGAATGAGCATTGCCATTGTCACTGTCTTGCTGACAATGATATTGATGAGTTCATTATGATCCAGTCAATATGTTTTTTAAATCCTTAATCCTGCTCGGCTGTTTGGATAAAGTAACGATGATGCATTTACTCATTTGTATGTTTGGAGTGCAATTTTGAAACTTCACTCTGATAATCAAGGGATGAATCATAATCAGCTGTGCCTTGAAAACACAAGGTTGTCAGGGAAATTTCAACTGATCCAGTCACAGCAAATCTCAACAAATCAGACTTACATGAATAAACCTGTTTCCATCAACTGTAGTTGCATTATATCAGGAGTTAATCCAATTTTATCTAGTAATTTGAGATATTTATCACAAAGACTTCTTATTCTAAATGTAAAGATTCACACTGGATGACAATCCCACTGGTACCATAGACTGGTACCAACGTGTCTGTAAGATCACGGGATCTCGGCTCCTAAAAAGGATGGGAATGATGAATGATGCTAGATGTTGCCAAAGAAAAGAAGCTTCAGTGATGTCATTTTTGTAAGGTACCTTATGTGTCTCTAACCAAACCTAGACCAAATCTAGGAGGCATCGTTGCAGGTTGCCCGGTGTGAATGGTGTGATTCTGTCAACTGATGAATAATTGTACTCACCAAGTAATCCTGCTAGCTCATATGCTTTCTTTTGTTCAATCTTCTCATAGTTAAGAGCCTCAAAAAAGATGTCCATAACCAGAATGTTGTCCCTGTTACACAGACAATTAAAATACTATTCAAACTACTTT
The DNA here is from genome assembly GCA_015244755.2 of Tenualosa ilisha. Taxonomy (NCBI): domain Eukaryota; kingdom Metazoa; phylum Chordata; class Actinopteri; order Clupeiformes; family Clupeidae; genus Tenualosa; species Tenualosa ilisha. The sequence continues at coordinate 4,236,197 of PYXC01000541.1, read as the reverse complement.
TTATGACATTAGCCATGTCTGGTCCATTATGTAGCTATTTCATAATAATCCTGTTGCACAAATCTGGCAGTGTTCATGTGCAAGCTAATGCGTATAAACACACACACACACACACACACACACACACACACACACACACTACATACATACACACTGCATATACTGCAAGTGATAATAACTATGTGGGATCACAAAACACATTTACAGAAATACTGTGTTGGTGACTTAATTGTAGCATATGATCATGTAGTAACCTTTAGAAATTTTAAGTAGGCTAGTATTAGCATTACATTAGCATTAAAGAAGTCACAGAATGGATGAATAGTGTATTGTACCAGAGAGGTCAATATTAAAGATCTTTGATTGTACTTTGTTCTCTGATGTTAAATAGAATATAATCAACTTTGATTTATCAAAAATATGTGCAATACTAATAAATCAAATTTTACAAGCCCAATTACAACCTTAAATTTAGGCTGAAATTAGGCTGTTCTGGCTAAATGGCACTCTCTTTGATAGCTACAACTGAACTACGGTTGATTTGTGACATGTCACATCACAAGTAGGCTTAGTTCTAGTGTCTATCTAGTGCCTAGTTCAAGATTTACATATGAAGGAGGGCATAACCATGGCTGTGTCCGAAACAGAGAAAATGCTGTCTTCTCAGGAACAATTCAGTGGCAGGAATGCATGTCCGAATCACATTAATTCATCAAATTCTGTGGAGGTACCTTTACATTGAATGTTTCTGTATCAAATTATGACGCCAGCTGTCGGTATCTTGGCAATGGAATTAAAAGGATCCCTGGGCTAGTAAGACATATTGGCCATATAATGTTGATGTTGGTGTCAGCTTTGATTTAAATGTGATTTAAAAACACTCAAAATGTTTGGGTTTTATTAAAAGTTTTAGAAAAACCTTTCACTCATGTTCTCTGGATAAAAATGGACATCACCTGATTGAGCTGGTTTAGGTCTAAGCTGTTGCTGCACATAGACACCATTAACATTGTTCCACTTTCGTTTCTTCACTTCTTCCTTCTCATTTAAATTTTGAGTACGTTTAGGGTAAAACAGCAAAGGCTAAACAAAGGAAGTGTTCAATTTGCCATAGTCTCTGACTCAACCAGCTGATATCACTTTTTACCCAGAAAGCATTGAGACGTAAAAACAATGGCAACTTACAAGCTCAAATAAAGGGATTTTCTAAAAGTTTAAATATAAACTAAAGCATTCTGAGTAGCAACAAGTCACCACCTTCCTGTTTTGGACACAGCCCATGTTTCATTCATGGTGAGAGTGGCAAAGCTTAATATATTCCATACTTTTCATAAGTATGCCAATTAGGGCATAGTGACACTGTACCTTTCCACTTATCATGGTTGGTATGATGTGATTGTCATATGCATAATATGTGGGTATGGTGCCATATGCCTGTCTATTGTACTCATTACTGGTGTGGGCTTCATTGTCGTCATTACTGATTGAGTGTACTTAATATTGATCTGATGTTCTTTCCTGAAGGTCATGCTTTGCTGGTCCTGTCATTAAGTGGGGTGTCCAGGGTCGTGCTGACCCAGTAGCTGGGTTGGGCACTGATCTTATGACTCCTTATTTTCAACTACTTCAACTTGGGTTCTTCATGTGCCTCTTCAGAGACACTCTGATCACAGATGCTTTATGCCACTCTGTATCTTGCCTCTCTCCTGCTGTGCAAGGCAGAATAAATCTACTCCTCGATTCAGCGTCTAATGGTGGCCTGGTCTCCTGTTTACTGAAGCAGCCTAGGTAGTCAAGGTAAAAATCTTTTAGCTGTGCTACTCACGCGATATACTGTTCAGTTTTGTTGAATTTCTTTGCCAGATACTTGGCGGAGGCTTTGCTGGGGATTTTCACCATGGATAACTCTTTGCCATATCGGGTCATATTACAGGGAGTCTCACACACACAGTAGTCATTGTCTTTCTCTACCAGGAAATCTGTAATACAGTCAAAAAGAGAGAGGACGGTCCGATTAACAGCTGAGATTGAATGGCCTGATGAAGGGCACAATAAGCCATATCATCACACTGAGCATACCAAAACAGACTCTGAGAGCAGCTGTTTGTCCTTCACAGCTTAACTCCACACAAAACTTATAAATATATTCATGATTTTTCTACATTATTCAAATGTCTGTGTCTGTGTGTGTGAGTGCGTGTGTGAGAGAGAGAGAGCGTGCAAAACACACAGTCTAAATAAAATACATGGGAAATAAAAGCCAATTTTCCACTTCTTCTGTTTTTGATCTTACCTAGGGCGGGATCAGCACAGTCTTTGTACTGTTCTGGTGTGCAAACAGTAGAAGTTCCTGGTTCACAGAAATAAGCCACACTTAATCAAAAACACTAAGAAGGAGTCATTAAGAAAAATAAACAGCAACTGAAGTGGTTCTTACAGTGATTTCAATGTTGAATAGATTCTTTTTAAGCTTTCGGATCTGACTGTGTAAAACAGCAGGCATTTTGCCTTAGTTTCTAAATTGTGCTTTTAAGCACTGCATACACACTTGTGAGTTCCCAAAGCACCTTAAGAAGCCGGGAGCAAACTGAAATTATAACTTGCCATCTCTGGAGAGCCAATTACAAAGGGCATTTGGTCAGCAATGTGTGCGTGCTGCTCTAGCTACCTGGCATGTGGACCATTCTGCAGTTACAGTTCTCTAGCAGGTAGCGTGTCTCGCAGTCGATGCGACAAGCCGTGATGCTGTACGTGGAGAAGTAGTCCGAGTCCATGGGGGTTGACTTGCAGTCTCCCCAGGGCGGGGGGAGGTACTGGAGCTGAGACACACCACATGGTTTTTGATCATTACTGGCACTAGCCAGAGTGGCTCAGATAAACAAACAGGCAAACAAAAAAAATAGTAATGATAATAACAACGTCACCCAGCAACCAAAATCTAGCCAAGCAGTTAGAGAGAGAGAGAGAGAGAGAGAAAAGAAAGAAAGAAAGACAGAAAGAAAGAAAAGACCGCAACTTTAAACATGTACACAACATCACCAAGAATAGAAAAATCTACCCAGAAATTGGATTGGCATAATATCAGTGGGTCACATTGGTAAATGAAACTTTTTGGAAAGTGAAATTACTGAGGGGCCAAAAAGAGACAGGCAGGGGACATGCAGGACAGAACTATGCTGGATCAAACCTGAAGAAAAGCAGAGACTTATGGGAAATGGAAGCATTAAGACCTTAACCAAGTGGGATTTAAAGGGAGGAGTTGACAACTGCAGCATATTGAGGACCAGTCAACTAAGTAACTAGTATTCATTGAGATTTTTTTTTCACCTTTTTAAGACAATCTTCTTAGTCTCGGCATTCAATAATAATAACACATCCTGTTGTGGAAATGATCAGGATTTAGTGTGGCAGACTAAAACCACTTACCATACTTTGCCCTTTTATGATATTTACAGACTAATACTACCGGAGAGCATGCATACGGTTGTATGCTCTCCACTGTAATATTTGCCTTACTGTGATAGGTGTGTGTGTGGGTGTGTGTGGTGGTGGTGGTGGTGGGGGGTTCTAAGGTCTTGGCTCTGGCACTGATAGGGAGCCCCAGACAACATTTTAATATTACAATCAATGTTTGGGAGGCCCAAAATTATTTTCTGTCATAGGACCCAATGTTTCTGGTGACACACAGAGGAGGATCATAGGAATGTGCATAGCTCTGCTCTTAAGTGTTTGTAGGTCTTAATGTAACTACTGCATATAACACAGTATATCACACATTTATTTATCATATCCCAGGATCACACAAAGAAAAATCTCTGACTTGAGTTATGCTGTGTTCGCAGTGCTGAGTTGGTGCAGTCTCTCATAGCAGAAAAATATCAGTTATACACCCTAAAATAACCCATATGTAAAGTCTTGTGGAAAACTGTTGAATGATTCTTATTTGTCGAGTAGTCAAGTAATATAAGGACTATATTATGTCCCCATATATAATTGAATACTCACAGACAACTTTTCTGTGGGAAGAATCTCTCTAGGGCACATAATATACTGAGCACAAACATTAATATGCAGGTTAGTGCAGGTTAAATGTGGATTCATGGCTATTTAGGGTCCTTTCACTAGAACATAATCATTTTGGAATTAGCGGATGACAACAGCGATGTAGATTATGATGGCAATTATGGGTACGAGGATGACGAAGATGATGAAGATGACAGCTAGTGACAGCAGTTCTACATTACTGAAAGCACTGGAGCTGTGATGACTGAGAAGGTTACTGCAGCCAGGAAGAGGCACAAAACAGTGCATTCCATTCAGACTGAGGAGCAGCCAGTGGCGAGCGAGCATGCAGCTAAACCAAGTGGACCACGCATACAGTAAAGGCATGTGCGGTACTTGTACCCTTTGCTCCTGACAAGTGACAAACGTTTGGAAGCCTGGGGACACCCCAAAGCCGAGCTCGTTGGGAAATGGGGGTTCATCCTGTGAGTGAATCTGGACTTTGACTCCGGCCTCATAGGAAGTCTCGTCTAGTGAGGGGAAGAAAATGCTTACGCTTAGATGAGAAAAAAAATCCATGCCTGACAGCTTTTGCACTTTTTTTTTATGTTGTCTGGAGGACTATTCTGCAGCGTCTCTTCGAATTGCTGCACAAGGTCTGCAGGTTCACCAGTCTGAAGTGTCATACATCACCAGAGCTGTTTTATATGCAGCACAGGTTAATGCAGTGGCATGCATATTTTGATTGTTACACAAGAGATAATATGACAGCTAAAGTTCAGGTTTGCATCCGAGCTGTTAAAACAGTGGCACTTTGATCAGACTAAAAATATTGCACTAACTTGAGTGCAAACAAGCTTCAACCACTAACACTATGAAACAAGGTTTTTATCAGACAGTAAATGACTTCTCATGGCTTTCTGACTGCCTAATTAAATTCTGACCTGAGCATACCCTTTAGCATTTAATAAAGAGGCTGATCGTTCTGGAGTTATGATTGCCATAACCATTTTTAATTGCAGATAGCTTTTCTACTGCTGGAAATAATGGTCTTTTTTGTTTATTTTCCATCACTGACTGTTTTTTCTTGTGTGTTACACATTGTAAACTGTGTAATTTGACATATCCGCCACTTCAGAACAGTTAAACAAAGTAGATCCATTAACAGCCCTGTGATCAATTCAGTGTTCACAACACGGCTGCATTGCATTGTTTTTTTTTTGTTTTTTTTTAAATACTGTCTTAACTAGACTTAACTAGACTGTATTAAAATATCAGTGTGTAAGAATGTGGTCTTTTTAACAGGACAGTCATTAAGGGTATATCACTGTCTCATCCTCCACCAGCGATCCATGACAGATTAAAGAGCTGAGGAGCTTAATCAGCAGCAAAAAGGTTTTCCTTTAAAGAGGCTAATTTTTTCTGCCCAGACCTGTAATGGAGATATTGATTCTTCACTGTGGTAGAAGAGGTATTTGACCTTGGGAAGCATGGGATGCTATTGATTTAACTAATTCACTATGGGTTTATTGAAGAGGCAATACATTGGTCATTTTGTGATGGATAGAAAATGATTCAGGTGATCCCACTGTGTCCATTTCCTTAATTAGTTGGGGTCTCAAGATACCTTTAGTGTTGATGCCTCACTCAGCAACCTGACACTGACAGACAAAATAACGGAAACAGAAAGAAAATGCGATGACAGGTTATTACTGTGGAGTAAACAAACTAAAGTGAATTTTAGTCAGGCTGAGGCTGTGCTTTCACTTCCAATGTAAAATCTTCCTACCGTTGCAATTGCAACAGCCACTGACATGAGTCCAAGCAAAAACATTTTAGATCAATGCAAAGTTCCAATTAATAGAATAATTAGTCAGTCAAGGGGTATGTGTATGTATGAGTCATATACATATACATGGTGAAGGTGAAGGTCTTTATCTTCCTACCTCATAAATACATTACTGCAAGTTAAAGTCATTACTATCTGCACGTAAATGCATAGTCCACTTAAAGGAACACCAGGCAACATGTATACTGTTTTTAGGTTAATTTACCAGCTTCGTAGTCACTGATGGTTAAATGGCTCATTATTGAATGTTATCCTCTTTTGTAAGTCGCTTTGGATAAAAGCGTCTGCTAAAAGCCTGAATGTAATGTATGTAGGGTGAATGAAGACTCTTTCGGCAGCCCCTGGCACTGCTAGGCACAGTTACAAGCACTTGCAGTGTGAAAACGCCAGCCGGTGGAAACAAAACTGAATCAAAATTAAACTGAAATCACGTTTATTTCCTTGTCAGTCAACATAAATCGTCAAAAAATCATCGCTGGTTCCTATTCTTTTGTTTGCAAACTTGCAAACAAGTCCACATAGATTGGTGAGAATATACAAGGTTGTTAGCCTAACAAACCAGACAATAGCATCAAAATGTATAGTCTGACCACAACCGATAGACCGAGCTCAATCCTAGGGACGGAATCAGCGGTTGTCTTTCAAACTGGATAGCGCTATGACCAATCAGAGCAAGTCGGCAAAACAGCAAATATGCCCTTGATTGAAACAAATGACCTGAGTACCTTCTTCTGTTTAGATTTCAAAGAAAGGCCCAAGTCTAACTTTTCCAAAGTCCACAACACTCGGCAACCTTGAACAACAGTGTTAGGAGTTGATTAACTTCGGATGATCCCCTTAAGTGCTGTTTGAACTTCAGCTGTTACCTACTAAATGGCTGCTTCAGACATTTGCACAACTTTCCAGAGGTTACAATTATTTCAGTATCAACTGAGGATTCAGATTATTACAAAGCAGTAGAAGAAGTAGAAGAGTTTAGATCCATGTCAAACTTTGCAAAATGCATTAGGAAGTCAAAACCTCTGGAAAGATTTAGGACATTTCTGATGGCATGGCAGTATTAAGACCTGGTAAAGTTAGCTTTGAACATTTCACTACATGCTCATTGGTATGCTTGCACTTCTCAGATTTTTTGATGAAGCATCATCAATCTAATAACTAGGCTATTGTCATAGAGACTGCAGAAGGGTAGAATCAAGAATTTTTGATTTAATGTGAATGCTACAATATATATTCTTTTTTACAGAGAATATGGAGTATGAATGGGACATGGTAACCTTAGGTTGATATCATCCGCACAAATTAGAAATGAAAAAGATTCACTGCATGTAACATGGTGCTTGCTTTATACAACATACATACAGAAAAATGCCAAGTTGGCACTTAGCAGTTAAATAAAACTTGGGGTTCCAGCTAGGATAGGGAAAGGCACAGTCTTAGCGCAGAGTACTGTGTTTTGTGGTTGGTTACAATTTAGCTATCAGTGTAGGAAGGTATATTCAATGTAATGGTTTGCGCAACGCTTTATTTTCACCTAGCATCAATCCCCTCAATACCAGTCACCCAAATGCTGTTTTCTTCAGGTTTGAACAATGAAGGGATGAGAAGATGTTTCTAAAGACAAGCAGACCTAGAGGCTAAGGGGTATGTGCTGTAAGCTGAGCATTAGGTACCAGTTGTTGCTGACATGACACAAAAGTTTGAAAGCCAGGGGGCACACCAAATCCCAGCTGGTCTATGAAGGGCGGCTCATCCTGGCTGTGGATCTGAACCTTGATGCCTGCTTCGTAGGATGTTTCGTCTGTGAATACAGCACGCCAGAGAATTCACGTCACTTGCACTACAAAAGCAGATTATGTTGTTGACTGCAGGCTACTGTATGTACTGGCTTTATGTAACTCCATACATTTTTGGAAACCGTTGGTATGTCTTATGAATACTCTATGTGCTGGCACTCACATAGGAGATCATATCATAGATTTTTCTAATAACTGTTGGGACACGTTTGATATCAAAATACCATAAAGTTTATGTTCACACTATCTATTTCTAAAATGGTGTCTTCTCAATAATAGTACATAAATGCAATCATTGCTTCTCTGGCTTGAAGTGGATTCAGCGTTATATAACTCAAAAGTGTAAATATCACTAGGCTGCTGTGTCCTAATGCACAGCATTTGGTTCTGGGTACCTCTGAATGCTATAAAATCTAACAGATTTATACCATTATTAGATGTTCACATCATATCCACACTCAGATGATGTAAATGGGATTGAGAACTTTGCTGCTAAAACTGCATTCAGTTACAAAAGCAAAGCCCTAGGCCATCTGATTAAGGCTGCCGCAGCCTTTTCAGTCTTGCTCGCTCTCTCATATCAACAACATGCCCTTTACTGAATGAGAGCATATTCCTAGTAGCATAGGTTTGTAGAGGAGAGGGGTTTGATGTGAAAAGAAAGTCTTTTTCTTTTGTTTGCTGCTGGTGCCTTTAGAGCGTCTATTTCAGTCAAGAGAAAACAGCAGGTTTAGATCAGCATTACTACAGCTTTGACATTTTCATTAAAACTGCAACTTGTACTTCACAGAAACAACAAAACCTAGTTAAATAACTGGGAACACTATTCCTGAACATGCACATACAGTACAAATGACATAAATTGGCACCTGTTTATTCACATACCCTATCCTGTCCATATCAATATTCCTCTAATAAATTGAATATGATATGATAAACACTACAATAAGTAATGATTGTCTTATTATATATTTTTTCATAATTATTATTATGTGTAATTTATACTCAGACACACAGTTAATTCATAAACAGAGCTGAAAGACTGCAACATGAACTACTAATGCTTTAGTTTCACTTAGATTTTCAGCGTTACAACATACACATTCATTAGCATTTTAAGTTAATCACAGCTAATCCTGTCATTAATGCATTCAAGATAGACTCAATTAATAAAACTGACAAGGAGACTTACAGGATAAATAATAATTTCATAGAGATCCTGTTTCCTATTTGAAGCAATCAATTAGATTGACATTCTAGAAAATGTCTGCTGATTCAACCCATTAAGATCATTTTGTCAAAGTGTGTTGATGTGCAATAAGCCTGTACCGCTATTATGCATCCAAAACAACACGTTGACATTCCTGTGTTTAGTCAGTAAATGATTTTTCCAGTCTATATTCTCCTGTAGCCTAGTAGAAATGCTGACAGAAAACCTGTCAATGCCAATATAATTTTCAAAATACCTTACGCTATTGTATTTTTTAGAGGAGAATGTAAAGCAGGTGATTTTATCTGAAACTGCACTCTCTGTCAGCAATTCATGTTCATGATTTATCAAAATTCCTTGAAAGTTTTGGTTTATTTGCTTTAAACACTGTCATAAGATCCTGCTCTTTACTCTAGAAGACCTTAACATTTATTTCCCTGGCTCTAAAAAAATCACCTTCCCTGACATGAGAGGAGTAAACTCTGGACCTTTTTTTTGCTGGGTGTAGGGACTTTCCCCCCAAGAATTCACTCTGACTTCCACTAGCCGTGTGAGAAGCAGTGACAACAGCAGCTGAAGCAGAGGCAAGAAGCAGAGTGAAGCCCTCACCTGTCTCCCCCCAGACAGGGAGGTACTCGTCCTGCTGGATGTCCAGCATGATCTCCAGTCCGTTGCCTGTGCCGCCTTTCAGTGTGGTGAGCAGGGGGTTCCCATCCAAGCCCGAGTTGAACGTATAGCACTTTCCATATCTCGTGTAAATCTGAGAAGAGAATAAAAAAAAAGAGAGAGACACACATCCCATTTAGGCTGTTGTTAAGCAACAGAGAAAAAATAGCCTCTTAAGTTTTTTTTTTACCTTCCTTTTTTGCATAATGGCTTAAATCCTTCATTACCTGTATGTACAGCAGTTTTATTGTAATGGTAAAGCACATCATAGTTTGCAAGACTACCAGACAGGACAGGTTATTTGTCACAATGTATAACCCTGGTGTGTAAGACAGCACGTGGGCCTGTGAAGAAGCAGCGTATATCTGGAAAGCCTCTGCCTGGAATCGATAAGCAGGAATACAATATAGTCCCTGCCTGGAGGCTGCATGATGTAATAGATCTTTCTTATTCCTTCCTTTTGTTCATTTTTTTGTATACATTGCTGGTCAGTATGAATACAAAACTTGCTTTCTGTCCTTTGGAAAGGTGACCCAACATTATCTCCAAAAGCAGATGTTAAGCTTAAGTCATAAAATAGGAGAATATGATTAACTCTACAATTCTTTTAAATTGCTCTTTTTGTCCATTTTGGGTGTGATAAGTAACGAAAGGAAAATTACTATTTGTCACTGTTTCCATGTGATGAATACAGCCCTTGTCAGCGTGTACAAATGCCTCCTCATGTGCCCTAAATCATCAATTATCACTTGTCACTGTGGATAATATTCTTCTTTGTAATAAAATCTCTCACCTTCACCAGAGGTTACAATGAAATTTGACTAATTTCCTCCCAAAAATAAGGAGATTAGAACCACTTGACTTGATAACACATACCCAAGGACCAGTGCAGACATGAAGGATTGATCTGTAATGACTTAGCCAACTCCAGACTCAATAGAAGCTCCTTGTACTAAACGCTCATTAAGAATCTTTCTAAATATAGATATGAGGACTGTTTAATATCAGAACTTTTTCAGATGCAGTCCTCATTTTAGAATATAATATCAGAACTTTTTTAGAGAGTAGTGGTATATGATGGCAACAGATGGAAAGACAGAACTGTGAAAGTCGATATTCAGGAAACAGCAATGAGCTTAGAAATCTATACGGCCAGCTAAGGAATACTTAAGGTATGATCAATATCTTATTATCTCATTTATTCTTCTTTTTATTCAATAATTCATTTTCATCTATTTTTTTTTTTTAACGAGTCTGTGGAAATCTTCCCAGCGGAGATCAGACCTGGTACATGTTGTTCAATATTTATTACTCCCTATGCTTACTGCCCATATAGTATTCTTCTGAAATACTGCAAGAATAATAAACTTTTTACATTCATTATTTACTATGCTTGTTCACTCGTTTTACTTTTTTTTCATGTTTTTTTATTTCAGTTTTGATTGTCAAAACCATTTAACTCAACTATGGTATCTCATGGAAATGGAGGCAAATTTCACATAACTATAAGAGCATGTTGCTTCATGAGGTATATTATCTTTATCTCTTATGTACATATTACACACAATGTTACACATTCTCCTTGTTCCAGCTTCAGTTGCAGCCCTTGTGATTACTGGCTGTTTTTTCAGCACTACCATTGCCACCTTAATCTAATTACTTTTTTAAATGAGTGCTTCACTCAGACACCTATACTTTGTCCCTCCCTAGGCGATGATTGATCTGTTGTCAATGTATGAGTGTTCTAACATACAACATTGTTTAACTAAAAGACCATTTTAGCTGTGACTGTCAGTACTTCTGTCAAATGCAGTATGAACCTATTGGCCTATCAAGTACAATATAAAACGGGCATTAGGCATCTCTTTTTTTCACAATAAGGCTGTAAACTTTTTAGCCGAGATGAAAAGCTGGGGGTCCTTAGCTGGCAGGCTCTAGGGCCATGCACTTGCTGGTAGCCTGGCTTTCCTTTGATTAACAGCACAAGGCTGTCCTCTCTGGTGCCCCTGATCTCACAAAGCTCTCAAAATGTGTTTGTGTCCTAGCCGTTTCAGAGACACTGAACATACTAAGCTTTTCACAGAATCTCTTAAAGTACCAGGATATGAGGACCAGTCAACCTCCAAAACCATGAGGGATTTTCTAAAAGACTTCATGTGCGCCCTGTGTCGTCTCAAACCAATTATGCTTGTTAAAAGAACTGAGCAACAAGACAGAGATGCTCATTTAGATGATAATCTCCACACAAATTCACCAGAGATTAAAATCTTGCTCTGAGTCAGCTGGTTTGAATTATCAAGGTCCACACAGGCATGAAAGGCATGCACATGATTTGTTGTGTAGCTTATTGGCTATTTCTTTTTTGTCTCTCTCATTCATCTCCAAAGACTCTCTGGCCTTTCGTCTGTGGAATTTCTCTAGTGCTGTCCTAGGATGAGTGGTTGTCATACAGGTTGTCTCCTAATTGGACAGTGCAACACCCACACCTACCCAAAACAAGGTGAGTTTGTGAGGACGAGCAAGCACCTGCTCCATTCATTAACTTTCCACCCCATCAACAACTGAGCATATACCGTCTGTTGCACCACTCAAAAATATCACCCAACCTTACCCCGCCGCCCAATACCACCACTACATACAGTCTCTCTACCATTATCCTGTTCCTGTCAGCATATCCACAGGAGCCTGACAGGCAAAATGTAATTGAAAGACAGGACCACGGCATGCTCTCTCCAAGCAGAAGAGCAGCAATTCCATTCCCATTGGCTACTGGCCACTGCGCTAAGAGGCTTGGAGCTCTCTGTGGTTAACCCATTACTGTTAGCTCAGAGCAGTGGTGGTCTTAGCCACAGCATGGGGATCCCACTGGACTGTTTCCTATTTCACCACAGATTTAATAAGACCTTAACAGTCCTGTGAGGGATGCTATAGAATTTATTGCTTCTGCATTATTTATTATAACAAATATTTTTCTCTGACAGTGGCACTGATTTTATTGTTTTTCAAAGTCTCTACTCTAATGAAATTTAACTATACAGTCAGGACTAAATTGGTTGAGACAGTGTCTAGATATTACATTTCAGCAGTTAGGCATTTTTTTTTGCGCTTCCTCTTTCCACTGGAGTATAGAGAGTCCACAGGACTAGAGGCTAATCAAAACACTATGTTACTGATTCATATTACCATTTCAGACAGTGTTAGTTATCAGATGGTGTGATGAATGCACTTGCACATTAAGGTTTTACTGAGGGCTATGTCATTAAATGATCTCTTCAAACCTTTAAGTCACATCCCACGCCTTTTTTTCACACTTAATTGTGAAACACGGTTTTTGAGGTGATAATATATGGGATCTAATAACCAACAGTACTGAATAAATGAAATGGGACAACATCCAAATTTGGTACAGAATGCTTGCTCCAGAAGGAAACAGCTCACCTGAGGCAACTGCTGCGTAACGTAAAGTTATTCCTGATCCTGAGGGTATGCATATAAGCAACATGTCAAGCACATCTCACTGATACATGGCTGTGGCCGAGTTCATGGGGCACATCTAATTAAAACTTGCTCCACTTGCACTAAAATATTCATGATTCCTTGAAGAACAGCTTGAATGAAATAGTGAATGTGGACATAAAGTATCTGCCTTTAATAAAAGCCACCTGCTACATGCTCAGTGCTATGAATCTTTAGTACTTACTGAGATACAGAGAAGCAGGAAGCCTTAGAGGTGGACTCTTGCAATTCAAAAAACTGTTCTTCATTCCTCCTCTATAGCTTGGTATGTGTGCACAGAAACTGTACATTCCTGCCAATGTTAGTTAGAGTGACTTATCCATAAAAAAATTCCAGTCAACATGTTGCTTCAGGACAATGAAAACTGCAAGCTGATGCTGCTGCTGCATTCAACAACCTTCTTTCAAAATCATGCATGGACATCATCTTTACATACTGTACGTATGCACTCTCTATGTATGGGGGTGAAGTTCTTGTATATGTATTGAGGCGATGATGAAATTAAAAAAAATGCAAAGAGAAACAAAAGTAAGCTTGCTGCTTCTCAATACTGGTCACCTGTGGAGCCAGATCAAGCAACAGGAACAGGGTGAACGTAAAACACAGACAGCTTCCAAAATAATTGATTAATTTTGGTCCTGAAACACTAACAGAAGCATTTGCAACTCTCCATATTCTGTCTCAGGGGCTACAGACTAACTAAGTTCAGAATTATGCATGGATTGCATCGCTACTTTCTTGCTCGCTTTACGTACGGGGGTGAAGTTCTTATAGGTGCAGTTCTCGCCCTGGAATTTGCATTGGAGCAGCATGTCTTCCAGCTGGTGGCTGAGCCGGCCAATCATCTCGGTGGTGTTGAAGTGGTGCTGGGGTGGCGGGGGACTGAAGTCGGAGAAGTCCAGCAGACGCAGGAGCCGCTCGCGATGGCTGCTGTGTCGCAGCATGGACACGCTCCGGCGGTTGACCGAGTGGTTCTGGTGCATAATGTCCATCCAGTAGCCGCTGTGGTAAAGGTCGGACTGGGTCAGCCCTGACACCCGGAAAAAGTTCTGGTTGCAGAGGGTCACCGCTGGGAAAGTCATGTTGTACGCCCACACCATGTGGATCTTGGTAACGGCTGGGTAGGAGAGCAGGTAGAGGATGCGGTTCCATGACCAGGTGCACAGGAGCCCGATGCAAACGAGGATGGCGAGGAGCCAGAGGGCACGGTGTGGTTTGGATTTGTCCCGTGAAAAGACATATTTCAGCCCATGCACTTTGGTCCTGGTCACAAATGCCACAGTGATTTCTTTCAGGGTGCTCTTCAGAGCTCTCCTGCCAGTGTAGAGAGTGGCTTTCCTGTCAGCAGCATTGGGAAGATCCCTCTCAATAGATTCCTTTGACACCATGCCAACTACCATCCTGAATGTATTCCTTGTGACGTGTGAACGTCATACAAAATACACTTTACTTGCACTGTACAGAGGCACAGTAAATTTTTTAAAACAGTCTGATCAAATGCCCCAGACAGCTGATTCTCTTATGATGCCATTAAGAGATTGCTTTTCTTTCTCCCTAAATCTCAGTATAGAGCATAATGGCTCCACCTGAGCAACACTACAGAACTATGCAACATAAAAAAATACACAGTCAGTGTATTCTTGAAGGACAGGGCTGCTGAACGCTCACAAAGAAAGTATCAGAAAAATCACCATATCAATAAGAGCACTCAAATTAATACAAAAAACCTGTAGGTTTGGAAGACGAAAACAATGTTACCACACGGCAGTAGCGGAGAGGCAAGTAGATGAATTGAATTGGCAGAGTCGGCACTAATAGCCCACAGGTCCCAAGTGGTAAAGGACGTAGGGGCCAGTTCAGACAAAGCCCTGATAATCTGCAGACACTTCACTCGTCCTCTCCTTCCTTTCTCGTAAGGGGAAATAAAATAGATCCACAACACCAACAGCTTTGCCTTTTGTTGCGTGCGCTTCTGATAGCCCAACCCCTTCCTCTCAGTTATTTTCTTTTTCCTTTTTTTCTTGTCAGAGGGTTTGCTGCAGGCTCACGGAGCTACAGTTTCTCTCAGCCAGTTGCTATCTGGTAGTGGGGAGGAAATCAGGAAGGTGGGGTTTGTTTTGAGTAAAATGTTTTTTCTGACAGTGCAAGAATATGAATGGCACTGATCCGATCGCTGGCCAAATACAGCCCAACTCACTAAAGGAGATCTCCAGTGATGTTTGTTCTGTAATGTAATCTGCTGTCATGAGGTGGGAACCTGCTCATCCATCAATGCCTCACGGCTCATTGATTGAAAGCTGTGAAAGCACTATCTGTCATAATTACCTTAACCACCCTCTAAAGGCCAAAACATATGCTGTCTGGGAGGCTGGAGCACAAAACACTTCAGCAGATGCATTGAGACACATGATGAAATGCAAAATATAAAGAGATGTAAAAGCAAATTCACTGTTTCTCAGCACTGGCCACTTGTGGAGCGAGATCAAGCAAGCAGGAACAGAGCTGAGTTTCTAAAAATGTATTACTTTTGGTCCTGAAATACCAATAGAAGCAGCAACTCTCCATACTATGTCTCCGGGACTATATCGGAACTGAGCTCTTTTTGGTTTGAGAATCATGTGATGTGAACTGTGAAGACAAAAGCTTCCTTATGAGGTGCAGGGGAGCACTGTGCTGTACTCTGTTTAGAAAGAGCTACATCTACCATCTACCATCAAACATGTGGTGGACACATCAGCATCAACATGAGTGCTACATACTATGCTTTTGCCATTCTATTAGTTACATTCAATTGTTTGTCTACAACCCTATACACCAGTACCAAATTTACTATTGTTGCCATACAAATTATGGTTTGGTTTTATTTGTGTCAGTGCAGCTTAGTAAAACCCAATGGCTATCAAATGCTTTTCAGGTAAAAAAAAAATATATTGGTGGCGGTGTACATCAGCAAGAGGCAGAAAAGTGTCAGTGCATTCACATGGGCTCCTACTGTATGTGCACACTTCACATTTCAACAGCCATCACTTTTAAAGGAGAAATCCAGTGTGAAATCAAACCATAGCCCTGTTGTTCGAGGTCACTGAGTGCTGTTGGTAGGAAAAATCAATGAGAAAGTTTGATACACTGTTGAACAAATAGCAAACTCACTTTCAGTTTCAATTTCCTATACCCCTTTCAGTTAACATTAGCTGCCAGTTCACTATTTGGTCTACGTTGTAAGTGGGTCTTAGGGAAAGTGCAGTCAATGGAAAGGAGACACAGTCAATGTTTTCCATTTATTCCAGTTGGATAGGAGTCTGCGATGCCTCTGCAGGACTTGTATACCAGCCCCTGAAGTTAATGACTAACGTGTTTTGCCTGGGGCACATGTTCATGCCAGAGGGCTGTTTGGACCCTCCACTGTTTACAAATGACCTACTTCATACTGAGCACCACAAAAACACCTGAAGTGAATATTAAATATCAAACCATCTGCAGAGCAGCAAAAATCCCTCCCTATAGCTGAAGGATGATAAATATGGCTTACACACAGTGCATGCACACAATCTTTTAGACCAAGGAAACATATTCAATAAAATCTGAACCCATGTCACTGAAAGGGGGAAGGAAATTTTCATGGAAAGTGGACATTTTGTCACATCCAGAAAGCCAATAAAATCCAAGGTATTTTATTATATGAATGATTATATGAAATGTGCTCTCTGGCTATAGAGGTTACATGAAATACATGAAAACTGAACAAAATATTTAATAAATAATGCTATGTTTTGTCACATCCATAACATGGACATGCCCAAATCCAGTTTCTCCCGACTGTAATTACCATTGTATGCCAATGTGCAGCCTCATGTCATAGCTCAATCTGTTGTTACTAGTGCTCCAATTACCTAAAGTCTTGACCACGCAAACAGTTGATCTTCCAGAGGACTTGAAAGGTTAAATAAATAAAAATAAGATTATCCATTAAATGGTCTATAATCTCAGACATCTCTTTTATCTCGACTTTCAATTACACTGAGTCTCACACTTCACTGGACCTCTCTAATGAAAGGATCTGTTCATAAATTGCTTGGAGTCACATGAGTTTTTTAATTACCTTCTCTAGTCAGTCTCAAAGACAAATACAGCGAAGTATATGTTCATACTCCCAGTTTGAATCAACCAATTGTCAGTGTGTGTTGTATTATCATGGTTTACTTCTGGTTTTTGCTTTCCTTCACAGTGAAAATCAAAAGATACAAAATCAATACACATATCAGCCATTAAATACATTGCATATCCTAGTCACCACTGAAAGGGTTGTTTACAAATATAAAGAAGAAACCATAAGGTGAGCTGTCCTTGTCCAATCAAAGAAAATGACTTCATTTAAAAATGACTAGTTCTTGAGCTCTAAGCTGTTAAGAGCCTGTCTTTGTTAGACATAGTAGCCGTGGCAATGATCAGTGGGGATTTATGCAAACCAAAGTGCTTTTCATCGATTGGAGGAGGCAAAAAATCTAATAGCCGTTGGAATTTCAAATAGCAGTCTTATCATAATGAGCAGCCTATTGAGTGTGCAGAATAGGTTGCTGTCAGAAATTACACAGGTAAGTAGCATGTTTAATTAGGACTACTTTCTTTAGGCTATTTCCTTTGTATGAGCAGATATAAGAGGGCAAATACCAGAGGAAAGAAGGGTGGGGGGCGCTTGGGAGAAACTGGTCGGAGGAAAAACGTGATTGCCACTATTTATCAGCTGTTTTTGCCACTATTTATCAGCATGCTTGTGTAATGTATTCATGCTTAAAAAGACAGTTGGGAATAATTAAAAACTTTTATCTGCTTTTTATCTTTTATCTACAGAACGATCGTCAAAACTTCAGTTCTTTCCAATTGGTTTGTTTGAATGTGTGGGTGTCTGTCAGTGCCTTCTCCGCTCGACTACGCATTATCAGTTCACTGACCCTATACAGTACACATGTGTAGTCTGTTGAGAGCTTGAGCCTTCTTATATCAGAAAAAACGTCTTATAGACATAATTTTGATTCCTGTTCCTATCTATTTAGTTATCTTGTTCTTGTTCACAGTTTCCCTGTAGTTTTTGCCGAGTTTGTTCATTTCATTTGAGTTTACCTCGCTGTGGTGATTTCACTGTCTGCAAAGTTGGCTAGTAACAACAGTGTGCCTGTGCTTGCTTACTGACACTGCTAGTTAAATTGCTAGTCTAGCAGTTTGCTTGGCAAAAATATATATAGCGTATACACAGTTATCCACAATTTTATTAAACCAACAAAGACATGCATAGGTGGCTCATTAAGAAGCAAGTGTCTACGCCTGACGCTGAGCATGCTTCTGTCTCCGCTATGCCCAGCACTGCTGCTTTAACGTGGAGCAAAGCACCCTCGTGTCAGGCGGTGATGAATCTCCTGCACCATCATCCTGTTCTGCTGCTCAAAACCCCTGCCTTCAACGAACTCAATCCTCCCAAAACTTTGTTCCTCCCAACTTAAATATGGATAGCCCCTCTCAGCCAATTCTAACAATTTGGACAAACCCTTTGGTGTTTCAGCTCAAGCTGGTATCAGACTCGGCCATGGCTAGAGTATTCCATTCTCCGTGATGCCAGCTTTTGCTTCGCCTGCCGCAAATTTAGTATGGCCGCCCTAGCCATACAGAGTTCAGCAGATGTGGTCCTGTTTCACCCATTAACAGTAAAAGTACCTCACGCTGTCTCCATGTTACTACTACAAACAAACATGACATTCTTGTCCCCAGCACGACATCTGTTGTGTATGACTTTGTTACTTCCCCAACACACATTACAGTTGAAAGGTGCAACACCCTAAACCCATCCACCTTGGTTCCTATAGCCACATTGTAATCCATTACAGAACTATGCATAGTCCATAGAGGAAGTTGGGACATGTCGCAATGCATGTTAAATCACATCTAAATATAGATAAATATACATTTTAGCCAGACTTCTAAGGGGTCTGGCTAAAATGTAGCCTCTTATCAGTCCACAGGGCACATAGGATTGTTGTATTTGTGATTTGTGACCAAACAGTAGGTCTACAGTAATAGATTTAAGGGGAAGATGATTACATCTATATTTGTGATTCGTGACCAAACAGTACATTAATAGGCCTACATGTAAGGGGAGGGTGATTAAACAGCATAAACTGTGTTTTCAGCCTTCACCATCTCAATGTGGTTTGACATGCTCTCAGAGACAACACAATTTCCTCCACACTAGGGATAGTTTTGTACTGTAATCAGTTGCATTAAAACATACTGATTTACAGTTAACAGCTATTCATGAGACCAGTACATTGTGCATTCAAACATATTCAATATTAACATTTAAATTCACATTCAGTGAAGTAGTAGTCGTAGTAGTAGCTTGTTGGCTGAGTAGTAGTATTAGAAGTAAGTGGTGGTTTTCCACATATTTTGCAGGTATTTTTTTCTAACTGGCATTACGGATGTGACATGTCTATAACTATACTATACACAACACAAGTGCAGTCTAAAATCTGAAACTGCATTCCCATGTGAAAATGGGAGAACGTTTGCCCATGATTGTGACTTGTGACCTGGATTTTATTTCACTGAAATTCAAAGGGAAACTGGGAATGTGAATTGTGAAACGTTATGGAGGTGAAACAATTCTAACACATCATTTAAGTATTAAAAAGTAACAAACAGAAAAAAAATCATCATATATTATATAATATTGATATGAACATTCTTTGCACATGAAGTTTGAATATTATGACGAATGCCTCTGTTCCGAGAATTTTAGTTTGTTACGGTATCACCCCCCCCCCCCCCCCCCCAATAGAATGGCTGCATAGGTGCACAGCTGCAATCTTTCCTAAAACGCATTAAACTTTCTTTTGTAAAAAGAAAGAAACAAGAAACCCATCGAGTGGTCAGTAATGTTCACTGATACGCTGACACAAAAATTACTGCAAAGTGTGACTTCCATCATTACTTGTATTGCTTCAAACTCTAAGGTGGAAGCATACAGGTATGAGGAATTTGAAAAAATAGGTCCACAATTAAGAATGAATGGATCAAAAACCTGTTGAAAACCATATAGTTTGCAGTGAATTTTGTGTCAGCATATCAGTGAACATAAACATACTGTTCAAGCAAATCAAGTGTACTCTAGCTTTACCATACTTTTGCCATCTTGGAAATTGACAAATTATGTAAGTTTGTATACTATAGGTCTGATGTAGAAGTGCTGTAATTTCCTGATTATTAACTGAGGTTAAGGTTGATTTTGCAAATTTTAATTATCTATGAAGTCAATACGTGGGTGAGGGCTATACATGCATTTATTTTCATCATTCTACTTTGTCATGAAATTACTGTAGTAGTAAAATTGGTGTTTCTGTAGTGGCGCACCACTTGTAGATGATGTAAGAAATGGAATTATCTATACAAATCCGTTAGAAGGTGTATCATCCATTAAAATATAGGCTGTTGTGAACATCTCAACATACGTTTTGGTTATGTATGCATAACTTTTTTTCCATTGTAAGGCTGACTTTTAAGTGAACATGCCCACTAATATAATTGTAAAATTCTGTTGTTTGTTACTGAGTAAGAGCTATCACTGATACACATGCCAGTAGTTAAAACACCCTGAGTACACATCCGCTGGTGAAGTGCACAGTGGGGACTAAAGCCATCCATTTTGATAAGCCACAATCAGATTGTAATGTTATGTCGATGTTTAATTTATGATAAATCTGACCTTGTTTTGTCAGTATGATAATTAAATGGCTGAATGAATAAATAACATAGACAATGAACTAGCAGAATAAAGTATATTTTCATTAATATCATGCAGCCTATTACAAAATCCAAACTAAATTCAAACAATCAACCACAAGATACACTGTGGCTTATGAGAGAGCTGGCCTGGCCTGTAAAGTTGGTTTGTATGCTAATTTCAGTGAGTGTATTGACAGAGCACAGGCTTGCTTCACCTTACCACAAAACGGCTGTTTCTTCACATTGTGTTGCTATTTCTGGGTCACGTTCAAGTGGTTATACTGTAAGAAGCATGATTTTTATCAAGCAATAAGGCAGGCAGCCTTAAAGAACGATCATTGGATACGCACATAAGCCTTTTTGTGCACCAAAGCAGTTTTCTTTCCAAAATAGATGACACAAGAAAGCCATTGTATTAGTCTCTCCTGTGCTACGGCCATCACATCTACTAAGCACTAATGTGAAATATAGGCTGAATGTTTTATAATGCACACCAATTAAATAAGCAGATACCAGTACAGTATCTTTCCAGCAAATTGACAAGTATGTACAAGTATGTCAGCCCTTGATGGCACACATCTTTCATTCAGGCTCTATGGGTTGGACACTATACAGAGAAAACTGATGCTCATAACACTTATAGGTCACCGGAGAAGTACTCTTGATGTACAGGTACACAACGTTGGTGCCGGTCTCATGAGGCAGATACCAAAACCACAGCATCCTTGCCTCCCTATTTGTTTACCCTATTTTATGCAGTCTGCATCTGCCATTAGTTTGCACCATTATTTAGCTAACTTTCTAACTGTTGCTAAAGTTCCCCACTGCCTCCGGGTACAGAGCTGATGTACGTGTTGAGAGTATCACCATTTTGAAGCAGTGCATTAAAATGGATTGTTATGAGCATCATTAAAATCCCCTGGAGATGAGAGGCTGTGCATTACTGCTACTGTCTGAGGCGATATGCCTGAGGGTGAAGGTGAGTGTACATTACACAACACAGTCCATCATAGTCAGAGCCCTAACGTTCATAGTCAGAGCCCTAATGTTCTCAAGCATTTGAAAATATCAGTGGAATTTACAGTTCTGAGGACACATCTGTACATTTTTCTGTTGTCATATGAAAACAAACACAAGCACACCAGTTTAAAGGGAGTTCTACCATGTGAATTCACATGGATCCAAACTTCAGCACCAGACACAATCACTCCAGGCTGCCCAGGCAGCATGACAAATGAGGGTTCAGCACCACGGACAGCGGCCAGAGCATTATGGCCACGCATGGTGCCCGTGAGGGACAGTCAGTGCCAAACCCTGCTCCACCATACCAATGAGATTAGGGCCTGCAGCTGGGCCTCATTAGCGCTCATTAGAAGAGGATAAAAAAGCGGCCCAGCCGGCAGTCCCTCCTGTCAAGGTGGGCTCACTCAGCACCATGCTGTGTATGACGCGCTCTCTCTCTCTCTCTCTCTTCATCTCTCCCATGTTTATCTCAGTCTCCTAGAGATGTCCATGTTTAAAACCATTTTTTCTGTTTCCTCTTTATTCTCTGTCTCTGTTGAAAAGAATGGTTCATTGTTTCCAAAACACTTGATATCTGTGTATGAAACTGTAATAACAGAGTGAGATAATCTGGCACAATATATTGATCTAACCTTGATGGGAAAATTTAAAACTTTAAATATTATTACAAAATATATACAAAACAGACTTAAAAATCAAACATGAGGGGACATCCTTTCCTTCATCCCTTCCGCATACTGGGGATTAAGCACACAAGGAATACTAATATTTAGTAGAATGCCTCACTAAGAAATTCCAGTTGAAAGGAATTCTAATTGCCTCATTTGTATGGAAATCCATACATTTCTATCTTCTGTGACCATGTTAGATTTAGGCAATCTACACCAAACATCACCTTACAGCATAGATTACAGCATATGATCTGTTTCCTATTCCACATAGTGCTTGGGTAAGAATGACCTGCTTTGGATATCTACAGATAAAGTTGGCCAAAATGTCAGAGAGAATAGCCCAACCCACAACTGGATGATGCCACAACTGGGGAGGTTGAAGCGGCGAGCAACACTAGTAACAACACTGCTAATCATTTTACAAATATGAATACATAAAAATCATTAATCGGTTTGTGCACATTTCATCCAGTAAAATGCTCCTGTGTTGGCCTACATCAAATCTTAACAAACACACTCAGTTAAAATTTAACTAATCAAATATTAGCACCAAAGTGTTAAATATTTAGGTACATACCCAAGATTATTGCTGAAATAGTGGCTGCATACCTTGATATCAGTACAGTCTAAACCAAAACTTTCTGGATAATCTGAAGATAACGATTTGCTGAATCCCATTTAGTGCCACTGTAAAACCCATCACCTTTTATATTGACTCAATATTACAGCATGAAGACATAAATTGTAGAAAAGTTAAGAGATCGCTTTAGTGATTATTCCCTGCTGCTGACAAATGTGTAACTGCTGAGCTGCCCAAACAGATAGGGATATGCCATTATACAGTATACTTCAGTATTCAGCATAAGTTTCCACACTGCATAATCAACTCAATATTGGGGATTAAATCGACTCTCTTAGATGGATGGCTACATCGATCAGTTTATGTGATCAGCTGGGACCTGTAGACCTTCCTTGTTTCAGCATGATCTTCACATCGTGCAAGAAACACACGTGTGATTTGTCATTCTCAGAGTGGGCAGAAGCTACACTTCACGTCCTCAGTGATGCTTTGACTCGCTTCACATGTATTTGTAGGAGTGGCCACAGCGTGCTTACAACTGTCATGAGGTGCTAAAGCAATCTGATCAGCAAGGGTCTCTCCCCAGGCCTTCTTCACAAGACTCTGTTACAACAGGACACAGGAAACAGTCTGAGAGCCAAATACAACTCCATCTCAACAGCTGTCGTCCACAAAACCAGCTGGAAAAGACAGATACTCAGAGGCTACAGCTGCCCAATCATCATTTCCCATGGTTTGAATGTTATCTCTAGTCATTCACTATCTTTGTGCTGATTCCTGTGATTGTGCATAAGCGAAAAAAAACAAAAAACTTAGTTATGTGTGTTAGAGCAGAAGACCTTACTGATGACGCTGATTTCCATCTTTGTTTCAGCCATGAAAATCAGTTACCATGCTTTCAGGTCTATGTGAGTTTTCCAGTTTTCTCTTGCCCTCTTTCAACAAACAAACGTCGACAATCTTTTTCTCTAGTAAAGTCTTGACCAGCACATTAACCACATTTTGGCTTTCAATATAAATTACATATAAATCATAAAAATAGTACACCTTAAGCCAGAAATGTGGCAAGGCAAAGAGAAGTTTGGCTTTATTATTCTCATACCATATACTCACATTGACAGCTGGGGGAGGTGCTGACAAATTAGTTTTAATCTGACTTAATAACCAGACTTAAACACTGCAAACATTGACCTTCACTAAGATGACGACACTTTTGTGATGAATGTCCAAAAGCTAGCCTCTTGAAAGTGCAACAACACCAAATAAACAATACAGAAACAATGATGTATTAGAGAGGCTATCAAATTAATTTATCTAAATTTCTGTGCCATTGAGTCACTTAGTTAACACCTGATTGAATTCTAGGGGCTGAATTTTGCAGAGCTTAGGAGAAGACTGGCTAAATATTCCATTTACATTGCCATCGCTCTACATGGCATTGGTCGATTTCTGCTTGAATTATTAAAACACAGTCATGGAGGCTGACTTCTGCCAGCCATTTAGGCCCTCTGAATTGTTTATATTACCATTCATCATTATAGCGCTAACTAGGGGCACACCCTGGTGGCCATCCATGGTACTGACTTGCGGTTGCTCAGTGGACACATTATACAAGCTGCTCATTAGCCACAACTTCCACATCACACACACACACACACACACACACACACACACACACCACACACACACACACACACACACACACACACACAAAACGACCATCAGTTTTGGTCCAAACAAAGGGCTGCTCTCACACTATACCAAATCTAATTTCAGGGGCCGTTGAATAGCAGGGAATTGTAATTAAAAATGCAATTTGTGGGATTAGAATGACAATTTTATGCTCAAAATCCCCCTCCCCACTTTGCCGTTTGTGTGTAAATGCATCATTTGGGGCTCCATTTCATTTCATTTCTCAACTGTACTCAATTCCATTTTTAGTTAGTCTGGGTAGCCCTTCCTTTATATTTCTCAGCATATTCAGACCTACAGTGGAAGAGGATAAAAACCTGGCTAAGTATTCCATATGGAATCATTCTTGACATTTTACAGTGGCCATCTGAAACTCCATATCACCAAAATACTCTGGTTGGTTTGAGCATAAGACCAGAGAGCCTCATTAAAAGGCTTTGATCCCATTGGCTGGATGAATGAGGGGTGAAATTCTCCTCTCAGGGTGCTATTACATTTCTTGAATAAGAGAACAATGCTGAGACTGTGGGTGGTGGTGGAGGGGGTCTGGTCTGTAGTGCTTTTCTTATTCTCATTATCTTTCTCCAAGGTACTCTATCTCTGTTTCCTCCTCTCTACCTGACACACACACAAATACTAATTTACTTGGACATGCTGTCATTGTAATGCCAATGTCTATAATATCACACACACAAGACACTGGACTAGCATTCTGATAAAGATGCCATTGTTTCTCTTTGCAACCAAACCAAACCCCTCACTGCCTTTTCTTGTGAAGGGTGACATCTTGTGGACTATCTAGTGGACTACTGGCCACAGAGGTGAAGCAAGGGAAGGCAAAAACAGCACAGGGAGGTTCTCTCCAAAACACCGCACTGAATAAAAGCTCCACAGATATCAATACACTTATTCAAATCAATGAAGATAAAAAAGCAATTCCACGTGAGAAATTGCTTTGTACTGCTTACATGCCAAAAGGATGATTCAGCTGATATAGTATAAAATCTATGTTTCACAGCTGTCTACTTGTCTGTCTTTACAGATCATCATGCTCAGAGACAGAGCTGTGAATCCGAGGGGTTGTTGTGCTCCCAGGGAAGCAGACGTCCCTAGGCAGTGCTGCGTGCTTCCACACATATCAGAGGGGCGACATGAGTACAGAAATGATTGTGAAACCCCCGCTCCTCTCCCACCCTTTCATCTGTGACGTAAGCAGACAAAACTGCTGCATTCCTTTCATTGCCACCCGTCTCTGTTGGCCTGGGAGGCTGCACTGATGGAAGTGCTGCTAGCGACGCTGCTGCTTATGTGTCTGAAGAGCTGAGGCACGGGGGAGACAGCCTCAATCAAAACCACGGCGGGAGTCTCCAGCCCACCATGTTCTCTCTTTCTCCCTCTCTCCTGTATTCCCCAGGTGGTCTGTCTACTAGGAGTGCCTCTCGGTGGCGTCCCGGCCATCTGTATCAGTAAATAACAGCTGCCGGTCTCCTTGCCTGCACCCGCGCTTCGCCGGGTCCCCGAGTGGAGGACTGGGGACCAGTAGTCCTCGGAGGGATAAAACCCAGAACAGCTGTGTCACTCATGGATACGGCTGCTGTGCCCGCCGGCCACACTTTGATAGACTATGTTTTTCTTTTGCCTTTCCTCTCTCTCTCCCCATTTATCCCAGAGCACCTTCTTGTGGTACTCTTGCTTCTGCAACCCTCAGTAACATCTTTCCTTAATGCCTTTTCCCCCTGTTTTCAGTGGGTGTCTGCAGTGCTTCAGTAAAAATGAAGAGGGTGTTATTTTTTTCACCTCAGTTCAGTTTAAAACAAATGCATTCTGTAGAACATTCCGGCACAGCTCTGCAGCATCTCTGATTGCTCCATGGCTCCTGTCTGCTCTTCAGCTTTCAAAGTACTACCAGCATACATTCCTAAGACTACGGGCATGTGTGAAGTCATGACCATGTTTCATAAATAATCAGGAATCCTTTTTTACTGCTCAGTATGTCTGGCAACAACCCCCCCACCACCCATCAATAATCCAAATCATGAACATCCTCTGGTCTGTGCCTGCCTGGGGAATCTCACCTTACTTCAGAGTAGACACACAATCCAGGCAGGGCTGATGCTCGAGATACCTTCATCTGAACTGAAGGGACTGAATATAGATTAGCAAATGCTCAGAGGAAACTCAAGATGCATCCCTGACACACGTAACTTGAGACAGAAGGTCATGCTGAAACTCAATGAAAATGGGAGGGCAGGTGCTCCCCCCCTGCCCCCTGCTGTGAGCAGGAGACTTCATACAGCAATAAGAAGAAAGAAAAATTGCTTTTGCATCAATTGTTTGTAATGATTTCTAAACACATTTTTCATTACAGTGGACATCTTTTGTCTTTCTGTCAATTTTTCTTTTCTCTTTCTTTCTTTGTCTCTTCCTCTCTCTCCCCAAGGTTGAGAATCATGTTATTTTTTTCCTTGCACTTCACATGGAAATGAACAGACCAACACCAAGAGTCTGATGGCCTCAGTTTTTATTCAACACAATGAGCCCCAACAGTCCGGCTTATTTACCTATTTTTCAATCCCTTTTCTATTTGTTAATATGGTTGCACTGGGCAAGAGATCTTTCACTACCACTCAGAGAAAAAAATCCAGGTTGATACAGAAATGTCAGATAAATGCAGGACAACTCCCTCTCTCACCACCCCGGGCTGGAATGAGCGGTAATGTGAAGAATTATATTGGACTGAACCTCTGAGGAAAAAACTCTTCTTCATGTAGCCCCCGACAAGAGATTTATTAGAGGAACACCTTTCTATCTGTGATACAGACTAAGCTCTAATGCGACAATCAATCAGTGTCTATCTCACATGGCTCTTAATGTGCCAGCTAGACTAGGCTAAGCCTCCCTTCAGCAGCTGCCTGAGAGAGTAAATTTAAACGTTAATACTTTCATTAAGAAATAGGCTTTTTAATTAAATTAAAACACTTCACTGATGAAAGGATGTGGAGCATTGTACATAAATTACAAAACACGGGTGAGATATAAGCCGCAATGAAATTGTTCTGGTTGACACACTAGCCGTCTCTAAAGCGGGTTATGACACTTACCCCAGCAGGATGTGATGTCATAAAATCCTCCGAGCAAAACATTCTACCCCAAAACATCATCCCTTAAGAACACACATAGCAGGACCCCTGGGTACACAGTCAATCAACTCTATTATTACAGTAAATCAATAAAACCAAAGCTGCCAAGGGATGTTTGTCTCCACACACACACACACACACACACACGCACACACAC
The DNA here is from genome assembly GCA_015244755.2 of Tenualosa ilisha. NCBI lineage: Eukaryota > Metazoa > Chordata > Actinopteri > Clupeiformes > Clupeidae > Tenualosa > Tenualosa ilisha. The sequence goes on along the minus strand of PYXC01000541.1, from coordinate 4,208,122 downwards.
ACACACACCCACCACACACTTACACATACACACACGCATACACCCACAAACACACATGGAGTTGGCCTAGAGGTCAGGTGAGTGCTATACAGACAGACTGAGAGTTTACTGGGATCAACAATGCCAGATCTTTCTATAAAAGAAAGGGGGGGATAACTCAATTTTGGCTAATGTCTACCATCACAAAATCACAAACACCTACCCACAACCACACAACCATCCACCCACTTTCATGTGCACTCATGCATGCACACATGCACACAAAATAGCATAAACTGATACATAATACATAAAAGATTTTGACCACTGAGGTCTGACCACTTCTCTCTCATCTCATACAATCCATCCTTTGAGAATAATGTTCACTCTCTCATGTTATTATCCTGATGTCTGGAGGAACTTGCTGGAGTTCTGAAGTAATAAACAAGGACGGATTTAGTGCTCCACACTGCAGCATACTGGACGAACACCAAACTGTATTACCACATTGCCACTGTACTATACAGCACTGATTCGACAAGGGACTAGTGTCACTAGTTCTGAGAGGTCTAAATGTCCTGTTTCTTTCCTCTTTCCTGGCCGACCCTTTCCCTTGCCACGTAACATACCATGAAAACGGGGAAACTGTTGGCAGTTTTGTGTTTGTTTAATAGCACCTTACAGATGTGGGTAATTAGCTGTCTTTTTAAGGGTCCTTTAGGAGAAGAGCCATCTGTGGTGCACACTGCTGCTCAAGCGCCTGCTTTCACCTGCCTATAGAAGTCCAAATACTAATTCATTTCTGCAGTCTCACATCTTCTCCTCATCAACAAGACAGACTCATTAGACCAAGCATCTGCTGCTGTCCAAATGCTGCAGCCTGCATGCATGATCTCTCCCACTCTCTTGCTCTTTCGCTCAATCGCTCTCTTTCCCTCACTCCCTTTTGCTCTACTCTTTCCTGTGACTCCATACTAACAACACTATCCATTCATGGCAGTGTGCCCATATCACCTTGGATCAAATCAGAGCAGCCCAATAAAAGTAAAGGCAACAAATCATGGCAGACAAGAATGTGCCAGCAGACCCAGCTGCTGAAGATGCAGCAAGGTTCTATTGGTGGACCAAACCGCAAGACAAAATCACCACCAGACATGCAATATCACAAAAGCAGTGGTTGCTTTGGTTATTTACAAAATATTTGAATTAGTCTCAATATTTCAAACATTCTAATAAAAGCAACAATTCTAACAAAATGTTCCCCTACTGGCCAGCCTCTCTATTGGTATAAGCCCTGCTTAGTCATACTTCAATTATATCAGCCGAGATTATCTTGAGGATTTAAATGCAAGCATGGCAAAGCTTCATAAATTTTTAATCATGTTCCTCTATACTTAGGCCGCCAGTTGGGCTCAAATTCTCGACATTCAGCTGAAAACCCCATGGTTTTGTCTCAAGGACATGGAAGCCACTGGATACCACTCAACAAACCAGTGCCAAGCCCCTCAAAAATGAAATAAATGCACAACATAGTAGTTTCAGAGTGTTGAATTCCAATCCCACAATGCATTTTGTCCTTCATTCCATCTGACAGACACGATGGTATGCTGCTAAGAACACCAGAATTACAGCAGCCATTTCCAGAGAGAACAAACTGACAGGAATACAGGTATCAGAACCAACCCCAGAGGAAAATAATGCTACTCTGTGTTATCCTTGTCCCTCAGAAACAAATCAAATCTTAAATTGTGATCAATTGTGGAGGTAGGATAAACAAATCAGAATTCAGAAAAATCTGGTCACTGCTTCATAATGTATTCATTTGAACTCCTTACTAATAATCTACTGTTTGTGTCTAATTAAGTCCAATTTAAATTACATTTAATATTTTAAAATACAGCTATTCTTTTTCCATTGAGGTGGGGTGGGGGTGGGGGTTGTAGAAACAGCTCAGAATTTTGTAAGGGCTTATTTTTATCTGTGAAACAAAGGCAAGGCTGATGTAAGGACCAACATTTCCTATCGGAATGTATGTACTCATTGAGATACCACACAGGTAAAAGAAATTTAAGAGAGTGGAAGACAGCATTGGGAAACTTCCAGAAAATGACATGACAAAAATGGCTAGAGCTGAGCACTATACACACATCTCAGCTTCATGGAGCGGAGCTGAGGTCTGTGGATACTTCAGCGTAATGAAGTCCTGTTGCTCACTTATCAATCTGTCTAACAACACCCTCCCACTATTACTGTAACCAATGTAGTTACTCAGTGTAAAACTGGCAAGATGTCAATGTGGTGGCTAAGATCGCAAAGTGATGCCACATTCTGACAGGAAAACCTATTACCGTAAACATGTCAGGAGAGATTAAAGGGGTCATAAAATGAAAACTCATTTTTACCTAGATTTTGTTGAATTAGGAAAGGTTGTACATGGCCACAGAGCTGTAATGAACATGAAACATGGTTGTGCTCTCCTCGTAAATACTGATCTTAGAAAGAGCCAGTAAAAATTTGGCAAATTTGAACAAAGCCTGGTTATGATGTCATATACACAAAATCCATCAACAGCCTACATATAAGGTGGTAATTGGGCCTGTAATATTGCATTTGAGCTTATCTTTATCAAATCAAATTCTATTTTAACACCAGAGAATAAGGTATAATAGTCCATTCATCCATTCTATGACCACTTTAATACAGAAGTATTAAATATAGAAGTAATAAATACCAGTATATAGTTACATGATGAGACATTTTATAACCCATCTTCTTTTTTGGAGAATTCCACACTTTAAAAAAAGGAATTTCAATTCTACATCAGTGTAGCAGCATCGACACTTCCTCCGCCCACAAAATCCTGAGTGATAAACCGACAGTGGCTTTAGGTTTTCATTTCTCAAATCAATGGCCCATTTCATTGAAATGCAATCCCTCCTCTGCACTTGCAGCTGGAGGTGAACAGTTCCCCATGGTGCTTGCTGACAGACAGTGATCCATCATAAACAACGGGGCCTTGAGATCAAAAATTTGGATATGCCATCACCACATCCTCACCCGACCCCATCTCCCAAAACCCTGAGATCCAGGAAAGTACAACTTGGCAATGCCAAGTAAACAACAGGTGACAATAATTTAGCACACAGCAACACTAATTTTAATTCAGTTAGTTTAAGTCAGTTGATTTTTGTGATAGTGGGACAAAGGGGTACATTAGCTACATTTTTAATGCAACCGCTATGGGTAAAATTCAAATGACTGAATACAGACAGGCAATTATTATCAATCCATGACAAAGCTTTAGTAGATGCCTGTGAGGCTCTTGAACATGTAATATGTCAGAGGTGGCGAGGAGGCTGGAACCGAGTGCAGCATATGTTTGCTTCATAATGTATGATGTTCAGTTTGAGCTGCAGTTGAGCAGGGCCTGACGGTACCTTTGACTCCACGTTTTGAAGTACTTATCTTTTCCAAAACAACGCAATTACTTCTGTGGCACAGCGTAAAATATGTGCACTTGAAAACCTGGAGACGATGCCTAGGTGATGTGATTTTGTGAACCTGAAAACACTCTTGAGTGCCTCAGAAGTGGTGCAATCGCTCTGCCAAGGTATGAATGGAGGGAACAAAATCTGCTCAGTGCCCAGAGTGAAAGATTCAAATCAGCCTTCAAGTGCTCCTTAAAAGACTGTCTGCATGCAACGGGCTAATCTGTCATCATGTGTCAGTGTAGCATGATGCAGCATTACTTGGCAAAGCGTAAACACAAGAGGCTTCTCTGAGCATCCGGCTGTGTTAACTAACACACACACACACACACACACACAACACACACACACACACACACACCACACACACACACACACACACACACACACAATCTCTCTTTATGTCTATTTCGTTCCTGCCACTGGCATGTCAAACATCAAGTGAAAAGTAGACTAATTTAGTAATTAAGTAATTTTGAGTCTAGTCGAAAAAAATATAACCCTTATAACACTTCAGAGTCATCAAGCGTGTAAATACACTTGGACTAGAGATTACTGCAGGACTTTTATGAGAAGTTCGCATATCTGCTATCCGACATCTCATTCCATTAAGTCAATGTGCACAAAATCTCAAAGGCAGTAATTTCCCAAGGTCGAGGTCAAAACCACAATGAATCAAAGCCTATCGTGTTTAACCTCAAGTGGGGTGAGGCAGTTTCCAAAGCGGTTCAAACAAAGGCAGAGATGAGAATTTTACATAAAGGAAAGAAATACACAAAAAATTGCAAATAAGTTAGTATTAACTTTTGGGTTCTAAGGTTAATTAATTCAAAGTTCTGGCAATTGATTATTCAGCCAAGCCATTAAAAAACAGAATGTTGATCATTATTTATACTACTATTTTTCATATAAAATTCTGTATCATTCTGGGAGAAAATGTATTTTGCTGAAGCAGTGAAAATGCAAACCAGCAGTCAACACAATGTGAAGCATGAACCGTAATGTGATGCCTGGCTGCTCAATCTCAGGCACACGGACATGCAGAAATCCCTACTCACAGTGGTAAAATTCTCCGGGCCGCACTCCCTGCCCCTGTACTTGCAGTCCAGGAGCATCTCATCCATGTTGTGGCTGGTGCGCTGCACAAACTCCAGCATGTTGAAGGTCTTGCTGGGGAAGAACTTGCCCTCCTCCACGGGCTGCCCCAGAGCAGCCATGAAGTCATCAAAGTCAGCTTGCTCCACTCCGAGCAGCCCTGCCATCCAGAACAAGTCGTTCCTCCGTATCTTGGACTTGCGGAAGCTGTTGTAATTGCAGATGGTGATGGCGGGGAAGTACATGACCGGGCTGTCCATCTCGTCCAGGGTGGTGACATGAGGGTACTGGTAGTACTGGATGATGGCGCCTGCCACTTGAAACAGAAATATGGAGAGAGAGGACAGGAATGCGGCAGCCCAAAGCAGTCGGCGGATGGTCACACCACCTGGCAGAAAGATGTGACTGAGGCCATGGAGGGTACAGTTGGCCCCGAAAACAGTGATGTCCGATGGTCGAGGCTGCTCGTCCTCCTCGGGGGTACCCATGGCCTCAGGAGACACCAGTGATCCAACCCAAGCTGTGTTACTGTGTTGCGATCCTGACCCCTGTCTTTCGTGCTCAGAGCTAATTCGTCAAATGGACTAGGTTACAGCATGGTCAAAAATATACTGGTGACTGGCAGCCAGATTCCGGTGTCTCCACAGCGCCCCAAAGAGAGAATTGTGGGAAGAGGGGCTGGTCTTTCATGAAGCTTGCGCAGGCCAAGCGATCACACGGGGTCGATTCCGTTGCACACTCTTGGAGGGCAAAGAGAGAGGAGGTAGAGATTGGGTTTCCTTGGGGGTTGGCCTTGCACCCACTGTGGACTAAGGAGGGCGGGGCATGTGAAATAGAGATGCAAACTACATAGCGCAATCATGTCCAATCAATAAGAATATGAGCAAGGAAGTACAGACGAGCAGAGTCACAAGAAGTACCAAAGCTTTGTTAGTCTGTATGCATTCAGTGAAGAAGCAATCATGTTAGACACTTATAATCAATAAATCATTAAATCTACAGAGAGATCTTGGGAAATCCTGGCAACTATGAATAACTCAGCTGCTGTTGTAAATATTCAGTTGCAATTAGGCAAGTTAAGAGACTTTGAGGATGGCCTGATCACACATTCTATACTGCTACCGGCACTGCTCCATACTTTAGTTGTTATGGTATGATTCCTCATATAAGTTGAGCTCAATAGACTTCAAGGACTATGACAACAACATTGTAATAGACCAGAAAGTAGAAGACTTTTGTTTTTTTGGATGCAAGTCAGCCTTGGACTCAATTCTCATCAAAATTATGATTTGGTAAAATAAAAGAGCCAATCAATGTCTGATCAATAACATACTCGACTCTCTCTGTTGATTCCCACCTATTGATTACCAGTTCACTATCATGTGACAAAATGGTTTGCGTGATCAATGCCACCCACCCCCCCACACACACTTTCCCCATTTCAAGCAAGTGTTCTTGTGATGGTCATTTCCTGCAACTTCATGAGGTCAGAATAATTGTTTGATACGAAATATCAACTAAAGTGAACTGGACTCTTGTCTCTCACCTAATTCACATTTTCTCCCAAGCGATCTACTTTTTTATGTAATTCAATTAGCCTCTGTAAAAGAAGCCATTAACATTCTAAAAAGGAGGAGTGATTTATTACAAATCCTGTGGTTGAATTCCATGCTAGGGCATTCATAGAGGCAGCTTTTTTAATATTAGATTGTATTATGCAAATACGTATTCACAGAATTATTTCAGGTTTAAACGGAGTCCATCCTCATCTGTTAAGAGTCCCCTGTAGGCATAATGTATATGAATGCTTCTCTTCTTACTTGCCAGCTCCCAGACTAAACTACAGAGTACAGCTTTCCTCAGAGGCCTACACAAGCGTTCAAGATACAGGAGTAGTGATTTATGAGATAGACACTGCATTTTCAATTGCACATACTGTACTGCTTTTCTTAGACACCACACTGCCTACAGGAACTGACATACTCACCTTACACTACCAGATATGACTGAATTGACTGAACATTAAATTGTATAATCATTGACCTTACTCTTCTGACCTGCTATGAGTCATGGAGGAAGAATGCTTAAATCTGCTAAATGCCATTTTATGCAGGCTTCATGGACAGATTGATTAATAACAAAGACTGCTGTTAATTGATAGTGCTTTCATATATTAATTCATGCTATGTCTCATTATCTGCAGAGGTCACTATACAATTCACTGCCTTAATACTTAAATGTAAGGTTCTACGAACAGTAATTACCACAAACCTGCAAGAAGATACAACATACAGTAATCAATAATAATTAATAAAAACATCAATAAATCACCTCAACCATGTTCAATAGAAAACATTTGCTTCTATTTGAAAAAAACAAAAATCTCCCTACCAATGGTATACACTTTTTTCATTACATATATATATTATCCATGGTGATGTATACTTCTCATTACTGTGTGATGGTGGGAGAAGTGTTGTGTCTATTGTTTATTTTAGCCATTCCAACTTGAGTGACAACATCAGCTACACTTAATTCAGTGATCAAGGCCTTGTCTTACTGTAAGACGGAAATAAAGTGGTGGTTACCCCCTTTCCTATGACCCCATGTGTCTAGTCAAGCACCTCCTGTACACTGAATAGCATTGTGTCTGCTATGGGGACACAGTGGGTTGTATGCTGTCAAAGCAAAGACTTTGGAAGTGACTTTGGTGTACTTAGCCACAGGAGTACTTAGGCTACCAGACTACCTAGTTGTCAGGACTCTGTCTCCTCTGTTTCACTGAGCAGCTCCCTCCACAGCTCTAGGCTCTCGACACACATCAGCACACTGCCTGGACAAGACTGTCAGCTTGTGTCCAAGGCTGCTAACCATGCAAGTGGCATCCTGGTAGCAGTTAGTACATCACAATATCTGGGCCCTATTGATTGTGTGATGTTAGTTGAATGGGCAGGCCCACCACAACCAGACACTTGGGACATGTGAGTTTCCCGCTAGTTTGTTTGTGACACACCCCTGTGACAAGTCTTAAGCAGGATGTGTTGTCCATCATCTCCAACGAGGCACTGTGGTACACAGTAGGTGTTCCCATGGGTTAATGTTGAATTAAGTTGGCTAAACATGAAGGTAAGGTTAGTAATATAACATTGGTTCTGTGAAGGGGAACATAAGACATTAACCAGTTCCTGTTCCATTGGCACTTTTAAACTGACCTCAAGGTGATGATCACTTCAAAAAGGTAAATAAGGTAAAGTAGTTTTTGATGTGATAATTAATATTATTACGTAGCCTGTAGAAATCTGGAATTGGTTCAGATCAGTCACATAATCCGAGAATGACTGATTGAAGTCTCATGTTCAGAGAACCAAGGTTATATTCTATCCTCAATGTTTTGCTCACTTGTTAATATTTGGAAATTTGTCTGGTAAAACAAATTCCACCTAGACATTAAAGGCATACCAGGCAAGACCTGTGATTTTTTACCTATGGAGATCCCCCTACAATCAATGATTTATCTTCAAAACTAGTCGTAAATTCTCACCAATACATGTGGATTTTGTACAATCCAAAGAATAGGAATCAGTGATGATCATTTTCAAAGAGTTTTGTTGACTGACAAGGTAATATATGAGGATATACAGAGCTTTCATACATCCTGTCATGCGCCATTTAACAACTGAAGTGACTACAAAGCTAGTAAATTAACCTAAAAACATCAACAGCATAAATGTTGCTTGGTGTGCCTTTAAATCTAATGAAAAAAAAAACCATGATGTAAACATGTCCATAGCTGCTAACTTTCCATTTGTCTCTTGTATTTTTGGACTCATCTCACACCCATTTTGTCATTTCTTCCTGGAATCTCCCTTAATTTACAAATCATGTACAAATTTGATGAATCACATTAATATGTTTGCCCATCATTCCCCATTCCATGCAAAAAAAACCCTGGATTCTGCTACCCTGATGTTGGCAGATGTGAATGTCACATAAGGATTTCACTCAGTGGAAGAAACTGTGTAAAAACCAAGTAGGCACACACCCACACCTCTGATAAGAAAAGCAATCTCCCTACTGGGTCAGTCACCCTGAAGCTGGCAGTTGAACCTTTGTGAGCCAATTACTCCCCTTACAACAGTGGTGGCTCATTAGCTTTGCCCCTACCCGACTAGACTAGAATGTTTTCAGACCACAAATGCATTGTGCGTGGGATGGCAAGGTGAGGCTACGTCCCCACAGTGACTATGTTAGACTGCAAAGCAAGCACAACGAGTCCCTCACTAGGCTAGTGTTTCACAGCCAAAAGGCTGATGTCCACCGAGGAAAATATTGTATATATCTACCATGTTTTCTGAAGAGAAATGTTTTGTACTAGAGGGATAAACCAAAGGGCAATATTGAGGCTGCAGGTTAAAGACCAGTGGCTTTTAATGTCACCACCAAACAAAAGAAGTAGACAGCCAGACTCGGTTGTCCTTGAGAGAAACAATTGCCAATATCACACCAAGAAAATGCAGCTTTGATGGCAGTTTAAGTGGATTAACCAAAATCTAGAATGCCTGACCTTGCAGACAATTACACAAGCCATTTAGCTGTTTGCATGGGTGAGCTGAACGACAATTAGTGTTTTGGATGACAAAAGAAGGCCATGGCTGTGTGATGCTAGACTGTCCGGGAGAAAACTGTATAGAAGAAAATAAATGACATTCCCATGAAATCCCTTTCTGGCTTGAAGACCAAATTAATATGGTCACACAATTCCTCACGTCAGAGGAATTCGGGAAATCAGCGAAGTGAAGTGTGCTTTGTTAGGATGGGATTTAGACATGTGCCTAATATGCTACTTCCACCTTGTCAGCAACTCGGCATGTCAGCAACCTTACCCCAACACCAAATACCACTTTCCTGACTCGGTGAACGCTGCATTCACACGTGTCAAGATTACTGATCTCCTCTGAAGCCTCCTGCTTCTCTTTCATTAGACAGTTTATATCCCTGGCATGTCAAGAGATGTCAGCTACTCAGAGGCAGCTCACACTGGGGGTGGGAGCTCTGGACAATTAGGGTGTGGAGCTGTGAGGGCCATCATGCTTCCACTGCTTATTTTACTGGGAAGTGATGCAGCATCCAGGCAACAAGAAAAGGACTGCAGCCTCTGATAACTCACCTCTTGTTGTGCTGTAAAATAACTAGGTCTACTATACATGGTCAGAATTCACAGAATAAATGTGCTAGATGGATAGATGCACTAGATGGATGCTTGTGTGTTGACATTGACAATATATAATCACAAAATACCAAATGACATGTTGCCATGTATAAGCAAGGATAAAACACACTGCTTAAAAGAGAAATCTGGTGTCATTCAATCCATAGCTTTGTTTAAAGCTACCAAAAGCTGTCTGTAGAAAAAAGAATGAGAAAATATTACATAGCATAGATCAAATATCAAACATGCAGCTAACGGTGACCAAGTGTAGCACAGGAAAATGAAACTGAAAGTGAGTTTCCATGCCCCATTCAGTTAGCGTTTGTTTTTGGTTCACTATTCAGTCTGTGTTGTATCAAATTTTCTCATTCTTTTTTCTACTCACAGCATTCAGTGACCTGAAACAACAGAGCAATGAATTGAATCTGATTTCTCCTTTAAGTATACTTGTAGCATTATACATTATGCTACTTCCTGTTAAAACACCAATAATATTACCTGTAACAATAGTTTTTACATATTTACCTCATTTACCTCATTAAGGCATACCAGGCAATCCTGCAGTTTTTTCCCTATGGAGCTCCACCTACAGTTGCCCATGTTTTTAAAAACTAACAATAACGTCCCAAATTCTCACCAATACATGTGGATTTGTTTGCAAACCAAAAACAGTGATGATCATTTTCAAAGAGTTATGTTGAAGGTAATAAACATGATTTCAGTTTCATTCAGTTTCGTTCAACGCTGTGGCACTTTTGTTATACTGCAAGTGTTGTAAATGTGTAAATAAGCAGCAGGGGGAGCCGAGAGAGCCCCGTAATTAGCCATTTTAACAATTAAAGTAACTATGGAGCTAGTAAATTACCCTAAAAACAGCATAAAATGTTGCCTAGTCTTCCTTTAAGTGTGTTGTATCATGTGTGTTTATTGAGTATTTCCTCACTATCATGACTTCACAGTTTCTGAGGCTGAGCCATATACAAGACATTCTGCACCAGCCATGACTGCAGAGTTTTACAATTTATTACAATTAGTTCGTAACTGTATCCACAAGATACAAAGAACTATTCATGAGACCCAATGAAAACATGACAGTAACTGTATCCATAAGATATAATGGCTTCTTCTGCATCACTGCATTGACACAAGACCATCCAAGATCAGAAAAAGCATCAAGAAAATGAACAACCTAGTGAATGTGCCTGCCACCTGACCTCAATAAAAGGACAAGATTAGTGTGTTCTGGCTGGGCCAATACAATGGCCTTTTTTCCTTCTGGGCTTCCAACTGCCAGGATTCAATGAGGCAGCTCATAGTCCTCACCCTTTGTACTCCCTAGCCATTTCCTTTGTATGCTATGTGTGTGCAGTAAACTTATTGTGCCTGTGTGTAAATGTGTGTGTGTGTGTGTGTAGTGGGGTAAGGTCTTTGCATCCAGCACAGATTGAAAATACCATGTGTTTTGTACAACAGCTAAATGGCCAGCATCATGTTGGATTTCAGAAGAAGAAAAGTAAGGAAACTCATCTTTGACACACTAGATAGATGCACAACCGTTTATAGCTTGTTTATAGCATTTCTCTCTACAGTCTTTCTGGTCAGTTGTCCAAAAAGCACACCTGTCGATTCTCTCCACACAGGCGCTGTGAACACTATATTAGGACCAGATTAAGTGTATTTCAGATTATAGATGCAGTCTAAAGGACAATTCTAATCCAACTCAAGTTTAGTTCTTTAGGGGTCTTTCCAGTTTTTGTAAAGAAACTCTAATGTCTTTGACATTGTTCTGAATTGGCAAATTCAATTTGAACCAAAAAGTGTCTCAACCCAAACCATAAAGAATCCCAGTGAAAAGCGTTGCTTACTCCAATGTGTCAGATGTCACACTGTAGATCACCTTTTAACACACATGTTCATTAAGCTTTTCCATACGTAAAATCATGTAAACTAAATGCAAATGATTCATTTCACATATTCACAGCGGGTGGAGATGAGACCCACCGGGCAAAGACTCTATAAAACATGTGTCCTACAACTCACACACATCCCTTCAAGGTTATATTTACGATTCATATCCTGCATTGCATATTGTATACTGCCATTTACAGATGATGGATTTGTTGAGAACATTTGTCCACAGATCCACATCTTGCAGGCAGTGCAGCGTGATATTCGCTGGCAGACATGCTGCATGCTATTCCTGCCATATTGTGGAATCAATCCAGCATATAATTTTCTGAGACTGCTCACCAGGTAGACTGATATGATGCATGTGCACAGAATGGTTAACGCAGCCACACACAGGCACAGCTGTCCTTTTTTGTTGTTGTTGTTGGTTGTTATTTGTTTGCATGTTGTCATCACAACGCGTGGTGGTGGCAGCTGGCAGGGAAATATGGTTTTACTTTGCTGACATGGAAGGCCATCACAGAGGTGTGCTCCCGGGACTTCAGACAAGCAGCAAAAGTAATCACAATGACTACAGAGATGATTCAGTGAGAGGAGAGCTTCAAAGGATCCCTCACATAACTGGATCCCTGACTCTGTGTAAAGTTAATTAGTCAGGCTTGGGGAAATAAAAGGTGACATTCCTCTGCTCCGTGTTTAAAACAGAAAAAATATATTTTGTGTGTTAAAATCTCCACGAGCTGTGTGGACATATTATTTTCTAATCAATGGCACTTGCAGAGGAGTGCTTTAATCAGGAGGAGGACCTTTTCCAATTAAACACTGTGTCTCAGTCTCATCGAGCTTCTGGCATTGAATAAACTAATTAGGTTCATCTCTTTCCTTGAAGGTGCAGCACATGGCAAGATGGACTAAATTAAAGTAGGACACTAGAGATCGAAAAAAGAGAAGAAGTTTAACTAATTCAAATCATGCTTTCCCAGTGCTCTTACTGATGTGCTTGTTTTGAAATAGGTATGATAAGGTGGGAACCTGAATAATGACCACTATTTTAGTCATTCTAAGGAATTAACTTGAAAACCCTTTTATTTGAAGAAGATAGGGAGTCAACCGTTTTAAATAAAATATTGAGAGGCTATTCCAGTCCCTGGAGATATATGTTTTCAGACATATGGTTTTTGTGTTGAAGTGCACTCTGAGTCATCTCTCATTGTTCCTGACGAGTGGGTGGGTTAAGTTGCCGGACTCGTGGACACGAAGATTGACTCACACATCTACTGTACAATTCTCTCGTTAATGAGTGCTGCTTTTCCTTTGAGGTGCCTGCCCTGAACTCTCATCTTCCTCATTCTTTTTTAGTGCCAGAGTGGGTTAGTGTATCTGCCTGGCACAGACACCACCTGTCCTTGCCCAGGTCTGTTAAGTGAGAAATACCTGCAGTTGCAGTACTGTCGGTTGAAGAGTTAGGAAAGTTAAATGTAACTACTTTACTGTCACATCCAGTAGCTACCCTTAAAATGTGTGGCCTGTCATCCAAAAAAACACTAGCCTTAACAGTAAAATCTAAACTCCATGCTAATACGACAGACTATTAGATATGCTAGGATGAAACTTTTTGAGCTTTATCTGTCTATTTATTTATTTATTGCTCAATAGACCTGTGCACTTGAAACTATGTGACAATATATATCTTGACAACATTGTTTCCTTCCTTTGTCTTGTTATACCTGAAAATATTGACAGACTCTTTTACTAGTTGTAACCACAATCTAGAACATGCAAAAGTAGATATAAAAATGTAAAATAAATGTATTTGGCCACACAGCAACAATTACTACAATGATAAAAGCTTAAATGTTTGAGACTGAGCTTGTCTCAGAATTGTTTCTAAGAACAGTCACCAATCATTTGATCAGGACCAATGAAATTGAATCATCAGCTCTGTGTCCAGCCCCCATTTGGCCAGCATCCACCACCACCAACAACAAAACTGTTTCACAACAGCACTGCAGCCTAATGGAGCTTAGCAAGTAAACCAGTCTGATTAAATTTCGCTGCAATTAGCATCCCATCACACTCTCTGATCACAAATGGCACTACAATGAACATCTGCAGTGTTACAGTAAAAACCAAAAAAGAACTTGGCGCATTCAAACTCCAATCACTAACACTCAATACTGTGTCAAATAGTGTGATATGATACACTTGCATTTGAAATAATCAGTCTATAACAACTGGTCTGTACATTTTAATCTTAAAGCACAATAACAAGGCCAGAGTTAAATATAGAACACTATGCCTACACACAACACACTGAGCTGAGTCGCACTACTATTCTTTGGCACTCAGAATGCTGAAATGGTGCCATGACAACAGCAGAGAGAATGACCTGGAGTAACTTCTTTAAGTGTGGCTTACACCCTTAAAGGGATATTCTACTGATTTGGCCAATTTACTCATTTTACACCTGCCCTACAGTTAAACAATTGTGTTTTACCTTCTGTTCATCCAGCCATTGTCTCAGTCTGACGGTAGTGTTTTTAGCTTCAGGTTAGCATATATTATTGAATTCATTGGTTGTCACTAGCATCTCACCCATTAGTATATTGCATAAAAGTGTCCACAGAATTCTGGTATTTTTCCTTTTTAAAACTTGACTCTTCTGTAGTTACAAGTTGTACTAAGAAATGTGATGATTCTCTACACCGATATGACATGGAACTTTACTCTCATTCTGGTGTAATAATCAAGCAGAGCAAGTAGTTCAAGGCATAGATCAAGTAGTCCAAGCATAGCTCAGTGAGTCCAAGCCACTGCTCCTTGATTCCATTTATTTTCATCTTAGTACACCTTGTAACTACAGAAGAGTCACCCAAAGGATTTAATGATATATGCTAACCTGAAGCTAGAAACACCACTGTCAGACTGAGGCAACGGCTGGATGAAACTGAAGAAAAGTAAAACTCAATTGTTTAACTAGGGGAGGTGGAAAATGAGTAAATTTACCAAAACAGTGGCATATCCCTTTAAGCTGCAGAATCCCAGGGTGTCCATTTAAACACATCCCCGACAGCATGCCAAGACACGAGTGCATGTTTGTATGCACACACACACACACACAAACAAACATGTTTGTATGCACACACACACACACACACACACACACACACACAAACAAACAAACATGTTTGTATGCACACACACACACACACAAACATGGTTGTATACATACACACAAACAAACATGTTTGTATGGACAAACAAACAAAAATAGTCTGCCTATTTGAGGCTATAATAAACCTAATTACGAAGCAAGATTTCTTCTTTTAATATTCAGAGTCTAGCAAAAAATTGTGTCTCGTGTCTTCATTCTGATGATTCTAAGATGCATGTCGAAGTGGGAATAAAATCAGCTTTTAATGAGGCTTTTTTTTCTTTTGCAGAACATAAGTAGCTTGCATCCTTTCTCTCCTGCTTCAAGCTAATGATTTGTTATTTAGTTAAAAACCTTTTATTTTATTTAAACAACATGATTCTGTAAAGTGTGCCTTACAGTAATACATTCTGCTTTGTTTACTCCAAAGCAGTAGATTCCTTCTCTGAATCTGAGCTTTTCAATGCCAGAGAGGTATAAAACACAACAGAAATAAAACATGCAGTGCACAGCCAGTATTAATCCTCTCTATCCCAACAAATAATTAGCTGAGGAGTGCATAAATCATCATTGCGCTTATCCACTTCGGCCAAAACCCTTTGATGCCAAAGGGCTTATCAGTGTGTAAGATAGAGAAGGTGGTGCTAGTTACGAATGCTAATGGTGTGCTCGAGACACTGCTGACATTACCATCAACACGTCACTCAGAGTCAGCGCCACATGCTTGTGTAGCCCGCACACCCCAGCAGCCAGCAGAGGACTGCTCTGAGGTCGATACAGCTACAGTCATCAGGCGAACAAAATAAGCCTGTCCATCCTCAATAAATGCTCTGACACCATTTGTGTTCGGCAAAAAAGCACTTGCCCTTTTCCCACTGTCATTTTGGCACACAAAGTATTTTCTTTGCAGCCTGTCTGCTCACTTTCGATTAATAAACCATTTCCTTGGGGGAGGATGCAGCTGTGACAAAGACAGGGCAGAATAATGACTGGATTCAAGCATCTAGCCTACCGACTGCAAAGAGGCCGTTGCTGTCAGGGTGTGGTCTCCTTTCACGGCTGTGTGTGTTAAAAAAGGAAATGAGCAGTGTCTGACATGCCATTTACCTCAGACGTATATTAGACAGAGATTGGCAGGATGTGAATATTACTGGTGGCAGCAATAAGAGAAGGATCACTACCTCCCTGCTCATTTTCAGCATTAAAGCTGACGCAGGAGAGGCAGACCAAGAATATTATGCTCTACATTTCCAAACCTCAGAGACGTCAGTGGCAAAACAGATTTTTTACCTCAAATCACTACCACAATATCCCATTCATTTAGCCTGCTTGAAGGCATTGCCTTTGTATGCTAACTGTTGCCCATTAGCATCCGCGGCCGGGCTGTAATCACCGGTATTCAGAGCCACATCTTTTCGGGCTAATGATGAAGTGGGCCTGGTAAGCTCTTTTGTTTTGTCCTCTGTTAGTGCTTGGCTTGAGATGTGAGTTATGTGGGACAGCAGCTGATAAACAAGCTTAGCGATGTCTCACACAGGTGTGCTAGAGATAAGAGGCTGTGCTCCTGCGGAATGGGAATACAGGGGAGAGGGGGAGCACGAGAAAGAGAGACTGAGAGCACTAGACAAGAGGGCTGTCTCCAGGGTGACCGTGCGCTTAAAGGGAGGAGAGATGGGGGACAGAGGATGAAGTGCAGTGTTGCTTAGCCGCACAGCGTAACCCTGGGAGATGACTGCGTGTGTACACAGAGGCCCACTGCTTATCAGTCAACTGTACACTGACTGACCAGATTCTTGGCCCAAGAAGAGCTCCTGTCATATCTGTTCTCATGCTGGGAAAGAGCAGGGGAATCAACAGTTCCAACAAGCAGTACACAGAAACATTTAGGGAGGGCCTTTCAGTGCCTCGCTTGAATGGCAATACTTTTAGTCAATACAAACTCCAGTTCATTTATCAAAGAACCTGTCATCTGCTGTGAATGAAAACAGTCTGTCATGCTAAACTGAATCTTCATTTCCCAGCATTCAAACAATATATTGTGGCTGTGCAAAGCCAGATCTTTTTTAAAAGCAGTCTCTATTTCTCGGATTTTTGCCATTATTCCGCTAGGACAGTCAAGAGTGACAGGGAGAGAGAGATGGGGAAGATTCGAGATGTGACTGCAGGTCAGACTCAAACCTGAATGTAGTATGGACAAAGATGGTAGATAGGCGGACAAAGATATTCCATGATGAGCCACTTCCTGGAACCACGATCGAACAAGGGGGGGGGGGGCATTAATCCCCCTTCATGCAGCACAAAGGCACGCACTGTAATATTGAGGTCTATGGCAGAACCCCAGATTTTCACAGAATATTTAAAAGCCTTATTTTTCTGAGCCATGAATGTACATTTCTGACAAGGTATCATGATCTCCAAACCCTCCTGCCCATTTAAGGAAAATGTCATGATGGTATGACTCTCCACTCTGGAGAAAATCAACTTTAATTCAGGTGTGCAGCAAGCTTATTTCAGTGCACGGTGCTATTTACTACTAGCCAGGCTAGTACCGCCTAGTGCTTCTGCTGATCTATTACAGCCAAGTATGTCAACAGCATACTTATTTATGCAGATTGTAACTGATCCTCACTTTGATCCCATAGACATGAACTACCATGAACTGTCATGCACAGCCTATCTACCACCTTTGGTATGGACACTGCAGCTTCTTGCACTACAACAAAAGCCAGATTTCTTAAAGAACAAAGTCACAATGGCATGACACGACAATCAGATGGGTTAAAGGTTTGGACCAGAATTGTAGAATTGCCTATAGCAAATGGCCACAAGATTTACTTCAACATTTGCACAACAGGTACACTACTTCATCCTGTGTTGTGCGATGTCAACACTGGGTTTTTTTTTTTTTTTTTTTTTTAAGCATTGCTTATCTCAGCTATTGTAACTTAGTCTATACAGAGACAAGACTCACTAGGATTAGACTCAGGAACCATTCTGCCCGCCAAGGTAATAATTTCAAAAAATTTATTGGTTCACTGGCCCAGTCCCACTATAAAAATGCATCAAAGGAGTTTGAAAAGAAAACTGAGGAAAGCTGGGCTTATGACGTCATTGCTAATAGAATTCTTGGTTTTGTGCTCCGGAGCTGCTGAAAGGACCCTAAATCAAGATGAACTGAAACCATCACGCTTAGCTTTGGCTATCCTTTGAATTAATTTGCTTTTCAGTGATATCTCTTTGGGCCAAATGTAATTTAGCTAATGGTTCTCAGTGGCAGACAGTGAACAGTATATGTAATGCCACATAAACGGCAAAAACTGCTCTTTACCCATTGCGTGTGTGTGTGTGCATGTGTGTGTGTTTACCAAAACCCATTCAGACGTATTACCTGTTTCCTATGAAATTTCTGATGCTTTCAACACTTAATGTAACACGTAATGTGTCTATTTCCATTCTGTAAACAATTTTACTTAGACAATAGAAGCCTATGCCTGTGCTCCTTTTTTGTGATATTTGCACACCTTTATCTTCTCTTCAGACATACACATAATGAAGAATAGCTGAGAGCAATTGTGAGGGTTTGGGTCATGGCCTAGTTTATCCAGCTAATAGTGGAGTGAGGATGGCGTAAGGAAATGTGAATGTGTGATTATGCTAAAGACATAATAAATGCTCTGAACATATTGGAAAAGCAGATATGTTTAGATACAAAGTATATGTTTTGTGTATGTGTTTCCCTAACAGGGACAATAACAGAGCCAGATTATAGCCCAAAGCTAATTCACACCTGTAGTCCCTAGGCAGGTGTTGATGTTAACTAAAAATGTACAGTGAAGGGCACATATAGACACACAGTGAATGGGAGAAACCGATGATAGATTTTGATCTTTGCGAAAATATTTTAAAGTAAAGTAAATACAATTATATGAATCCATTTTCTTTCCATAAAAATGCAATTTTTGTTAACAATTCTTACTATGCTGACAAAATAAACCACAATTCCATACCTTTTTTTACACAAGGTATATTTTCATTCTACAGGTATGATTTTTCACACTTATATCATCTCTACAATGTGACCAGTACAGTTGAAATATTAAATAAATGCATTAAAGATAGGGACAAAAGGGCCTTTGTGTGTATTTGTTCCAAACACAGCAGAATGTATATCTATTTAAGGCTTGTAGAGTGGTGGTAATGGAGGAATGTATAATTCAGTCACACACCCACACACAGAAATGAAATCAGAAATGAGGAAGTCTGACAGTGTAAGATGGGGTGGGGAAAAAAAAAAAAAAAAAAAAAAAAAAATCACACTTTAGGTTTATGGTTTTCAACCGCTTGCACTAAAAAGTACATTTACATGTTGTCTTGTAAAAACATTAAAAACATGATGTGCAAACCAGGTGTGAAGTGCACAAAACCATAACAACAAAAACAATGGCCCATTTGGTCCTTTTTAAAAATTCTTTCTGTTACTGATTCTAGTCGGTCAATGTTGGGGTTAAATGAACAAATCCATTTTACTTCCTCAGTTTTTTAAGCTGATGCTTCCTTAGTCTTAGTGCTGTCTTTTCTCATCTCTAACCCTCCCGCCCCCCCTCATGAGGATGAGCCCCAGCTTAAGCCATGGCTTTAAATGTTGACTCCAGGCACAGAGCCGTACAACGGCTCTAAAATTTCTTCATCATCCAGTGTGTGAGTGCTTGAGAAGCAAAGCAGTTGAAAGAGAAAATATCCAGCATCTTGCATTCAATACGACACTATTCAAATAACCTTCTCCCTGTGACCCTGACAACACACAAGTCAGTGCAACACAGCACGGTGACAGGCTGCAATACCCACGAACTACAAGGTACACACAGCTGTCTAAAGGCATGGTCCACCACTTAATCAGCTTGAGGAGAATGCGCTGATGTAGCTGTAATTGATTAGTTTATTGAGTCAATAATTTCCAGAGGCTTTATGAGAAAACAAGGCATGTGGCTTGTGGGCCAGAGAGCAGACCAGGCTGGGCATGACGGTGCAGGAGCGGAAGGCTGCAAACCGTAGGCTATTTATAGAAGCAAGGCATAGAGCAGAGTGTGGGTTGGGGTATCTGATTTACAGCTGTACACTAGCTGGAACTGCTGATAAGACTTACAGCACTCGAGCCTCTTATGTGCTTTCCCATTTCAGTGCCTATTAAATGATTATTTGGATGGCTATAATTGGATGTTGCATGTGCGCAGGTCATGCGGCATGCATGTGTTTAGTCTGACAAGGGCAGCAATCAACTTATGTCAACTAAATTAAACCTTTAATGCACCAGGAATGGGTGAAGTGACATAAGACAAATCAAGAAACGCTGACACACACACACACGGAAAACAAACAATGTATTAAATGCCTTGGTGAACAGCAAATGCACATCTTAATTTCCACAAATCTAGGAGGAGGCACTTGGGCACTCAGGTTCACAGTGGGAAAGTGCTCCAATTACATGCATGACATGTGGCGCCAATCTTAAAATACAGTTCAAAGCAGCCATGAGCTAGCAGTGCAGCGCTAACCTGCTTTATATGCTAAGGGGAGCGTGGGAACATGCCACTAGGCACACACACTACTCACTCTAACAAATTTACCGGTAAACAAACGGTATGGAATAAAGACAGTGCATAATTGAGATAAACACAACCAGCGTTAACATTTTAGCAAGGCAGAATACTTAAGGATGATGGGGGTAGGGGGAGTCTTATCTCTGCGTCTATTGTGTAAAATGAGGAACATGGTGGATTGAGTTGCCATGCCCTGTGTGAAGTCCCATAATTATTTTCCCTCTCATTCCCATTTAACTTCCATTTCCATTTAGAACGTGCCACAGTAATTTCTCAATCAATAACTACTAATCCTCACAGTAAATGTCTATTTTTTTGTGCAGGGCCACCATTTGTCTTGCACTCATAATCCATCCAAAATGCATCATATAGAAATTTGTGACTCATTAAGTAGACACTGATCTCCATTAGGCATTGTGCCATTTCCTTAAGGTAATTAGGAGGTCCAAGCAGCATAACATGCTTGAACCCTGTTGTCTGCAAGGTTTTCTCTTATATTATAATGCCAGTTTCTTTTTTTAGCTAAAAGTAGTTGGGCGGCAAAAACTACAAGTCACACAAGCACATAACTTGGCTGTCAAGTTCCTGGCCACACAGTGATCACACAAACAACTCAATTACCTTGCAAAAATCGGCCCCCCTCCTGATTGCTTAGAAGCCTCTAAATCAATTTTTCTCCTCTTATTCCTTAAAATGTGTCAAATCATTGAAACCAAGTTGTTAATACTCTTCGGAAACTAATTGTAATATTCTTCTAAAACTCTGTCACAAAGAAATCCAACACTGGTTGCAAGGGCTGCTGTGTAATTGAAAATGTTCAGTTGGAAGGAACCCCTTTAGCCACCATTTGCGGCTATATTTTTTTTGGTTCACACAGGTTCTGTATGTGTCAGGGGCTCTGCAGCCACATATCCTTGTTTGTATATGAGCAGTTCCATCACAGAATGCAGATATTCAATTTGGCCTGATCTGGCATTCGCGGAGGTGAACTATCAGTCCATCTGTTAGCACAGAGGTGTCTGTCTAGACGACGGGAGAAGAACAGTTGAGGTTTTCTCAAGTGTCATTGGCAGCCGTGACTTTCATACTGATTTGGCTGGGCCAGGATGGTGCATTGATATTTTTGTAAGAGATTACAACTGAAGAGACACACAGTATAATCAAGTATACACAAGTATAACCTCCACTGGGGCTGTAAACCTACCTATTTCAGCCTGTTTTTAAAGAGTCATTTAAAAAGTAGACATCAATACAATTTTAATACATAAACATTTGTTTGAAAAAAAGTGTAAAACTGGCAACTTAATACCTTAGGACAATGCTTTCCTGATGGCCAAACCAACAAAAAACTAAAAATATCAAGTTATGAACAGTGACATGGACATGAGGTCATGGATAATTTGGATTAAAAACAAGAAAAAAAAAAAGAGAGAAGTGAAGTGACAAAGGCTTTGGGATGAGTAAAGCCTGGGGGCTTGAGTGCTGAATGTTTTCTCTCAAATAGCCAACAGAGCAGAAATCATGCAGAGGTGAGAGGCACGCAGTATCTGCCTCTGATTCTGAGAAATAAACAGTGAAATGAACAATTTCCCTTGATGTCTGGCAAACCCCTGTTTCCTCAAAGCCCTCCTCATTATGTCCACAGCTGCCATCATGTCGTAGGTAGTTTCATCATTTAATTCCTCCACTCCTCCTCAGAAAGGGCCAAAGGAACTGGCCAGTGCTTACCTAAGCATATTGATTATGAAGTCGACAGGAAAATTGGGTGAGAAATGTACTGAACAAAGTGGCAAATTTTATTTAGCATTCTTTTAAAACTGGCTCCTCTCCATTAAAAGGTTGTTGGCTGCTTGGCTGCATAATTGCTTTCATAGTACTTATGGTATAATTAATCTCAATAACAAAACAAGTATGCATCCAAGTGGAACCACAGTGCAGTGTTGTTAAAAATGCACACATGCATCCACCTCAGCCTCTGACCACTGTCAGCTAAACTCATCAACATAGTTTGTTCATTTGTTTAGTAATATACAAAATGTGTCAAAGTATTACTATGAATGCACCAAAAATCCCAAGTCTCATCATAAGATGCAGAGGTAGGCAACTAGAACCAAAGGTATTGGAAAGACAGGGGGATAATTTGGCTCAAAAGATGGCTCAAAAAACAACCTTTTCCCCTGTTTCATTAGTCAAATGCTAACGGTAGGAAAACCTTGTTGGTCTCAGACAGGCTACAAATCAATTAGGTAATTAAACCTTATTAAAACGAAAACATTTGGATTGTATTGACACTGGCTTAGGTGTGACATAGAGAACTCTCTGCCTGTGAACTGGAGGGAACGGAGTGAGAGTAACTGTGTGTGTGTGTGTGTGTGTGTGTGTGTGTGAGAGAGAGAAAGAAAAAGAGAGAGAAAGGGGGGAGGGGGGCAAGGAGAGGCTTAGGAGGAGCAAGGCAGGAAGGATGGAGCAAGTGAGATAGGGAGCTGGGGAAAATAAATGTTTGGTTCACCATGTCAGGAACTTTTAGACCAGGAGCCACAGCTCCTTTAAGCTTCACGGCAGAGATAAACATGTGGAATTTTCCACCCTCTGCACTGCTTTAAATTCAAAGCTCTTAGCAATGCCAGTCTATATACACCTGAAAGTCAATGGGAGCAGAACAAATCTGTTCCTCCTCATTCCCTTTGCTGTGTGGCAGATAGTCAGAAAGATACAAGACTGACCATGGCAATTTTAAATACCTTGCTCTCTCTTAAAAGGCTGCAAAGACAGCTTTCTTGTTACAGCTCTTTGCTACTGCAGAGACAAATTTGTTCATTCCTGTTTTTTTTTTCTTTTCTTATAAGAACTTGTGAGGTATTGTGTGGAAGCTTGTGGATTTCCAACCAATCTCATCATTTATGTACATGCTGATCCAAAAACTCCAGACTCCTGCTGTGTCCATCTGTTATACAGACACAGTCATATAAAACCGTTGAGAGTGTAACTCCTAACAAAAGAATCCATACTGCTTACTCTGAGGATTTTCTGCATCAGAAAAATTGTCCCACAGAAGATATCAGAAAGGAATATACCACAAGGTGGAAGCGAGTGACATGATGTTCAAAAGTGTGTCGAAAACAAAATCACACACACACACTATTATAGTTATTATTAGTGTTTTCGAAAATGGAGACAAAAAGATGATGGAGAAAAAATGACTAGATTGAAACAATCACATTTACACCTACGCTCCTACAAAGAGGTGAGGGGAAACCAAGAGGGGTAGGAGGTGGCTTCATTTCTCACAACTAAATCGTATCTTTTTTTCAGAGGTGAGGCTCCTAAAATAGTCTCTCCACAACATATCTTTTCATTTCATCTTCCCACAGTCCACTGGCTCTCAAAGGTAGTAGGCTAAAGACTGATGTGCCCCTGTCCTGATAAGAGCAGAAGCCGACATCATGTGTGATTGGTAGACTTGGCACCATAGCAAACGGAATCTGTTCACTAAGGCACACAAAAAACAGACAAAAAACACAGTGTGTACGCATCTCTTCATGGTAATTTCAGATGTCAGACCCACCAAACATGAACAAAAAATGACTAATCCATTAGAGCCTAAATACTGAGTCATCATTGGTCAGGGGGCTTTGATCAAATGAAAATCAATAGCAGTAGAGAGAGCCAAGGAGCATGTGCATTCACAACTGTGTCTCTGTGCCATACCAAGGACAAGAAAAATTGTGGATAAAAACAATGAACTCCCCCAATATGGTGAGACTTGGAGAGACTGTCATAAATTTGTAATGAATGAAGTAATGAGTTTGTCGTAGGAAGCCAGATTTTGGACTGTATGCCACTAATTGTGTTATATACCAGACTACACACACTTTAGAGCCACAGACACTTTATAGATGTCACACAGACTTGAATTCTCACTAGAAATGAAGGGAACTTAGACTCTAAATTTTGGATCAAACTCTGTCTTGAAATTGTTGCTATGAAAATAGTTTTTCATACATTTTTTTGGCTACAGTTTCATCATCATATTAAATTTATAGCAGAGCAAACATAGAAAAGCAAAAATATGCAGACAACAACTAGACCCTCTGAGACAAAATAATTTGACAGTCTGCCAGGAGACTTCAAAAAGGAAGGAGAGTCCATGTGATTTGCACAGATGTTACAGGACAGTTAAAATGTTTTTCCCTTTCTAAAAGTGGTAAATTTATTTATGATGATGAATAGTGTGAACTGGGAGCAACAATGTTTGGTTGGACATTGATGATGTACATTGTCAAAAAAACAACGTGATTTCCACATTAGTTTAAATGTACATTTATAGTATCTGTTCATCACACCATCTTCCTCAAACATGTGACACTTTTCAACCTTATTAGTATCATAATGCAACAGAAAACCAAACATTTCTATATAATATGTATTGTGAGAAGCATGTACGTATGCATGGATTAACATCTGACCTTTTCTAAGGGAATTTGCAAGATTCAAGCAACTGTTTTTGCAGTAAATGCTGCATGTCTGAAACATTCAGCTGAAAGCAGGTCTTTGAGCAGTTTATATGTGCCTGACAGTGAATTTGCTTAACCTTTTGGCCCTGCAAAAGTCTATTAGCTAAAACCCCATGTGAGACACTACAACATATTAATATATTCTGCTAGTACACTTTTATGCTTTTATTCATTTTTTCATTCATCAGTTTTGAAACCACCCACCATAATGGCTGCACAGTGGTAAATGTAGATACAAAAATATCCCATTTGATATAAAGTAAACGCTTCATTTTGGAAACAAACATTGGAACTGCCATCCTGGGTATAATATCCTTGACATACAAATCATCTTCCCCATCTTCAATACACCCTTTATACTTGTTTAGCAACTAATTATTATGTTGCAAAGACAAATTAAAATAAAATCTGGTTCAAATGCCAAATGTCAAACAGCCTGACAGGCCAGACTATAATATCAAAATGTATAGACTGGCCATGACCAATAGACCAGGCTCAATCCAAAGGGCAGAATCAGCGGTTGTCTTTCAAACTGCTTCTGCTCGCTGAAGTACCACTAGGGTACGTCTAGGTGACTCTCTATAAGGACACAGAGATGTGATTGGTCTGACCAAACCTTGGAAGGAGACCAAGGCCCTATGGCTCGTGGCTAGACGTACCGGCTGAGCAAAACGTTTTGTTACCACTATGGTACGTCTAGATTTCTAGGCTAAAGGGCAAACATATTAGCTACACTGTGGGGACAATGGAGGTTGTAATAGTGTTGCTATTACTGAACTCACATATGCAAATCTTTGGCGTGTCAGTTGTGGTTTCATTACCATGGATGTGGGCCTTTTTATAACTTTCATGACAAATTTCTTTTCTTCTAAACCACAGTGGTCTTTAATCTATCTGACTTAATGACAATTCTGTGTGGTTTGAGGGACATGTGGGGAATAAATTCTTCAGTTTGGGAAATTAGAGGAGCATTACGGCATTGAGAACTTATTTCAGACGTGGACAGTTTTTAGAGGTCGAGCCGAAGCTTCACTTGGCATTATCTGAAGTGTCTAAAAGTGACTCTGATTTATGGCCTCATTTTTATCAACACGATGCAACAGTAAACCTCTCCTGGATCCCCCAAAATGGTATTCAAGGACATGCTGGCAACAGGCCCTGTGCGATGACATTTCTGCAAATCTTCCTTCCTCTCTAGCAACTTGCCGTTTCCCCCTCTTCCACCAGCTGTCAGCACCTAAACAGCACCTAACAGATTGACCATCTAACCCTTGAGACAAGAAAAAAAAGATTCCTAGGCCAAAGGCTTCCATTAATCACTAAATCAATCTTTTAAATTAATCTCGCTCATTCATGAGAAGGCGTTCTCATAGTTTCCCGTAGTTACCCACTGCGCAATGCTGACGTAAGGTTTAGAGAGTAGATCAATGTTAAAATGAATGAATGACAACAGAATAGAGACATTTGAAGCCTGTGGCACTCAGTGGCTGAAATACCAAATCACAATGTTACTGTTAAGTACGTATGACTTAATAAACCAAATGTCAACTCATCCTGAAAAGTGAAACAATGGTAGATGACAGAATGTTGTAAAATGTTTTGTACATTACCTATAGGGATGAAAGGGAACTGTAGCCAAACGTCTCAAACCGTCGCAATTGCTAAACTGAGACTGCGACTGAAGATATGGATGGATGGAGAGAGACAGAGAGCGGTATGAAAGAGATGACTTTGCCAATGCCATATTTCTAGACAGTTCTGCTGCAGGGCTGTGTATTTCCAGCTGTAATTGTCCATGATTATAAACAAACACACTGATGAGAGAGATGTTATGCTGATGTCCCTTGCACCCTTTCAGGATTCAGCTGTGCAGGCATGGTTCGCTATTAAGCCAACGCTAAAGTGACATCAGAGACTGCGGAGCCAAGAGTGGCTGTCAGACATGACAAATGACTGGGCATTTCTGAAACACAACCAGGCGACAATTCATCAGTACTCTGCACATGATGACACTAATTATCCTGGCTGTGTGCATTCATGCATGTGCAAACACACACACACACACACACACACACACACACACACACATACACACACTACATTGAACTAGGGTAGTGAACTCTCCAAAAACAATGTCAAACTTTAAAAGCATTAAAAACTATTAGAAATTTCTTCAGTTTTTTAACATTAAGGTGCATGGCTGTTGTACTGTTAAGTACACACAATGTTTAATATAAACATTAGCTAGTCTACAGGTGTATAACTTTGCAATTTCCCAAGGCACAGTTTTAATTATTTTACAGTGAAGGAACACTGGGATTAAAGTGCATTAACTCATCTCACAGATGTCAAATAAGTCTGACCACACAATTCCTATTTTTGCTTAGTTTGGCTTTAAATAGTCAAAAATAATAGTCCTAATTCTAGTCCACATCTTTTATATGAGCACCACGTTCTGCTGTTGTCCCTGCTGTTGCAGTGAATCCTTTGCCAGTAGTGATAAAAGACACTGCTTTTAATATCAGGGAGAAAATCTTCCTCCATGGCTGAAATAGAAGAGGATGGTCACGCTGCCTGATTAAATTGCCAATCTTGTTTGTTTGCAGGCTCTGTATCAGACCAGGAAATGTCTTCCTTTTTTATCTGCCTGACTCCTTTTGGGAATTGCAGTCTTGGCTCAAGGTGGATGGCAAAGAGAAGAAGAACATTTTTCGCCCAAAGCTGGCCAAATCTGGCAATATATGGAAATGCTGCCACATAAATTAAGATTCATGAGCACTAGCATTTACTAATCTGTGGTCAAGGGTCATTTGTCAATGTCCCCATGTGCCCATTTATGCTCATTTCTGGCATTTACACAGTTTTGATCGATCAGATGTGAAATTCATTTACAGCCATCTGATCAAATGCACAATGAAGTCCTGGACTCATGGATGAAATGCAATCTGACAACTCCAACCTTGAGTACAAGCTACCTAGATTATAAAATTGTGTTAAAGGTGTACTCCTGTTAACGTTTGCACTCACCGTCCTCTCTCTCTATTTTGGGGTGAAAGTAAGGTTTGAGGACCCCTAGATGTACTTAAATAAAATATATATGCAGAGCATGGAGTGGTTTACTCACTCCTCACTCAGGAATTGGACTGTTTAATACTCAACCACAATGAGAACAAATAAGACAGATGGCTGACCAGGGCTCTAATGTCTGATGACTGATAAAGTGAAGCCTGGAAGGAGATCCTTTTTAAGCATGAAGCATTAAGTTTTGAGTAGTATCTTTTAGATGGAAACTCTTATCTCCTCACTTGGTTTGTGTCTTCTTAACACTGAAATGCATGTAAGCATTTGACTGACAACACAACCTGACAATAAAATCAATCAGCGTATGACTAAATAAAATATTTCAACAACTACTTTCATGTGTATGTCTGTATTGGTATTTTATTGTACTCTGCAGATTAACCATTAACTAATTTACAGCAGCACAAGGAGCATCATTCAAAACACCTGAGTTTGACTTTGCTATTTTGTTGGTCACTCTTGTGGATAAACAGTACATGCATACAAACGATGTCTGATATTTGAACAGTTCTAACATTTGCTGTTTGGCTACCAGGGATTGCAGCCTAGTAATCTGAGTAAACACATTTGCAAACATAACATTGACTTAATACATACCCCCAATATTGAAACTTGTTACTCAGGCATCATAATTCAACAACATCAAATTATGGCACGATGAAATTATGGCAAAGTCAATTCTACAGCATCCTAATCCTAGTATTACGTGGAGTAAAGACTCATGTCTAATCTAGTAAATGTATAATCTATACATTCACAGCTGAACCATGTGCATAGTGATTTGTGATGAAAAATTAACAAATTAACGACTGGATCCCTTGCTATCCTTGCATTTTCTCATAATTTAACAGCAGTGTTCTGGTGAAAAAGGTAGTGAGCCGAGACGTCCCAGCTCTATGCTCTTTCCACACACATCCGACACCCATGACAGATTGACTTCAGCGAGCCACGCCATCCGTCTCCCACTGGCTATCCATCAGGCCCTCAAAGTGCCCAGGGCTTATGGAGTCCATCTGAAAGCATGGCTGGAGGATGATGAAGACTCGCCCACACATGTACAATCCCACTATACACATACAAAAACACATGCGCACACACACACACACGCACTCATTCCCAAGCATGCACACAGACACACACACACACTCATACACAAGCATGCACACAGACACACACACACACACACACATACTCATACACAAGCATGCACACAGACACACAGACACTAGATCCATGTATCAATTCAAATTCATGTAGATCCATTACATGCAGATCCATGTATGAATTCAGCACATCCTTAATGTTAACAACAGGCTAAAGTTTAGCTTGTGGTCTACTTAATTCTGTAGTTCCATCTTGTCTTGATATGACTGGTCTCTATGCTGTGTGTATGTGTGCTATTTTTATACAGCCATCAGTCCACTGATGGGAGCAAAGGTAATTACCACCATTTCAAAGCTTGCCACCCTCACTGCCGCAGTAGTGAGGAGAAGAATCCCATTGTAAAAAGGCTCACCACAGTACATTTTCACTCCACTCTGACTGACCACAACAATGTGAGTGCTGTGTAGCTGGGGTAATAGCTAGTCTGATCACACCAGACTGTGCAGCAGCTAAAACAACACAACACGATATGGCTGAGAGGCGTCAGCAGGAAACACTTCTTTCTAGTGTTCATGACAAAGGCCAAGGATGACATTTTCTCAGCGTCTGCCTGGTATTTTCTCATTTCAATTGATGTACAGCAATTTTGATGTAAAGCCAACTTAAGTTACACAGCCATATAAAAAAGGTATTTGTGTGTAGATATGTTTCAAGTGTATGATGAAGAGGCACTTGCAATATGATCCTCAAGGGGTGATCAATACCTACAATGCTATAATGTTATATACATTATGTGCCCCCTGGTGTAATCGCTCTTACAGAAACTGAGGTCACTCAAAGGGAAGTCCACCCCTAGTTTAGGGTCCAGTTTACTATCCTTAAACAGCGTTCATCCAGCTGCAAGCTGGCCATAAATCTGCCCTCTGCCTGCGTCAAGAGAACCGTTCCAGTTGATAGTTCCAGTGCTCTTTTGATGGAAAGCAAAGTGCCGTGTTCACTGAACAGAGGAGACACACTAGTGAGTCTTTGTCTCCTGGCGCTTAGCCCAGGGGGAATGTGTGTGTGTGTGTGTGTATATGTGTGTGTGGGGGGGGTTACTGGAGAGTGAGCTGAGTGCCTGCCATAATTCTTTTCTCTCCACTCCTCTCCAGACCCAGGACAACTCCCAGTCCGCCTCCCAACGCTCCCTCCTCTGGCCACCACCAGCCGTGACTCATCACTACACTTCACCAGGCAGGACATTTTACATTACCATGGATGGAGGAAGACCAATAAGGTCATAAGGCTAATCGCAGTCCTATCAAGGGGTAGCACACCACCAATGATTGTATCTGCTGTCACAGTGTCACGCTTGACTAAGAAACACTGGCAAGGTAGACAACTGTGGGGTTTGAAGCAGGTGGACTGTTGGGAATACAGGAAGGAATACAGCCACAGAACAGAACTCACGTGAAAACATACAGTAGGCTACGTTATAATGTGGGGATAGAGTATTAAAAAACTGACACGCTGTTAATTACATAATGTTGATCGATTAATCTCCTGACTGTACAGAATTAGATTTTCTTATATTGCCAGATTGACAAATGGATTGTCTGATCCATTGCAATGGCTGCAGTTTCAGCTGGCATTGGGCATGTGATCTGATTTAGAAGAAATGAGTGTCAACACATGAACAGATGCTTGTACAGTGTATTTATAATATTTACTGCACATGCCTCACATTGTTTTACACAATCAAAAGAAACATAGATCTCCAAAGACTACAGAACAGAGTGTAACATGGCACACACATGGTGATTTACATGACTAAATTTTGCTTACACAACACTGTACCACGTTGTGTTGAACTGTACTGATTTACATTACAGTTACATGACCGTAGTGTTTAACTGTACTGGTTTACATTACATTTAAACACTCTTTGTGATAGTAGGTGAGCAAGTGGAACTTCATAATGTATTATGTGAGACATTCAGAATATTAGAAAAGTGATATTACGAAAGAATTACACTGAAGACCTTTGCAGGGGATGATTTGTTCCTCATGTTGTCAGGTCAACCAGCAAGTAATCTAGGGCTAAGAGACAGCGTGGAAATTTGCAGCAGAAATCAAATGCTAATCTCTGTCAGATCCATATCTAATATACTGTAAGTACAGTGGATGGGTTAGCAACATGCGTTGACATTGGCTTTACATAACATACATATGGAGGTGATGGAACATGAAGTGCCTTAGAAGTGAACCTCGAAGCAAGTGTGTGTGCCAGAGTAGGTGTGATATTTTCCTTGCCTCAACGTCTAGCTGGTGAAGCTTGGGCCAAGCCGCAGCATCATTATCATTTTTTTAAGCGAGTAAAAAAAAAATGCACAGTAGCAGTTGAGTTGGAGAAATAAAAATGCAGGCCAACTGTTTATGTAAGAGAAAAGAAGATCCAGCTTCGATTTAGGAGTTTAAAAGTTTCTAATGCCAAAAACAGATTCAATCTGAAACAGAAATTGCTGATATAGCTCCCCACTATGAGCAGATAGGAACATAACATTTTTGTCTCAGCCACATACTGAGCCAGAGTTATATCCTTTTTACCAGGTCAAGACACCTGAAAGTTTTTAAACTGATATAATGCACCTTCATACTGTAGACCTGCCGCCACCATATATTTATCAGCCTCTGTGAGTCCCGACGGCAACAGCTAGCTATCAATTGGCTACTGAGATATTATATATATATATTTTTTTGGTGAAATTGTCATGTTGTCATTCTTACATGCAAAGTAAGTAAATATCCCTCATGAAGGCTTTGGACAAAATGTTGGTCAAATAAAGTTGCAAAACAAGTGAAGTTCTGAGTGTGTGAAGACTTGTTGGGTTTTTTTTTGTTTTGTTTTATTGAACTTTCCAGTCAGTGAGCACCTCAACAAGGTGTGCATTTACTCTCTGTTCTAAACAAAACACAAAGTTAACGCTGACAACAGCAAGCGGGGAATTTGTTACAGCTTCACATTGGCTGTATGTGATGTAATCATTGTAAAATCATTCTCCTAAGATTGGAAATTGTGCAATTCAGCTGCTGGTATGGAATGTAGGCTATTCATGCTCCACTCTCATATTTGGCTATCCTATTTTAGGGCGTGTGTAAAGTTCTTTTTTAGCTAAAAAATACATAGTGTAATCATGAGTTGATTTTGACGGGAGATGATATGTGAGGTGTCAGACAAATTAGAACGCTAGTCTATCAGATTTTTGTTTTAGATTTGAAGAATTACAGTACTTTGTCTGGTAAAGCCATGCAAGCACCTTGTGAGCATGTCAGCCTGTCTACCACTCATCTGTGTCCAAACACCTTAAATCCTCCCCTTACACACCTCTTTACCCAGACAACAGTCTCTGTTGAGCTTGTCCACATACAACTGTAAAAGTTCGAAGGTTTTCTTTTCAGTTGTCTGAATTTGTGTTCAACTGACCTTCTTCTGGTAGAGGTTCAGGCAGCTTTGAACAATTAATCAGAATTAATAGCAATGGGAAGTTAAACTGGGCTAGACTGGGAAGCTCAAGCATTGGAAAAATCACTATATTAAGTTATTAATCCTCTAGAAAAAGGTAGTTTATCAACTGCACATTCAAGATCCTCTTGCTCAAATACACCTCCTGACACATTAGTGACGTAACTCCTTCACTGCATCGCCCCATTTAAATAATAAAGTAAAATACAATAATGATAAAAGCAGACAGATTTTTGCTGTGTATCATTACATTTTCCATTTGGTAACTAAATATGACCATGAGAAGAGTTGTACAGCTAGAGCATTTTTTTCCAGTGGCTACCTTGATGTTAATTATGACCCAGAGGTTTACGGTGGACCACAATCACAGAATAGAAAGCTGTAGACTTAAACTGTCATGACAATTGTTATTAATATCATTTACTTTCAACTAACTGTCAAGCAAGACACAATGCTTCACAAGGTACAACTACAAACAAGGTGAAGGCTGGATTAAACAATTGCTCAATTGTGCAACACATATAAACAGATAGAACACGTCTAGTTGTATTACAAGTGGTGAACAGCTACGGAGGTGAGTTTTTAGAGATGATTTGAATTTGGACAGGTCAGTACTATCACAAATGTGTTTGGGGAAGGAATTCCAGAAGGAGAGGGCCGCATAAGAAAAGACTCTGTCACCCCAAGTCTGGTGTTTGGTCCTGAAGGGTATGAAAAAGAGTTTGGCATCAGAAGAGAGGAGGGTGCAGGAGAGAGTATGATGGCTGAGTTAAGGGCAGCTTATAGAGGGCTTTGTGTTTGAGGAGAAAAATTCTGAATTGTATTCTTGATAATAATTATTCCTGCAAACACATGTGTAACAGTTTTTTGAAAAGTTCATCACTAAGTGGAAAATGGATAATTTGCAAACAGTTAATGAAATTAGTGTTATTATTGGAAATGTGAATTTGTTGTCTGGCTAAAACAGAGTGAAGTAAACAGTGCTGTCTTTTTAGCAGGAGGTAGGGCCATATGATGACTTCTCCCACTGAGGCACTCATATATAATGGAGCGGAACATTCACAGAAATGCTTTCAGTGCCTCAAGACCCGCATTGCATAACACCCCCTGATTTCTGCCCATCCCCATGACAGACTTGGCTGAACGCCTACATGCTTCCAGCGCAGCACTGGCACCGTGGACCCTGAAGGCCTCTCATTGAGACGGCTGCGAAACAATCTCTGTTTTTCACCAGCCTTCGTCAATCATCGTCTCTCCTCCTCCTGCTGCCAAAATGCAATGCTCCCTGCCGCACAGCCACCTGGTGCTCTGTGTTAATGCTCCTGCTGGTCCCCTTGCTCATGACGAGCCTCATGTCAAACGCCAAACCCTAAGGCAAGCACAGCTTTTGAACATATATCCAGAACTTATGGAGTGATGGATGACCTCACCATTGGATGCTGTAATAACATCTGTGTGGTGCTGATTTGTGTGTATGTCGAGCTGGTACAGCACATAACTCAACAGCTACAGTCTATTATTTCCCTATGTGATTCTGGATGTAGACATTCTGCTAGAACTATCATTACTTGATGCTCCTTTAAACGCATGCCTCAGGACATCCTTCAGCAGCTTCTAAGAGCTTTGAAATACTCGTTAAAAAGTGCAAATTGTGTAAATAAGATGGAGAAATTTCATTTGAGGGTTATTTGGGGCTGATGTGTACGTAATCTTATGAACTAACATTGCAACCACCTAAGGCTCAGTCCAAAACACAGACTCAAGAGTGCATTTATGCTTTGCTCATTGACACTGTGCTTAATGGGATTATATGAAGGAGCAGAGAAACAGTAAGCTGTCCTGATAAACTGCTGTTGTACTGTGGCACAACAGTCATATCTTACTTCAGGTATGCCAACATCACATCTCTATATATCCACAGTAATGTTAGTGCCACAAGTTAGACACCGATCAAACAGTGGTCTCATGATTCATTACAGCACAGTTGGACAAAGAAGGCATGTCCAGCAGTCCTCTAAGTTTATTTACTCACAAATTTAAAGCACATTTTTCACATGACCTTTCACCGGCAAGACTCCCCCCCAAGCAGCTGACAGTAATCAAATTAAAGCCCTCACTTGTGTAAATGCAGAGTCTGACATTCACAGCCTTGTGTTTGTCTCATTGATCCGGCTTGGTGCCAGACTCCAGCGCCTCGCTCAGTTCTCAATTCCTCTGTGCTTTCCCCAGTGCCATTTTTTGCTCTGCCTTGCGGGAGAACAGCAGCCGCATACAAATGATGTGTGATATTTAAACGGTTGTAACATTTGCTGAACTCTAACCATCTCCTCCTAATGCAGGTCCCTGCTCCCTACAGCAAAAAATATATGCAAATCATCAACACTGTAATTTTCATCTCTCACTCCCGCCACTAAATGTTTGGTCCCACTGAGGAGAGCCGTTTGAAGCTGCCTAGGTCCTTGCCTGACATTAATGAGCAAACATGCATCTAAATGTGTACTGGATTATCTGTGGTGCACAGAGATGCAACCAGATTAATTTCAGAGACAATAAATTGAGATGTGGTTTTTGTGCACTTTTGTGAGGCAAAGGAAGACTTCCAACAAAGGCCAAATGACAAAGAAATAAATAAGCCTTGCAGGAATGGGATTATCCTGTATTGTTCAGATTTCACTTTGAGCCAAAACTGTTGCCTCCCACAATGCATCTTACAAAAGGAGGCTTTGATGATGTCATCTGATGTCATGTGACCTATGGGACAATGAACAACAAAGCATTCAGGTGGCATGAAATTGATCCACATTTGAGATTGCAATGCACACACAACACACAGTGGAGCCCACTGTGATGCTCAATACACTTGACAACACAATGGGAGAAGTGAGGATAAGGGATATGGTATGAGAGCAAATAATGAAGCATCACACTAAGTCGTACCACCTTACCCCAGTTGCCACAAGTCTCTGTCAGCACCATGGACAGCTCCACTGCTTTTCTATTACTTCGTATATTCTCCTGAGCTAATGACACCATGGAGTAGCTGTTTAGCACATGCACATATACAGCGTATATACACATATTTAACAAATACTGTACATTTTCTTCTTCAGTATGAAATTGGCTATTTACACAATGGATGCCCGTAGATCTGTATTGCTCTAAGGCAAAGGCAAGGATGGATACACATTAAAATCCACTCAAAAACTGACATAAATGCCGGGATGCCGCTCTACATTCAGATTACAGGTTTTATTTAAACTCTCATTTGGGAGAAGACATTTTCAGTGAAAACAGTCCAAAAGTGAGTCAGACTAACCTATAAACACTGCTGTAGAAGGATATAGTGCTGTTATTATCTTTGATCCAATGCATCTGATGCATGGCCAGCTCTCCCTATTACATCAAAGTACGAAAATGCTGACGATTAGGCCTGATAATCCCAGTGCATTTCCCTCAAACTGAATGCCGAACAGAACAGTAAAAAGGGCTCCTATTAATTACACATTACATCTGAAATATTCCACCGCATCTGAACTTTTGCCATTAGCTCAGGAAATAAGCCCCAGCCAAGCAGAAACTCTGGCTGGCTGTTTGGAGCAACTCATAGCAGCTCACCCACCCACCCTCCACTCCTCCACTGTAAGCACAAAGTGCACATGAAGACATTCTCCCTTCCTTCATTTATATGCAGGAGAGGCCTGATCTCCCCCAGGCAAGGGGGGCCTGAGTCAGCAGTGGGAAAGCAGCATTGACTGGCCTGCAGAGAGCTATCCAGCAATCAAAACAGGCCTTAGTGGCATCCATCCACCACAGACTAAAGAGAGTTTATTCGAAGATGTAACCGATGGACGCCGCCCCCCCCCTTTACAAAAATAAATATGCTTAGCTGCCCAAGCTGAAATGATCTCTGAGGGAATCTGGAGATCCTGGGGCAAGCTGCTACACGAGAGATAGAGTAGTATGGGTCTGAGTGGACAAGGGAAAATGTGTCCGTTTATCTCTGAAAGAACCGTAAGAAGTAAACACATGGACACTGATGATTTCTGAGAGAATAACAACATATACCTCTATGTTCATTTTTTACAAGTTTAAGTTCTGAACAAATACAAACTTACAAAAATGTATTTGTTGGTACTTATACATATGTACAAAAGTATGATGACTGAGTGATCTAATTTATTATCATTAAGGTGTTTTTTTTTCTCGCTACCAGGTGGCGGCAGCCTACGACCTAGCTAAACACCATGCGGTAAGAAAATATTACAAAGAGTGGATGATAACCTCGCCTAATGGAAAAATGGGTACCTCAATTAATTACATGGAAATAAATTGCAAATCTCAAGCTAAAAATAACCTGAAATGTTTCTTTTTCATGCGTTATTTTTCAGGAGCATCCGTGACCACCACCTCTGCCGCAGCAGCTGCGTCGCCATCATCTTAATTAATTGTATTTTAGTTCGTGTAAACATGCTAAATTGGGTTATGCCAAAACAAAATATACCGTTTTGTTAAATAATGAGAATTATTGTTTTCTTTGTTCTGAAGCAAATTTAATGACGGACTGTCAGTCTGGAGTTAAGTCAAAGTTAAAGCCCCAGCTAGTAAGAGGGTCATGCAACTTTTCCTTTTAAGTTTTCTTAAAATAAAGACAGCACAGATTTAAAATTGCAAATCCTGTCTCTGGTATTGTCTTTGTCTTGCTTAACATCAGGTGTCTTGCAGTGGCGTGGCGTGGAGAAATTCTGCAACAAGTAAGATAAGATAGGCCTAACTAACTTGTGTTTTCCTAAGTTTTGTTTTCTCCCACGGACCACTATGGCATTAAGCATACAAACTTCCAAAACATAACAAGGTTATGGCTCTTTAATTCGTAGGAGAATTAATATTATTTATGGTGAGCATAAATTCTGTTTTGAGTCGGCACACCGTGTTCCAGTACATAACATATCTTTATGTGTATGTGAAGTATTTGATACTCAGAAATATCTTCATTCTGAAGATCTTCATCTTCATCTTCATTACAAAATACTGACTCAGGCTAAGCAGTATTCACAGGAGGCAGACTAGTAATAAAGAAAAAAGACGCGCTCAAAAAAAAACATGGAATCAGCTGGAGGGCCAATGAAAATTGTTCCAATTGTTCCGGAAGTTGCCTACCCGTGGTGTAAGATAATATTGCTCTGCATGCAGATAGTTTATATCATTAAGTGATGTGTGTAAATGTGTAATGTAAATGAAGTGTAAATGATGAAAAGGGTTAGTATTAACTAATACAACTCAGCTACATAAGTATTCTTAATAATCAATCAATAAAAAATTAGGTAATGACAACATTGATACTTCTTGTAGCACCATATTGTATAGAGTTACCTTATGTCTAAGCTTAATCGTACATTAAAGTTTGCATTTCTGGTTGGAATACAGTTGCATCCAAAAGATACTTTCACCAAAAAAAAAAAAAAGTTCTGCATTACGTGAAAAGATAAAAAAAAAAATTGGAAATAGAAACTAGCAGAAATTTGATGTCTTGCAGGCATTATCGAAAGACCTCACCTAAAGTCCAGAATAAGGCAGTCTTGCCATCCTAAATGCTTTATGGTTCCTGACAGCTATTTTAAACATGATTTTCACTTCAGGCAGTCAAATGCAACGATTCTGTCATTTCGCTAGCGCAGGTAATCTATTCACCCTGGATCCTTGACTGATTAAAGATAAAAAACTATCCAAGGTCATGGAGGAAAAGATTACAGACATTATTCTGAGTCCCTGGCTGAGAGCTGGCTTTAGTATAGTATATATTGGTATTTTATGATAATGAGTGACTATAACACATAAATAAAGACAAAAATTGTCAGCTTGCTATAAATCAACTATATTTTTCTTTCTCTTTTTCTTCTTAAAACTGCAGCAGAATCAGTCATCAAATTCTTAAGAGACTAATTGTTATGCAAATGACTTTCTGTCTAAGTCCAAGACATTTACATTTTTT
The DNA here is from genome assembly GCA_015244755.2 of Tenualosa ilisha. Lineage (NCBI taxonomy): Eukaryota > Metazoa > Chordata > Actinopteri > Clupeiformes > Clupeidae > Tenualosa > Tenualosa ilisha. The sequence goes on along the minus strand of PYXC01000541.1, from coordinate 4,169,502 downwards.
GATAAGAACTTCCTCCTCTGTTTCAACAAAGACAAACGCTGTGAAACTCTTGTTATGTGGGGGGCTTGAGAAGGCAAAGCAATTTTGCCCTGCCACCACACTGTGAACGCGTGAGTGAGACCTTAAAAGAAAACACTGCAACAAGACCCGAATACATTATTAAGAAAGATAAGTAGTGTGTGTGTGTGTGTGTGTGTGTGTGTGTGTGTGTGAGAGAGAGAGAGACAGAGAGAGACAATGTGTGTTTTGTGGGGTGAGGGTGGAGGGCAAGCAGAATATATAATAGACATGACTAATCGTTCCTCCCTCTGTAGGTTTGCACCTCACATTCCACTAAAGGTAATTACAATTGCAAATATCCCTACCTGGAAAACATGTGGGCTTGAGCTTTGAATCACAGCTGTGGTTTAGAAAAAAAAAAATGTTTTTCCCTCACAGTTCTCATAGCAACATATCCATGTAAGCTGTTTACCGTGGCCCAAAACAGAAACATGGCACTGTGTAATCAGCTTTTCCAAATGACATGATTGCCCACATCTTCAGCAACAATGCATAAAACATAGGGTTTAAGACATATACTTGTCTCAATAATGCAACCAAATCCAAGCGTCCTAAATGCACATGTTCACTAGGGGCATGGTAAGACATTTGGGGCTCTATCAGGGCTGATTCATAGTCAACGCAAGCCATGGTGCATACTTGCATAGTAAACTGTGTGTGTATCAATTTTCTTGGGAGTCAATAGAAGCGCACCAAACAACGCACGTTCAGGCTGCGCTGAAAATACGCTCATGAGCTTGCATCCACAGCAACATTTGTGTACTTGCATTGACTATGAATCAGCCCTCTGGGTCCATCCATAGCTCTATGGACTCTGAACCACTCATCTTGTTTTGGACAAACTAACTGCACCTAGACTAGCGGCACCTTCAGTTTCCATCATTTTTTGGGTGTGATTGTGTTTAATAGTGATTTTTTTTGTTGATAACTAGAGAAGTTCTAACACTGGGGGAGATGCTCTCTGTGGATGCTTAACAGTGTCTGTCTGCTTGTCTGTTCTTCATTCCCCATTGCACTATATATCCCTTCAGGCTTTATGGTGGGAGAACATGCGCTGACATCTCCCTGGATGCTGTAGGTGTAACAAGGCCTCTTCTGCTGGCTACCTTCTGGTGCCAAGCTGTCACACACTCCCCACCAAATATGCCTACACATCTCAAGGCTGTATCTCTTGTGTGAAGGAGACATACATTTCTATCCTATGTTAAGTGAGCAAGAAGTCAGGTAAATCTTCCAAATGGTCTCTGCACACCTATACATTTGAACACACCTGACAGCCTTAAGCAGTTTGACTTATTAAATCTTATAGAGTATGTTTGTAACACAGTGGCCATTTGAGATGAGGACATAAGAATATGTTTAGGCTGCTTAATGTCTTTGTGTCTCAATAATATTAGCATCATATTTAGCCTGAATATAATCCCGCCTTCATAATTCATTGGGGTTAAATGGACACTGCCTGGAGTTCAGTCTCCTCTTATTACAGAGTTCATTTATTATTTTTCCAAAATATGCTGATTGCTTTGATACCATCACATTGAGCAGATTCCTGCTGGAATCATCCTATGAAGATTACAAAAAAGTAAGGCACCACAGTTGAATTAATCAACATTTGGAAATTGTGGGAATGGAGCTTTTGTTTTTTTAAAACTTGTCTTCATTTTGGAGGACTGCTGCCTGCTTATCAATTTCCCCAAGAGTGTCTCAGCTCCATGTTGAGTTACCAGGGGCTATGGGCAGGAAGATTCTGCCAACAGTGCTCACAGTGCTAAAACACACACACACACACTTATCCTGGCAGCACACCATGAGGCTGGTGTGTGTGTGCCTGTCATATGGCCAGACTGTAGTGGAGGGATGTATCCATTAGAATCTAAGCCTATTAACACCTTAATAATAGTGGCCACCACTAATGAATGTAAGAGAAGCAGAGACACGCATCAATCAGTGACACAAATCATCCTCTGAGAATGCCTCCAGTGGCCCTAAAAGTAGTGTTTGCCCAACTATTAATTAAAACATTTACACTACTACATTTTTTTACAAAGCAATATTCTCATAAAATAATATGGAAAGTGGTTATGGGAAGCTGTCTTTGCCAAAAAGATTCAGCTGAAGCAAAGCTGTGTGGGTGTACGCATCACATGTTCCTCTAGAAATTATTATGGAAACTGCCATAGCAATGACTGCAATACAAGTGCCATGAATTATCCCATGTGCAGATAATGATTAGATCTGTGGCAACCACATGACTAAATCCCATCTACTGCTTACGTGACCTGCCAGTGGATTGGAAGAAATGATAATTACACCACACAGTAATGCCTTCTATTGATCTAAGTGAAAGTGTGCCATCATGTAGTTTAGAAGTCATGTTGAGGGAGTAAATCCATAAAAAATCCTTTACTGTAATTTTCATTACTCTACCAAAGAATTGCCATCTTTGATGGCCATCAATAATCTCAAGACAAAAATTACACTGTATCAGCATCAGCAAGAGATTTTTTTAACAAACCTAGACCATCTGATTAAGGTGCATTCAGAGATGAACTGGCAATTAGTGTAGTGATGTGGTACATTGTTGATTTGAGGTGTTAATGCATTTATCAGCTTTGATTAGAGCAAATGCTGAGTACAATTTCTGAGTACAACTTCTATGGCTCTCTCACCTCCCAGTAGAGCTATAATTTGAGGAGATTGAATCCCCCTGTGAAAACATTATTTCATAACCTTCAGTTTCAGAATTATAATGAGTCTCTGGGGAGTGCCTTCTTCTAAGTGGCTTCTTATTCTAAAGCATCACTGAAAGAAATCAATCCACTACATAACACAAATGTCGTTGTCCTACAGTCTCAGGAGGTCAGTAGTCAAATCGGAACATCGAAACAGACAGATAATTAATTGGAATGTGGCATATATGATGGCCAACTTCCAGAGGCAACTGGATTTTTGAGTGTCACTTTTAGAATCTCAGCAACAATATAGTATACACTGTTATTCACTCAAGTAAAATCAGTCATTCCAAAGGAAAAAGATTCAATGGAGCAGTGTAAAAGATATCAAGGCAATGTTTTGTAACAGAAATGAATAAATATTTGGCTCTCCCAATCCTCCATGCTCAAAGCAATCACTTTTTCAATTGACATACAAAATGGGATATAATACAATTTGGCTTCATAAGTCATTGATTAGAGAGCTGAGTCATTTCACATAGATACATATTTTTGTGAGCTTGAACTGATCATGAGAACATTCTTACAGAATTAAACACAATTTGTATTATTACGAGCCGTTCAATACAAAGTTGTTTAATCAACAGACAAATCAATTTCTGATGTATGAAAACAGACAAAGAATTGCAATAACCAGATGTTATAAAAAATGCTATTTTTTCAAGACAAGGCCTGCAATTTCACCACACACATCATTGCACACCAACCCCCTTTTCTATCTTCAAGGTCTCAAACTCATTACTTCATTTGCCTGTGGACAGTGTCCCCTATTCGTCTGTCTGATCTATGTTTTTACATGCGACTCACAGCCTCAGAGATGCTCTGAGACTCTTGCATGCGATAATTAGGAAAACATCATCCTCTGTGAATTCCCCTCTGTGCCTCTTGCCTGCATTTTATCCTGTGCGAGGCATCGGGAAGCACATGCTCTTCAGAGGCAGTAGAAATTGGATGCTTAATCGTGCTGAACCTCTAGTAATGCGGTGCCACACAAAGACACGGAGGCAATGCATCATGGCCGACTCTGCCTTAGCAACACAGGCCTCAAGAAGGTTGTCAAGATGCAGAGTGGAGGAAACTTTAGAGGTTGCTTTTGGCTGCTGAAATAATCACTATTTTTAGCATGACTGGTGTTGTGCCACTTGGGAGGTGTCAACAAATCAACCCATGCAAGATCATAGTGTACCCGAGATTCTCCAGAACTATGAGATTCCTGAGCTATGAAATTCTTGGGCAGTAAGGACCCTCACTCAGCTATGACTGGGCTTTTAAGTGCCTTTTGTGTTTGTGTGTCAGTGTGTGTTCTTTTTAGGGGTCAAGGAGCTTGACTATTCCAGAATATACTGATTATATGTTGTTTGGTTGTTTGTTGAAAGGAATAAGAAAGAAACACAGTCCGTGTGGTTACATGCACAGAGAAATCTGATTAAAGCATTAAGTCAGAGTATTCAGAATTATGAAATATCTCAGTTTACATGCTAAAAAAAATCTGATTTCTTTGATTTCAGAACCATAGAAATGGCTCTGTTTGATTCCATTGGTGCGTTCTATAGAATCTTGATGAGACATCTCCATCCATAAACTCTGAGTTACATGACAGAAATAATCAGATTCCAATTGGATACTCCAGTACATTTAATCAGATTTCTTAAAATCTGATATCAATTGGATCTCTCAAGTTACATGACAATTTCTAATCGGAGTAAGGTGAATAATCACTTGAAATCCGATGGCTTGTTTGCATGTAACCACACTGAGTTTAGCTGTGCATACATTTTGCCAAGCATATCAGTGTGAAAATACAGTTTCAGCTTTTGGTTAGAATAACCACTTTGTACAGAAAGAAAGTGGAAGAGAGACAGTGGTTCCATTGTTTAAATGCATGAAGTTCAGTGTCATTTTAAAGACATTATTGAAATATTGATTTAGATTAGAAGTTTCAATTTTGGCTAACTGGCATTATTGGGGGTCAACAGAGGGCAAACAGTGTCACTGTATTTTAAGAACTTCCCTCAGCCATGTGTCCCACATTATAAGATTTGACTCTCTGATCATGTCTTATTTGTCCTTGGAATCAATTATCAAATGTCCAAAGTGGCATATTCCTCAAAACAAATATTATACAAACACAAACCAGACCACACAATAATTTCATAACTCAATAAAGACAGATAAACTGAAACCAAGAGATCAACCTATTTAAATGAAGTCACCAATCAGAATTGGTAAAATTGTTGAAGGTAACTTGTGAAAGTATCTTCATTTATCATCAAAACCTGAAAGGATCTGAAGATGAAGCAACTACTAAAAAAGGAGGAACCCAGGCTCACAAACAGATGAGGACTATGATAGAGATCTAGAGTGAAAATGGCAAGGCTTGTAAGACCATCCTCCCAACCACAATCATGAATAACACTTAAAGCTAAAGACTTCCGTCAGATCCGATTAAGTGGCTTTCACTCACTTTAAAGATAGTGCCACTTAATTATTATGAGTGTATGAATGCATCAAATTGTCTCGTTCTTTTTCTTATCGACAGCACCCGGTGACCTTGAACAATAGGCTATGGATTATATAGCAAGAAATATACATGATCTTGAATAAATGAGAAATCTGAGGCAAAATGTAGAATTTTATGTGTAATTTTAAATTTTCAAATCATAAATGGTCTGACCCAAGTCTAAATTCCATAACACAAGCTGAAAACTTTAAGACTTGAATAACAAATGTTCCAGTTTTCCTGTAGTTACTTGCTTGAAAACTTTGCAAACATGCGCACCAATATCAAATGCTGTGTTCAGGCTTACAACCTACACCTAATCTATCTTCCTATATTTAGCAAGAGTGTGACCTGTAGAACCTTAACATAGTCAGTGAGGTGGTGAAGCAGCAACTCCACTGCTTGTTGTTGTAGGCATACTGACATTTCACATTGAGGGTTACAGTCTACAAACTAAAGGCGAGCATTGGGAAGCTAATGTCACACTTGGATGTATTCATGAGAGGCAATTACTAAGAGAAAAAGAGAACAAGAGAGAGAGAGAAAGAAGAGGAGAGTAAGCAAAGAAAACAGCCTTGGGGAAATCTGGTCTAAGCACACCTGAGATGGTATACCTGACACAGGCTTATGGCTGCCCCCCTCCGCATCTTACAATCTGACAATTCCCAGACGACTGTTACAGAACAGACACATTCCAGTTTAGCAAAGAAATTGCATCACATCACTGCATCACAAAAAAGCACATCATTATTACAAAGGAAAAGGCCTTAAGACCAGGAGCTGATCACTCTTTGCTGTCTGGCAAGTTGAATGAAAATGTAACGCTTAAAGCGCCACATGTAAAATGTTTCTTTTGGTCGACTTCCTCTCTGATGCAGGTTTATCTGAGCGCCTTTCTAACTGAGATGCTCTGACCACGCAGTATTTTGGTGTGTGTCGTAAAGGTCTGAACAACTGCCAAACAGGAGGTTACTATGACAACGAGGTGAGCGATTATTTGTTGCAGAGGGAGAGACTGTAGTAATGACACTATCACTCTCTCTTCAGGATATAAAGCATCCATCCAAGGCATCGTTTGTGATTTCTGGTGTAATTGTCACAGATAATTGGGCCACATTTTACCTCACTGTTTTACTTCTGCAGTCAAATGCCAAAGTCAAGCATTGAGTGGACAATTACTATAAATTAACCACTTAGATGAGTACAGACATTGTGCGCATGTGTGTGTGCATGTGCAATCATGTACATCATGTGCAAATATGTCTGCATCTTGGTGAAAGCATGGTGATGTACTCTTCATGAGATTGTTTGCACTACGTACCTAGTATCACTCAAAGAATGCTTTCTATTCTTTACTTCAACGTCAAGGAGGCACTACATGCAGTGTTCTTTACAAAAGAGAAGTGATTTACAACAATGAGGTACCCACCCTGACTACTTCAGCACACATGAATGATAAAATCTGTGGAGTGACTAAAGATTAAATTCTTACAGTAATTCTAAGTAATTTAGACCACTGTAAATACTTACATGTCCAAAGGCCATACACTCTGTGTAACTTATATCACCCTGTGGGTGAGTTCAATAAACCCACATAACACTACAGGCTAAAGTCCCTTAGTCCTACCTCAAGCTCATTAATGCAGCGCTCTTTGGCCCAGAAATAGCCCTGCATGCACAAATCCATTTGAGGTTCCTTCTTGACTTTCCCAGCGCTAGAGCCCATTTTATGTAAGTGAAGGAGATAAAAACACTTCCCGCTCTGCTCTCACTAGCCAGTGGCAAAAAGTGTAATTTACGGTATCTAACATTTCTTTATCCCACACCAGCTTTGGTGCTTATGAAATAAATGCACAAAAATATGCGTTCTTCTCCATGTCCCAGTGCAAAATTTAGAGTGATCACTGTGCCATGACATCATAATGCAGTACAGTCAAGATCTAGAAGCACCAGAATCTGTACAGAGAGCATCATCCAAAAGCATGCAGACAAAGGAAATTTCATTAGTGTTTTAACCCTAAACATTTCCCTCTCTCTAAGGTGGACGGTTGTGAAGCATATCAGTAGCGTGCAGATGGCTCAAAGGCAGTTGAGCAGATGACAGGTTACAGTGATATGCGCTTAGAGGAATAGGGGGTCTGATGCACGATGGTGCAAGGCTTGGCAGAGATATCTTTTTTTCTCTTGGCAAGAACCTTTTTACTCATTTTCAATACCATGCTGGCACTAAACCGAATTGTGGTATGGACCACATTTTGAACAGATTACATACAGAAGTCCAATCAGGTAAATGACAGATGAAGGAATAACGTATTTGCCAACTCCACTGCATCAGGGTCGGGTTCGATCTGTCACGACTTATTTTTGAATATGGACTGGTGGACAATAAATTATGCTGCTTATTATAACGCTACTTGCCAAAATGTCAAAATAAACTACACAATACATCTTCTGAAATTAATTTGTTACAATTTCCTGGCCTCTTCGCTGCACAAATTGCACTTGGGACAAACATTCTTTAGAATGCATCTCATCGACCATCTTTACATTCACTTTAAATGCAGTTCCCTTGTGATAAGTGAATGGACTACTCAAGAAGTACCAGCAATGTCACAAAAACAAATAAGAAGCACAAAGCCTTTTAACATTGACAGCAATCTGATATATATATAAAACAGCAGGCTGATTATAAAATATTGGCTCTTAAAATCCTGGAAAGACCTGTTCAAAGCCAGTGGAGCATACTTCAGCATTCTGAATAGCAATAATAACAAAACGCTGAATAACAGAACGCTGGCTAACGCCAACTGATAAGGGCATGGAATCTCTGTTTCAGTTTCATTTTCCCTTGCCACGTTCAGTTAGCGTTAGCTAGCAGTTCAGAAATTCGGCCTATGTTGTACCAAATTTTCTTGTTCTTCCTCCTAACAACAGCACTTGCTGAGCTAAAACAACAGGGCTAAGGGTTGATTCACCCTGGACTTACCATTTAATTGAATTTTACTTGTGATTACAATATAAAAAAAAACACAATCAATTATTTTACAAGTAGACTATAAGGCAGGCATCACCAAATGGTGAACTTCGGTCCAGATCCAGACTGTGAATGGTTCTGTCCAGAACCGTGACCAGTCTGGTAAATTCACGAGATTACGTAATTTTCATGGAGCATTATTTTGTCCCGTTGTGGCAATTGACAGCGGGCTCTGCTATTCCAGTTAATACGACAACAGCTTCACTCAGTTGAGCCAATACCCAGCCAACAACAGCAGAGAGGAAGAGAGTTGAGTGAAGAGAGTTGAGTTAAGAGACAACATGGCTTGCTCAAAAAGGCAGAAAGTAGATGTGGAAAATCACTGTTTTAAAGATGAATGGACAGAGAAATATATGTTCATTTTTCCAGTGAGCAGTTCAAAACTAGTGTGCCTCGTATGCTCCGAAAACGTGGCATTAATTAAATGCATGAAGCACCACTACAAAACAAAGCACAGCTCTTTTGGGTTATCCCCTGAAGTCCGAGATGAGGGCAGGCAAAATAACTGAACTGCAAGCCCAGTATGACAGATCCACCCGACTCATCACACATACATTTACAGCCCAGCAGCGTGCAAATGAATGCTCCTTAAAAGTAGCGTGGATTTCAGGGCAACATAAAGAGAGCATTCTGCATTAAAAGAGCATTTTGATACTTTCTGGTTACTTTTAAAAGAGCATTTTCATAATTTCTGGTTACAGGATGTTTCTGAGAGTGTGTTCCCTGGTCTAACCAAAGTAGCACTGCACACCATGACTATGTTTGGATCGGCTTACAGCTGTGAGTCAGCTTTTTCCACTATGAACATTATGAAAAACTCAGGCTCAACAATGAACACCTACATATCTGCATGAGAATGGCACTAACTCTATTCCAACCAAGATTTAAATTACTGTTGAGGCAGCCACACGTTCATTTCTCTCATTAAGAGAAGTAAAAAAAAATGAAGAATTAAAAAAGAATAGTTCAAATAAAAATGTTTGCATTTGCTCTATTTGCAGTTGCTCCCTAAAAAGCCACTTTAGATGTGGACTTTTTTTCTTGAAAAGTAGGCTCTCAGTTTCATTTATTTTTCATTTCATTTAGGCTGGGACCTCCTTATTTTAAGAACAAAGAAGACAAAATTTAATAACTGGACCTTAGTGACTTTTAATTGAATACCCCTGCTATAAGAATAAATGACACATATGCACATCAATTGATGGAAAATGAATGGAAAATTAAAAGTATTGAACACTGCTGACAGCCTGACACCAAAACGACTTAGGACATGGTGCAATAAATAAAGTTAAGAGAGTGTGGTTCCTTCTTCAGCATACTTGACATCTTTAACTCACGCCCAAGTAGTTTGGGAGTTTTTGGAGTTTGAGCGTGCCTACTTTTGAAACAATCATGTTAAGCAATCATGATTTCAATATTGATAAAAAAAAAATCATGATTACCATTTTTTCCATAATTGAGTCGCCCTACAACCTACTACCCTACTACTTTCATACAGACAAACATCTGCCCAGTGCCTGAACTCTGCCCTGATCTTTTTGTCTGCCCTCTCAGAGCAGTCTCCCAGTGCTTTAGTGTGTTTGCTCCTTAAATAACACTAATGAGAGGATTGGCAGCAGGTGCCAGACAAGCAACCCCACAGTGGTGGGTGGAAGTGATTACACCCAAGCCTATGCCTCTGTGACGTAGGCAGGGACAACCAGAGAGGAGCCTCTAAGCCCTTGAAGCAAGATGAAAAGAGTTCAGTGCTGACATGACAGTGCGTTTTATGCATTTTGTATTTGGCAGCTTAAGTGCCGGGCAGTGAAAGGAAGCTATTACATCAGTGTCGCGGCTCCATGGGATACAAACCTGTGACCTTGGCAACTGCCACCACCTTTCACTATCCCATATACATTCATCCATCCCATATACATCAATCCATTTTTCAGCAAATTTCAGCTAAGGGCTGATGAACATTTTGTCAGCATGTGTTCTCACAGGGAATCAAAGCCAACACAGTAGTATTACTACTAGTGTCTTACCAAACCCATTCAGATAAGATCTGGATAAGAGGATAAGAGCCTTGTGGAGAAGACAACACACAAAAAAGTCCATGGCCTCATGGCCGGTAAGCATGCACACTGTGGTGCATACAAAATCTAAAAGGACACTACACTATCTGAGCTACTATGCAGTTGTACCCTCCATGTAATGTTGATCTTACGTTGAGGTATAAAATATAACAAACTTAAAGCGTAACGCCAGCAGTTTTCGAGTGTAGGCTGTCCAACAATCGTCCAAGAGAATAAAAGTCTATCTCTGAAAGTGAATGAACAGAGAGGGGATATGCACAGCTACTTAGCTGTTCATGGCAATAGCTTTGCAATAGATCTCCACATTTTTTCTCTACTAAATCAGAGACAGTTTAATAGGAATTTGCGTTACATTTACATTTGCGTTACATATTATGTTTTATTCTAACTTTTCATCCAAGATGGAAGTTGCAGAATAGCTAATGTGTTGTCTTCAGAAACAAAGGTTTTACTAAACACTGTGTACACCAAAAATGTTCTTAATGCTCAAGTTCATGTGTAGAGACCCTGATAATTCTGTGTCCAAAAATAGCGTTTTCAATGCGTCTGCCAAGTGCCTCGGGCTTACTCATTGAAAGGCATTGGACTGAAAACGCGAACAACAGTAAAACTATAGAAGGCTGCTAGCAACGTAATTTTTTTCTTTACACCAATGCCCATGCAGGAAAACACCCTACAATCGAAAACCGCTGGCGTTACACTTTAACTTGGCAACAGACAACAAAACACAGATTTTCTGACTATAAAGCAATCCTCTTGGTGAAACTGAGAAGATCCAGAGCTGTTTGACACTAGCAAAATGCAGGAATGCAGAACTATCAGAATGGAGAACTATTTTTCTCAAATGACAACAACTAGGTGGCATTTATGGGAAAATACTAACTGCAACATAAATGCAGACTGTCTAGATATGGACAGGCTTATGTGCTTGGTCAGTACAGTCTAAACTGTAAAGCTGTAGTAAACACAAGAAGCTGACTAAACAGACAGAACAGACAAATTACTATATACAGGACTGTCATTCTGAAATGTCACCATAAATCAGACTTCTTACCATTTTTATGCAATTGTTTTTTCAGACAAGCTCAATATGGTGAAGTGAGGAAAGGGGTGTTTTGTCCAAAAAACAAAACAAGATCTTGAGGACTAGCCTCAAATGCAATGAATTCAATTTTTTATTGAAATTAATTAAATTCCAAGAGTGCCAAATAGCACTAAAACTGTCAGTCAACATCCCGCACAGAGTCAGCCCCATGGGTGCCCCTTTTGCTTAATGCTTCAGGGTATTACAGGCAGTAAGATATACTTTTGTTCTAAGCACAAGGCAAGTGGAAGGCCCCATTCACACCAAGGCAAGCATAACAGCAGCAGCGGTTTCTTACTGCCCTTATTTCAGCACCCATGTTAACAGGTTAGACCTCGCACAATGCCTGCATGAACTGCCAGAGGCAGCCAGAGAACAGAGGAGACACTAATCAGTTCTCATATATTAAATGGGAAATGGTGTTTCTGGTTTGTAGTGTGAATCGGGCCTAACCCAACTCTAACTGTGGAAGAGCTCCAGGTCTTATGTGGACTGGTTGCAAGTGGTTTTAGATATAGAGACCATTAAAACCAAGCACTGCTTATGACTGATAGAAGGTCATCAGAAGCCAAACCTTTTCATGCTGCCCTTTCTTTTCAATCCCTTGGACACAAATGACAGCAAAGTCTGATTAATTTGAGGCTAGCATTTCTGTTGTGACCCCAAGCAGTAGTATAGATGAAATAGAGGCAATCAAAGCCTCTTTAAATAAATAAATATTTTGCAGGGTACCCGACTTAGGCTTAGTAGGTGCTGATCCATGAAATATGCCAAATCAGTCAGTGGGTGCTTCAGACGCTCAATGCCTGTCATGATCTGGAAAATAAGATGAAAGGCAATGCCAGTTTCAGAGACATCGGCACTTACAGGCCTCTGAATACTAATTCCTGAGACAAAAGTGTGGGAATGCATCAGGTCAATACACAGGGGAAAACTGTCAAGACTTAAGGAAGTAGGCATTACCAGTAGTCACAGACTACTAAAGACGGGTGTTTAATCTTCCATACATTGTTAAATGAAAAAAAAAGAAAACACAAGCCAGCTTGTGGACTGTGCGATTCCTCCTTAAAGCTTTCTTTGCAACACAGTCTAATACAGTCCTTCCACATCTCAGAGAATAAAAGGGGGGGGGGGGTGTTAGGCATATGTTTCACCATGCTGTATGCTTCTGCTAAGCTCCCTAACACCCACGCTAAGTTTCAAGAAGCTGTCTTCCAGTAGTTTCGAAAAACAAATTGTCCAAAATGTATCATCAGCCTTCATGTAAAGAATATTTTCAGTTAGAAGAAACACAGCAAGAGGAAGTTTATCATCTTCTACTTCAGGAAAACTATTTCAAGGGAGTGTGCTGACAAAGGGCATTCCATCCCTCCCAAATGTAGCATCTTTGTACTTTATTGGACAGCAAGACTTGTCTTAATGCAGTGAGATGGATTAAGTGAGACTTGGCCATTTCATGTCAGATTACAACCCATCTTTCATCGTGTATAAGGCTAGAGGCTAAATCAGATCCAAGATAGGAAATGACAATTTCCAAATCATGCAGATAAACTGCAATTGCAAGAGAAACAAGCAATTGTGCTTTTAATTCTAACATGGTTTGTTGACCAATAAAAATAAAGTTTGTGTTTTGCTGTTTTTACAGATAGTATAATGTAAATGGTTGTCAAATATTTCTTTATTTTTTTTTCAAAAATGGAATCCTTTTCTCATTTTCTAAAGGTAAAAGGGCATATAGTTCACACATAAAAATATGATTCAATAGGTTCAGTCATCAACGAAATTGTTAAACTGTCCTCGGGCATTTTACTCTAAATCCACAATTTGCTATTTAATTATTTGCTATTATTTGTTATTTTCACCAGTGCTTGCAGGAACAGTGATACAATTTAAGAAGAGTTCAATCACTTAGAATTCAATGAGGCTGAAACAAGGAATGTCAATACCTCATAATTCTTACTCATATAATGAAGCTTCTGAAACATAGCCACTTTAATACAGTGACCAAGAATATATAGGCGCATGACACACTATAGTCTACCAATGCTGAATTGGTTAAGATCTTACCTATTTGTATGGTTGCTAAGCCACATAAAAAGCTCCTATATAGTGCCTAATCCCTGCAGCCTGAACTGTATTGTAACCATGTTTCTTTTGCTCCACAAAGACTGCCAACCTCACATTTTTGTGGCCTATGCAACTGAATTTTTTGCTAGTGGCCCTCAACAATAAACTGACTGAAACAGCACTGCAGGGTGTCTATGGATTGGCCTAATGAATGTAAGTTATCCAGCGGTTATTATGATCACGGAAACATGGTTAAATTTACATCCTATAACTAGGGGGTGGGAGGGTCACCACTAGGTAGATGACGTGAGACACTAAAAAAGTGGGAGATGGTCTCTTTTTTTCTCTCCCTCTTAACATGCCGCACTGAGCAAGAAGCTTGTTCACTGCATAGCACTGAAATGCTGCCAGACGTTGACAAGCCAGAGGGTGTGTGCGCACTGGAATGTGTAATGGTGCGTAGCACTTCGGCACCTCAATTCAGTCCTCACACACCAGCACACACAGACACACACACACACACAAACAGACACACACACACACACACCCTTGGAATACAAACGGAACACTAAGGGCAACAGTGAGGTTTGTGTCACAACCACCATCCCACTCTGAAACCGTGTGGCTGAAGTTCACCACTGCCATTGTGACAGTGCAGCCAGCGCATTCATGTCAATACACTGAAGTGTCTGCATTCACCAGCTCAATGACCTAGCAGCTGTTTGTCATCTCAGACAACAATAGCAATTACCCATGAATGATTTGCTTTTGAAAGCCACAAGCCCAGTTGCCCAGCAACCAACATGTAAATGAAGAGATCTCCATCTTTAGCTAAAAAGGTAAATGCGACAGCTATTGAACTGACAGTTGAGGGAGCTTTGAGACAATGTGTTCAACAACTTTTCCCTTTGAATTTTCTTGCGTTGACAAGCAAAGCAAGCAACTCAACAATACAATTCTAGATTCCACAGAGACAACGACATAATTTTAAACAGCAAAAATCTAATAAGCAACATGAATTGACATCCATTAACATAATCTTTAATTCAATAAGGAGCAATTACAATGCATGCATCCAAACAGAATAAAGGAATTGGCAGTCTGGCAGAATCTTTATTGCCCTATAACAGGAAATGTACAAGTAGTTGTTAACATTCCAGAAGTAAAATTGCTAAAATATAAACACGTTTGATGTACCTTTACAGTTTTAACTTCAATCTAACCAGGCATATTTCTTTCTGTTTCTTAGAGCACACACAGTGACCTTGAAGATATGGAACAATTCATGTTTGATGTCATACTTTTGCACATTTTAGATAAGATTCCAGTCTATCTGAATGCACATGCCACAGCTATCAAGGCTATTATTAAATTGAATGTGTGTGGGTCAAATTTAATTAAACTACAGCACTACAATTTCTGCCTGGTCTGTCAGATTGGTAGTAAATTCGTAGACAAGATTTCACTAAAAAGCAAGGAAAAAAAAAAAACTCACAGAAAACAGGCCTCAACAGTAAAGAGTTACAATTAGGAAAGCCAAAGACTGTAAAATGAAATCAGAGCAAGAGTCTGGCACAAGACAACCAAAGTACAGCTGAGACAGATGGGCTGTACCAGTGCCAACCTAGGCACAGGTTAACATGAAATCAGCAGTTTGAGAACTAAAAGCTTAGTCAAACACAAAATAGATCTGTACCACCAAACAAACAATAACTACTTCAGCATGCTTGGTAAACACATATAGATATAGAACTATATGTCACTACAGCATGGACATGGACCATTAGTCATTTTTATACCCCAGACATACTGTTCAAGACTGATAGCTCACTGGCTCAATCCATACAACAATTCAAGAGTTCATGTCAATCTTAGAGTTTATATTGATCCTAAGATTATTGACTAACTCACCACTCAGTCTCTCACACCATTTCTCACAACAGATGATATAGAAACATTGCTTTTGCTATGAATAAGGAGTGACACACAGGAGTAGTTGCTAGTATAAGCCTAGTGATTGCTCTCTGCTTTTGTTCTTGCACTCAGATTCCTACTTTCACAACATAAGGGTTGAACATGTACAATGTGCCAGTGCAGTTTTCGTTTTTTTTTTGCTTTTTGCTTTTCTTAAGATAGGACAGTGAAAAGAGACCGGAAAGGACCAGAGAGGTAGCTGTACTGGAAATCTTATATGGCATGGGGAGGTAATCAATGGGTAACTTTGCTTAGTCTCCACACTTGCAGTAGGCTACTGAACTGAACTTTTGAAGTTGATCAACCTAATGGTCCTTGACATCATTTGTCGTGGACAGTGACCATGTCTTACGATTCAGCTACTTCTGAACTGTGCGAATAAGCAGTGCAAGCTGGTGTGCTGTGAAGAGAAATTCTGCAACAAGGTGTCACTTCTGGTATCAAATCAGCAGTGACATTAAAAGTGTCTGCCATACTATTCTATCTAAACCAATTTACAGCACAGTAAGGCACCTTAGGGAATTGAGCCTCCAACCTTCATGTGCCTGTGGAACTTCAATTCAGCTGCAGCAGAAGCCTCTCCAATCAAAAACGACATGGGAAGAAATTCTGAGTCAGGTTTGACTCATGACAAAGCGGTCATTGAGTGAGACAAAGCTTTTATGAGACTGTGATTTATGTTGTCTACTCAGCCCTGTGAGGCTAAGACTGTCCAGGTGTCCAAATGCAGTCAGTGGTTCAGTAGTTCAGTTATACCAGTGGTTCTTAAACCACTTTTCTGTCATTTCCCACTTTGGAAGGGGAAAAATGTTAGCAAAAAATGTCAGTTTTACATTATCTGATGTTTTGGTGTATGTAAATCCTAGATTCATTCCTCTATCATAATGAAGCATTTAACTTATGGGCCCTAGGCTATTTTCAGGGTAATTTCACCGCCTTTACATTTAAGCTCTTTTTTCCAGGGCAGTCTAGGCTATCCAAATCTGGCAGTGTTTGATACGACACTGCTTGCATATGCCTTACATCTTTAGTATCACCTTTAGTATAAAAAAAAAAAAACATTTTGTGTAATATAACTTCCTACATGTTTGCTGATATCTCACCATAGGAAGCATACCAGTACGTATTTAGATGATAGATGTTTAATTTGATATACGGTATGCCATATTTGAGATGAATGGGTATGAGATGGACAAGAGTTGTATTAATATTGCTGATTTTATGTAAATTCAAAGCAAATTTTCTTGCAAACCATTCATCCCAGCAACTATCAAGTAAAACCTTGGCCTCAGGCAGTGATATGTACATGGTATTTGAGTGACGAAAACTCGCAAGTAATCTGACATAAAAGAATGGGTGTGAATTTGGAGGGCACGGTAAGGGTTAGTGTAACGTCATGCTCCCCACCTGTCATGTGTGTGCCCCACTGTATTAAAAAACGTTGAGTTACTGTAAAAAAAAAAAAACAAAAAAAAAAAGGGGTCACTTAAGTTCATTCTCCTGATATTTTCACCTTACCCGCTTCAAGCCTGCAGCAAAGTTTGTTATGCAGTGAATTTAATTCCAGCCTTCATCTGGCCAATACATCTTTGTAAGCGCCTACTAAAGGGGACATACAATGGAAAAACCTTTTTACTTTGGCTTTTTTGAATCAAGAGAGGTTGTGCGTGGCTACAGACCTGTCATGAACATGATACAAGGTTGTGCCCTCCCTCCTAAGTAAATCTTGAACCCACTAAAATGGGTGGATTTGAACAAAATCCTACCGTGATGTCATCAACTATAGTTCACCTGTGCTTGCTAGAAATCACCAGCCAAATCTCCAGCCAAAATATAAAAGTTGGAGCCTAATTGCATTTAAGCTTATTTTTGATCAGCTCAAGTTGAATACATTATAATAACAGAGAGCAAGGTACAATAATCCATTCATCAATTAAATTTCACCTTTAAAGACTAGCATACAACATATTACGGATATCTCCCTGCATGCTTCCTCTGGAAATTATGGAGACTTGTGCCTAACCTAATGCATTTCCAATAGCATCACAGATAATACCACCTGACTCTGCACTCAGACACCTGCGCTCATGACAACATTCCCTCTACCTATATGTCTTCATTTTTCAAAATGACACATAATAATACCTCACCATCCCATAATAATACCTCACCATCCCATTGTACAATTCCAGCTGACATTCTGATGCATATTTCCTTTCACAAAAACCTTAGCTAATGCCTCATTAGATGGATGACAAGTACAGTTGTACAGTGCACTGTGTCAAATTGCAGGACATTTTCAGCCTGCTGTTTCACTTTCATTTGCTTACATAACACCAGATAACACAGGGCATCTGCTAAGTGCCAATTTGAACCCTCCCTCCATACAAGACCTGCAGAAGACAGAATTCTATCAGTAACTAGGTGCCAAAGGTCCCTTTTTGACAGATATTCTGGGTTACACTGTACATGTATCAAGATATTCCACAGCCTGTCACCTGCATCTACACAGCACCAGATGACTAATGAAATTGTATATGTATATGTGATAGAAGTCCACTGTATAATTTAGGGACATCTAAGGACAACTATAGTTTGCATATTCCCCAGGATAGTGGCAGAGCTAAATGTCTCACTGAGGTATGGTGTATTACTTTGAGGAAACAAAAAATAAAAATAAAACAAGTGAAAGCAATCAAACCACCGACATGACAATCCAGACATTAATTCTAGGTTTGTTGTTAAATGACATTTCTCTGATGCTGAAAAACAAAAACAAAACAAAACCACAACAACAACAAAAAGGCAGAGTGCTTTCTTGAAAGGCAACACATGCACCAAGAGAAAATGGCCTAACTGAATAACAGAATTTTTCAATACTGATGTCAAGTCAAATTAGGAGAAAGCCCTAAACACCACTACAGGGGGAGTTCACCACAGCTCCAGTGTATGCGCACACATGAGCCTCACACATGTCCTACACACTGACAAATTCAGTTTGCCTCCCTTGATCACATTAAAATTCAACAGCAAAAACACCTTATCCTTTTGAGCATTTGCAGTGAGGATTACTAAACAGCAATTCTTCAGGCAAAGTTATCTGTTCTTCAAACAAGCTCTCTAGACCTCTATGTATATTTTACACAAGGGAATCCCAAGTATACTTTTCAATTAGATCAAAACAGATTAATCAATTTGCCCATCTCCTCAAGCAACTCCCACAAGTTTGCTCTGAAGTAAACTGATATATGGTACTGAACTCACAAAATGAATGCAAACTAGAAAGCATGCTTACAGTAGTGAAGTTCATGGGAAAACACTCCTCTCCCCGGTAGGTGCACTGCAGAAGCATGTCGTTGATGTCATGGCCTGTGCGATTGTAAAAGTCAGTCATGTTGAACGGCTTGGCCTTGAAGTTGACAAAGTTTGCCTTCTCCTTGAGGGCAGCCAACACTTCGAGCTCGGCCAAGTGCGGGTTGGCGATCTGGTAGTTCTCGTTGAGGAGTGCCAGCAGCTCGCCCACATGGAAGAGGTCATTCCGGGTGATCTTGGAAAAGCGGAACTCGTTGAGGTTGCAGAAGGTGACGGCCGGGAAAGTGAGGTTGGGCGCCGCCACCTCGTCCAGCTTGGTGACGTGGGGGTACTCAAAGTAGTACTGAACGCGGTCCATGCACACAAGCAGCAGCAAGGCCAGTGAGCCCATGAACGACAGAGTCCATAGGAAGCGGCGGAAAGTCATGTGCCCGTAGGCAAAAATGTGGCTCATGCCATGCAGGGTGGATGTGTTAGCAAAGGCTTGCAGGTTGGAGGGCCGGATGCTCTCAATGCTTTCCTCCGAGTCTCCCTTCATGGCTGTCACTGATCCTCACAACCACACAGACTTTAGTAAATGGCTTTGCTTAGCAACAGAACAGCGTGAACCAAGTGACTGTCCTCCAATGCAGACCCGCTCTGCTGCTTTGAAATGTTTGGCTACTGCAAGAAAAAAAGAGAACATTAAAAGAATACTAAAGCGCTACCTGGGAATTGTTTGACAGCTGTTTTCCAAGATCTCTCTTTCATCGCAGTGGCTTGTGCGGAGGTGTCAGCTGTTCACATAGTCCCGGGGTCCCTCCTTTTTGCTTTTCAGACTCCTCTTCTAGTCTTCACCATGCTCAGCTGTCTTTTCTAGCGGAACTGAACACAATAACAGCTCCTGATACACCCACTGTCACAAGAGACAAAAAAAGCACTGGGGAAAGCCTCGAGAATTCTGTGCTGTGTGCTGGACAATGAAAAGAAATCCTCAAACAGAGGGGAAATGGCAGATGTAGAAGAAAGAGCCGGAGAGAAAAGGTGCAACTGAATGAGAGAGAGAGATGGGAGCTGCAATGGAAAGGCTCCCTTTGCCTGGAGAGGGGAGCTAACCCTTCAGTGGTCAACGGGGACCCTTCCTCCTCCACTCTGCAAGAACGCCTCTACATTGCCGGGGTAATGCTCTAAGATGGATTTGTGAATGGGGAGAAGAATGAAAGAGAGGGACGCGTGTCGCCTCCTGCCACCTTCTTTTCTCTCCTGCGCCGCTTCTTGTCTCCCACTCTCCCAACCCCCTCCTGAGGCTTTGCTTCTCCCAGATGAAAATGAAGGGTCATAGACCTCCCACCAACCCACCTCTGTGTGTGACAGCCAGGGATCTGTCGCCTCTATGGGAATCCACTTTCCTCAATTCGCTGGCGGTTTCACAATAACATCCAAAGCGCCCGGCAGCCCAACACGTTCTTCAGTCAAACCCACTGCTGCTGCTGCTGCTGCTGCTGTCTGGACACAGTGGTTTGGTTTAAAGCCCCGCAAGCCTCTCCACCCAGTTCAGTATACAGATTTATACTCTGCCGCCTGCCGCCTTTTCCCTCTCTTTTTGCAAGCTGCGAGCTAGCGCGCCTCCATCCACCCCCCCCCTCCGTTTTCTGCTCTTTAGTAGTCAGAACCCATCCCACTGCTGAGCGCCTGCCTTGCTTATGTGCCTGTGAGTGGAGAAAGGGGGAGGTATCTCATTCAATACAGGATTCTGCGTGGTTTTGCATCAGTAACTATTCCTGCGACTGCCGATCCCATGCTTTCAGTTTTAGAGGATGCCACAGGTAGTTTATGGTTAGATCTTGAGAAAAGTTGCTTAATTAGGCACACATTTTGATTGTTTTGAAATGAAAAAAACATCAACCTTGCATGATGGGAAACTGCTTTTTGAGCGGGAGCAGGTGATTATAATGCAGACTTGGTTTCCATGGTACATATTTATCTAGACTAAACAAATGACAAAGAACGAATATATGTTTACTTCACAAATGTCACCACTCATTGTAGATGAGAACAACACAACACAAAACAGCAGGCAAAGAGTATGTGTAGCAGCTGGAGCAACAAAAAAAATGATTCAGCAATTTGGATAGATCAATGAGCTCTGGGGGTTAAAAGTTCACCCCACCCTTGGCATTAACTCTTTCACTTCTTACATACATAGCAGTGGATTAGGAACATCAAGGGCACTCAGAAGAAGGTGATTACCATAACAATGACTGAATTACCAAGAACAAGGCTATGTCCTCCAGCGAAAATACACACCCCCAAGCCCTCTTTGCATACCATTCTTTAGAAGCCTAGCAACAAAACCATTCTACAGAAAGCAACCAACAACCAACACATTTCTATTTTTGGCCATTGTTCAGGTGTTCGCCTTGTATCAATGTATGAATGTATATATCTCATACTTATATCCATCCATCTGGGTGATGATCACACTGGATTCTAACCCCAGCACCACACTCTTCTGAATACAATCAATCCTCATGTTATGTGAAACACTACAAGTGATTCTCTTTTCAGACTCTAAATGTTTAGGTAAGCATGAGGTGGAATATGCAGAATGAAATGTAGTCAGGTTAATTCTAGCATGGTAAAATAATACACAGTACAGCAGATGGAGCCAATATCAGAGCCTCAGAGCAGCAGCCATGGACAGCATTTCAATGATCTTGTTCTTTTTCTCTATCGCTGTCTGCATTTCAATTCTGCTCATTGACTTGATTTTGGAGATCTGAACCCCTCAACACCGCTACTTTTGGCCTCCATGGCCAAACCAAAACAATAATGAAAAAATATCTGCCCTGAGGCAAAATTACTCCGAACATGATTGGATATAGAATGCAAGACAGTTCCATTAAAGAGAACCTATAAATCAACACACTGGATTACATAAACTACACTATTAAATTCTGTTCCAAGTCAAATATAAAAATACTTTCTGGAATCCACAATTGCTTGAAATGGATATCATATTATTGTGTACTTTGTAATTGTTGCCACTAGCAATCTCGATTATTATCAGTGGTGATTCCATTACTGTGAACAGTGGCCTTCTCTTTTTGCTGCCCATTTGTTCCTGTTATGGTAACGGCATGGGCATTACATTATCACTGACAGGGAAGTGCATTCTGCACTACCAATTTAGTAAGATGAGCACAGCAAGCTGCAGCTACAAAGGCTGGCAAGGGCATTCCTAACCAGTATCTCAGCCAAAACACAACCATTAGGATTATCATCAGAGCAGAGAGCTTTTGTTTATGTGATACTGGGTTTAACTTTGGTCACTTATAAATCCAGCAAACAAGGTGTTAAAAATCCATGTCTGCTAGTTTGATAACCCAAAATATGCTAATGAAACAGTGGGCTTTTGTTTTCTGAATGATAATTGGATTTGGCTATCTGTAAACAAAAACTTGGCTGACATGGCCAGGGTTATAAATAACTATATAAGCTGGATTGCAAACAATAAAACATTGTTAAAACTGCTATGTGTAAGGTGGAATGCTTTCTGTTTGGACTCGTCTTGAATGCAGCTTTGCATTCACTCGCATTGTACACATGCAGTGTGATGCTGGTTAGATCAATTACCTGAACAATGATTTCAAAAGTTCTGGCACAAAGCAAACACTGATAATGTGATGTATAGCAAAACATAATAGCTCAATCTCACATAGGAACAGCAGAGGGAAACATTTCAAAAATTTGAGTTTTTACGAGTTCTATATGAAGCTTTGTATTATATAATGAATATCGTATTCACTGTATCGTGCCAGTAGTTCAATCAGAATTCAAAATTTTGTTTTTTCAGAAGTAAATCCACACACCTTATATGCTGTCAATTAACTGCATACATGAATAATCTTGCTTTTTAATTCAATCATTTAAATTTTACAGCCAAAGGAGGTGCGTGCAGAGGGTGCAGATGTCATCAAAAGGGGATGTTTCCACATGACAGACTAAACCTGCATGTTGCATCATTCTGCCACTAGGCCTTGAAAAATCTTTCACATTTCATGTAACCCAATATTTGTGCTTTCCTTTGTTTCTTTGATCTTTCCATCTTTGTTCTTTCGTTTTGTTGCAATGATTTCAGTCCTATTTTAATGTTTGAGATGTTTGGATGGTTTGGGAGATTATCTCTTCGGCTGTTGCATACGTGTTCAAACCAGTTTGACAGAACTAAAACAGGCTAACTGATTTGACAGAACTTTGGACCAAATTGTGTCTCTCTGAAGTGTGAACAGTTTTAAGACATTTTCTATAACAGTTCAAGAAATAAAGTCGAAGACAAGAAACCTTTATCATAACATTTGAAAAATGTTTGACATAGGCTGATTTGCGATTCCTCAAACCAATAAGTTTGTGCCTGTTTTCAAAGGAATTCAAATTCAACCAGTCAATACAATAGGCCACAGTTCCGACCTGCCTGAAAGCTACCAATATCATTACAGTGCTCAGGACCATAACAGTCCAACAGTGGAATCTACAGATGATCCAACCAAACAATGAGAAATCTGCCTACGGCAAAGGTTCACTGTTGTGTAAAGTCAATAGCATAACATAACATGGATCCTGCATATAATCAAGAGGACACAGCATTATGCTTTGTTAAACTAAGCAAAGGCAGCAGAATGATGTGCAGGCTCAGTGCATGCATTCAGATAGCTTGCCAGCATTGTGGAACTAAGAACACATCACGCTTTAGGAACAAAGGCACACTACCTTAAGAAGTTAGGTATATCACTGTTGTAGAAAGCTACCGTCCCTCAGCTAACTGTTACCAGGCAGGCAAGTTTGACTTAAATCCTCACAACTTTTAACTATCATGTTAGCTTTCTATCATTTCATAAAAACTATACCTGTGCAAGTACAAACTTACCTAAACTTCCAACTTCAAGCAGAGTCTCTCTAAGAAGAGAGCTTAATTCCTAAAATCTGAATATAAGTAGAGGCATGTCATGTACTCATGTAGTAGCCCAAAGTATGCACATCCCCATCTAAATAAACTGGAACTAAGTAAGTGAATTAAAGTTAAGACCGTTTCAAGCTCCCAATTTTTTATTCCGGGGGAGGGGGCGGGGGGCAGCGGGGGGCATGCTCAAAACATAATGAAAAGGAAAAAAAATTGAGAGTATGAAATGGTGTCGCAGACTTCACTTTCATTCAGTCACCAGTTCATCCTTCCTATAATATGTTTGCCCCATATCAGACAAGTGTGTCAAAATTCAAGATTAATGTGTAAATAGTTCAATGCTATGCAATGCTCCTTCATTACTGTATCATCAACTGTCACACTGTTTTTAGTTATTCTTGCTTAGTTTTGAGACATTTATGCTAAATACTACACTGGAAATAAATGAAATTAAATACTACATGCTTGAAGCAGCAGTATGCAAACTTACCAAACAAAATAAACAAGGAACCCAAAAGTGTGTGCTGTACAGATTATATGTATTTTCTGATGGAAATCTGATTATACAGACAGAATCGCAAGGTTTATTCCAGGACTTTCCACAAACTGACAGAAATAATGAAAATGTGTGAACTTTTCAGTGGTAATTGCCTTTCAAGAAGATAGTGGTTTGAATAGGGTTATCCTATGAATATTAATAGAAAAGACCCGCCATCTACCCTCCCTTCACCTTTGCTTTTCCATTCCTTTCTGTTTCCTGCCTTCATTTGTATTCAAAGATATCAAATCCTCTGTCTGATCAACATACCTAGACCAGTAGGGGAATTAAACGAAGATTTTAGTAAACTACAGCTACATTCCTTCGGAGATCACAATTATCTTCAAAATGCAGGAGAGATCAACAGACTTATAATATCTGACATTTATATAGACTGTCAGTTGCCACAGGCAGCTAAAGGTGAAATGAGGTTACAAACAGAGCATAAAGACTTCATTATTCATCAGTATTGTAAAACAATCTGCCATGCTGTTTCAAGAGAGACACCTACATTTTAACTCTGCAGCAGCAAACTATCCTAGATGTCACTTCACCTTGCCTCATTCACACAGCAATCAGTGCATTTGCGGTAAGTAGCAGTTGCTGTACATTCACAGTGCGTGCTTGCCTGTGTATTCACACCAGAAACATCTGCTACCTTGAGCTCTCATTTAAAGCTGCACCAGAGCTGTAGTCGAAATGAACCCAGGTCAGGACCAAAGGCTCTACTGCAAATGCACCCTGACAGAGGTTCTTAAACTCTATTGTTCCGAGGACCCCTCGTGGAGCAGAATATTTTCCAAGGATCCCACAACTGTAACCATATGGGCTTAAAGTAATTTGACCAATTTGATGCTTTGGATTCACACACATAGTGCTAATACCACAATAGTTTTTAATCATTTTATTGCATTTGGGAGAACTTGACAGTATAGGAGCAGTTTTGAATGTTTTTTTGTCAAATGTAGAAGTAGTAGAAGAGTGTTTACCTCACATAACATTCTGTCGGTATGGTGTTATTGTTGATGCCTAAGGACAGTGCTTTGACCGACTCAGAGTGCTTCAGTGTTCCAAGGAGTGATGCAGTTGGGCTGATATTGATCTGTAAAATTTTTCTCCACATAAGACGAGTTTATATTTTGCAACAAACGTTTCCACTGACGCTGGAGGTTCCCGGTCCCCGCTTTAAGGTCAATACCCTAATATTATGCTATTGTTAGTTTGGTTCACTGGTATAGCATTCTGAAGGTGTTGGAACAACTCAGTAATTAGTGTAGAGTCTCAACAAAATTGTTTCAACTGTTGTTTATCCAGACAGGGTTGTTGGCTGACATCTGGCTAAGATGAGTTGAAGTGTAATCATCTTTGGATGCTGAATGGATTGCAATCTTTTCTCTGGCTCAACATTACCAAATGTTCCTATCTGAGCACATTTTCAGTCTATCTGGGGTGTTGAATCTGAGGTCTACCGAGATGACTTTTGAGAAACAGTTTGTGCCATAACTATAAATTGCAGGATTGATTTTATCCAACTCCTAGTATTAGAGTGCAATAAATTGCAGGCATACTTGATCTAATGATTTGTGGGGTATTGATTATTCCCATAAAACAGATTGGAGATGCACTTAAAATTTACTTTGTGGCCAAGAGTAGAACCCTGAGCGCAGCAGGTATGCCAATACAACTATACATCACACTGGAAGAAAAGGTTTAACATAAGACACCTGGGTCAATTGAGGTAAAAACACTGGAAAAAAAACATTCCTCCCATCACATTGTACTGAGCCTGTCTTTATCCCACAAAAAAATAGTCTTCAAATGACACAAATTCGTCCTGCAATAATATTGATTTATCTCTTATCTTGCAGTGAAGACCTACCTTAATAGGAGGATTTCTACTGTCGGAACCTGACAGTAATTTTACCGGACTTTCACGGCCAGTGCGTCTCCATACAGAGGGCCAACTTGAAAGGGCAACTTCCTGGAACCTTTTCAGGAACCAAACAAGTACCTGCCTCGGGGTATGTACTCCAAATGGCCCCGAAACTTGTTAGTGGGAACTCGTATGACAGGATGACGTCTTTAGACATGACACAAACTAGTATTACAAGTAAGATCTAATCGGAACAACAGTAGCCTATTTTTGTTGTGTTAATTAACACAAGGTAAGTTAAAATTAGCACTGTAATTTTAAACTTGCTGGCTCCACCAGCACTGTAAATTTAAACTTGTTGTTCGTTTAAAGTTAAATTCAAGTGAGATGGTAATTCAAATTGGCCAGAGCTAAATAGCTCCAGCTAACATGGCCGTAGCTACCATTGAGGACACCGAAGTCATGTCCTCTGTGTTTTGAGATTTATAATTTATTTATGAGATTTACAATCCCTGTATTAAATCTTTCAGATATATCTAATTTCTTAAAACGAGAATGTTAGATGAAAATTGCAAAGTGGGCGCTTCCCTACTTCTCAAAACAAGAGCTATGTTGGCAGAAAATCACAGAGTGTGTGTTATTTATAGAAACGTGCGATATATCCTAATAAATAATTTGAACGTGCGATGTATCATCACTCGCATGAACTTCAATAGGCCATACACTCAAACTCAAAGTCATAAACAAATGTGCTGCTGGCATTTGTTGTGGTGCAGCAAAGATACAATGGGTCTTCTTCTATAATGATTTGGTAAACTCTACAAAAGTAGACTAAGTACTTCTGAACTCCAACTATCAAAACTGCAGATCCTGTCTCTGAAAATCACAGCCTCTCCCGAAAATTTATTTTGCATGCGGGACAGCCACAGACGCAGTGCGAAAGAGAATGACAGGGAGAGCAATTTTGATTAGGCTGTTCAGTACTAATCAAATTTGCGCAGACGTACCTTTACATTCAACCTTTTTCCCTCTCTCTCTGGGCTATTAATCAGTCATAATGAAAGTTTCTTGCAGCTCAAACAGTCTTTTAAAAAGTAATGGGCATTTCACCCTGTATGGTCGCAGCACAGTGTAATCTATGTAAATAGGCTAAACAGTTACCCAACATTTACACTGCCTGGGGCTGGTTTATAATGACAACTGAGTTTAACAGTTCTTCTATGTTATTCAAAACTAATTTTTGCAGGTTAGGATGTCTGAAACTGAATTTTGGAGGAAATATTTGCAGCTCATAATGCGGGAAATGCAATATTTTGGTCATGAATAAAACTGCATTTCCTAAATTGCATTTAGCCCACACAAAAATTAAGCATGACGGACATTAAGATTGTATTGTAGGCCTGTACTTTGTCCCATAACTGCAAGTAGGCTACAGAATATTTAAATCTATTCAAATTCAGTGAAGGGTATTCCAACCTAACCTACACTTATTGATATTGAGGCCTATGATGATTTGTTTAAGTAATGTGATGATGAATTGAATGTCCTTTTTTGTCAAATAACAAGCTACAAGGGATCAGTTAACCTCTTTGGCCATTCCAAAATAATAAACAGGAGAAAGAAACAGAGCATGTTTACATGCACAGCTTTCAGACGATTATAGGCCAAATCCGATTAAAAATACCTCATGTATTCACACCATCCGATCAGATTCAGCTTAAACTGATTGAAATTTCAATAGGATTAAGAGATGGTGTACACCTTCTGATAAACCAATCGATGGGCATGTAAATATGCAATCAGATTCATGGACTAGATTTTGCTATTTGTGCATGTGTAGGGATAAATGCGTGGTGACGCAAATATACGCACAAATAGTTTAAAAATACTAGCGGCACCACAAAGTTATAGAAATGACCACAGACGGGTTTGTATTTTCGCTTCTCTTACCATACAAACCTAGCTAGCATGCTAGAAAATAACCTACATACTTCCATGGGCTGCTAAGTGTGGTATTAACTGGCTGCTACCTTGCTAACGTTAACATTAGCTCGCCAAATGGGTGAAAATGAATGCATTGTGATGATAATGTAAGCTGCTGTCTCATAATCTTAATGGAGCACAATACAGACCTTGTATATCAAGTTCAAGAAGTTTATCTGTTACAAAGTTAATTTATGAACATCTTTTAATCTACGACTGGCAGTAGGCTAAGGGGTGCTAGCTACGGGATGTCAGATGGATGTAAACAAAAGGAGAAACCACAGCGCCTGTCAAAAGGTGACGATCAGATTAAATGCTTTGAGACATGTAAACATGGATTGAATGGTTCAAGTGGAATATTTAATGAGATTAACTTCAATCCGATCGGGAAAAAACTGTGCATGTTGCTAATAGTCAGTTGAGAATAGTCAGGAGAAGAGAGGGAGATTATGGGGATAACCTTTGCAAGTGAGTGATAGTCAAGAAGTGACCCCCTGCAGTAGATTTCAGACTCATGATCTACAATTGAGTGACTTGTGAAAATTACCATTTTTGTGTCTGGTAGTCAGTGGCCTGCCACACACTCACACGCAGTCAGGGGTGTTATAGGTTTCAAACCCAAGAGGTTAGGTGACAGGTTTCATAACCCCCAACGATTTTTGCATGTCAGAAATGTTCCCAATGGGTAAACATTGTTGGCCATTTTTGACCTCAGTATCACACTCACGCTGTTTTCTGCTCATGTTAAGTCAAGGAATATTAGCCTACTCTTCTGTCAATAAACAAAACATTTGTCACCATTGTTTGGGAGTTAGTTAGTCTGTTATACTTTGGTGCTTGGCCAAACTGCTTCTGAATCAGGAAATCAACAAAATGGGAATTAAGGACATGATAGGCTATTTATCTCCCGTTTATCCAAATTTACTAATGACTCTGTAATGTCTCATCCTCACATATTGCTTGTGAGTTAGTAGCCTACTTGCTGGGCTACTGTAGCTACAGCTGAAATGTGCTATGACTGACAGGTTGTGTGAGCAGATGAAAATTTTGTATTGGAGACACAGCGGTTGAGAGGACCGAGCCTACGTATTTTCCCCTAAAAGTTCCCCACTACATTTTACCCACAATTCACTCAATGGGAACGCGCCTATAGTGACATCAAACGGCCCATACCAAGAAGGTAAAATGGTTACATCAGCTATTTGTGAGACCTGTAGACTTTTCATTTAACACCAACGCATAATTTGAAAATGCAAAAGTCCACCTACCTTATGATGGCTTTGTCCATCAAATTGCCCTTAACATGGAAGTTGAATGGTTGTCATCATCTGCAGCTAATTTTCTGCTGGCATGTTGTGCATCAGGCCTAGCCTACAATATTGAACCAAGAAACCACATTAGAAAAACAATCGTCAGTGAAGTGGCCAAGGGGCCAACTGCAGCATGGACAGGCTTACAAAACAGATTGGTCTGAAGAAACATTGGCTAGATGGTGAATCTCTCCAGCACTTCACAAATTGGAAAACCTTCAAGGTAATGGTGAGATAAGGGCAATCTCTTGGAAAAGAACTAGTCAGAATCTGTGTATCAGGACCGAAACTCTCAAGAACTAGAACTTGTGGTGTAATTAGACCATTTGGCTATGCACCAACATCAGATATTTTTAACTTCAGTTCAATGATGAATCACACCTCTTACCAGACAGCTGTGATAAATTCCTTTTATGATCATTATAATTACAAAAAAATAACAGGCAACAAAAAAATCAATGTCAGGAATGGGCAACAAAATTAAAAATTGTGGCTTGAAGGGGAACTCCAGCAGATCACAAACTAGGGCCTTCTTGTTCACACAACTGACAATATTTATTAACACCATTAGCTAAATAGGCCTACATGTTTACAAGACAAATTTGTCAGCAAATGACTAAATCTGACCCCATTTTGTATTTATTTGAGAACTGTGTACAGGTCCTCTGCGAGATCAGTTCATTCTTTCTTCCTCTCTTCCCCCAACCCATCTCTAGCTCTGACACAGAATACAGTTTGACAAGCTGACGTGAGATGAGCTGAGTTGTTGGATATGGAAGTTCTAACCATCCATTTACAACTGACTCCTCTCCCTTTATGAGGAATTCCACAGAAAGTACACTTTTTCACACCAATAAAATGCATTCATTGCACCCTGTCGATATACCACAATCCTAAAGCCAGCTACTACACTAAATACAAGCCAGCTACTACACTAAATATACATGGTTTTACAGCTTACTTTTAGTCCATTCATAATAATGCAAACTACATGAAAATAAATGACCTTTTCAACTACACACCCACCGCTTATTGAATATGTAGATTAATTTGAGTTAAACTGACAAGGTCATTAACCCCTGAAAGGGCCACTTGTGAGTGAGCATTATACTGATTATCATTTTCATATGAGATCATATGCTTGACTGAAGACTGGTTTGAATCTGATAATTATCTACATATTCAGAGAGGTCTACTCCTCATGGAGAGATGCTCCTCATCTAACAGGTCAGAGGTGTTATGCAGACATTTCCCAACTGAACTGCTTCAAAAGTCTGGCCAAGTCTTTCAGTTTTACTTTTCATTTTGTGCTACTCACCATGTTGTGATGTACTGTATCATGCAACACACATTCACAAACAGTTTGAAACCAATAAAACACAATGCAGATAACACAAACCCATCTGTGGAGCAAATAATATGACTTGTTGCTTTGTTCAGAAGGGAAAGTTTCACAGACACAAACTACCCACTAAAGTGGCAGACCTCCATCTGGCACAAAAAGAAAGACAGGAACTAAACTAACTCTTCCTGCTGCAAAAGCATGGCATCCTCCTTGAGGGAACCCAACAAAACCCTCAGGTGCCTCCTCAGTGTGGCTGCCAGATTAACACATTAAGCAAACAACACTGCATCGCTCCATGCCTGTGTGCCTGAAACATGCAGCAGTAATGACTTCCTGTGATGTCTCACCCTTCCCAGCAAAAACACGGAGGCACTGAACAGATGACACACCTACACTTCTTCTTGGCCAGTAAATAAAAGTAGACTGTGTGGCAGAACAACTTTAATTACCAACTGAATATATTAAGATGAATCCATCTCTAAAGAAGTCTACATTGCTGCATGAAAAAGCTTCTTCCACATGGCATTTTCTTGAAATGGCACGAGTGTGACATCCAGTGGCCATCTACATTAGGGCATAACAGCCATGTTACTGTAGCCTACATAGTGTATGAGAACCAGGTTAATGTTACTGTGCTTTTAACCATATTTTAGAAGAGAACATGATTGTTTTTTATTGCTGTTTATTTATTAGGCTGCTTTTCCTTGCTATTTATGTTGGTTTGGTTGGACTTGATGTTAATAAAATGAATATAAGACCAAACCAATTTTTAGCCAAGGCTTCATGAGTGGCACTTCAAGCGTCACTAGAAATGGCCAACTCATTTCACTGGCCTACTGGTGAAATAGAACTAGAAGTTCTACTATAAGTAGGCCTATTCAACAGCCACCACACACAAAACACAAAAAACATTGCCAAGTGGTTGCAAAAGGGATTGCTTGTAAGGGTGAGGCCTTCCTTAAGTAAGCAGCCAGGGCTGCCAACTTTCACACAATGAGCGTGAAACACATGCATTTGACTGCCTTCACACGCTCCACACCACCAATTTCTCGTGCAAAAAATCTGTCCTAAATCTAGCCCGATTTACCTGTGCATGTAAATTAACAACTATTCATCTTGGTTAAATTACTTGCTAGTCACACCTACCATTCGCATATCAGGTGAAACTGCACTTTCTGAACTTCACAATGACACTACGCACTCCTGGCTGTACTAAATGGCTTGCAAGAAATATAACTTTGAATGTACAGAAGGGTACATTTCTTAATACATTCTGCAACTCTGCGTCCTTCATACTTTTTTGGGTATAAGAGTCTACAAACTCTTGCTAAACAAATGATAAACCATATCAAAAATGAGCATGAAAACATATTTAACATACAATTAAGTATCCTGATCCAACAAGAAATTAGATCTGCATTACATTTCTGCATAGTCTCCATCAATGCATGTCAAGCCAAAAAGATTTAGGTGTGAGTTACAAAACTCTGTATAAATTATGTGCCACATTTATTTTGTCCTAATTTAGGACACCTAAATACATTACAAATACAAGACATATTTGCTATGATTTTTTCATGAACATGTAGGCTATTGACTTATTTAGGCTGTTGTAAATAAAAGAAATTTATGAGAACAACGTAGGACTTGAGTTTGGAAAGGAGACATGGGGATTCAAAAAGAGCAGGACCGGTAGAGAAAATGAGTCAGATAACAGCTCCTGATGCTCTATAAATTATAAGGGAAAAAAATAATGTAACCTATTGAAGTATGTCTCAATTTGTTAAGCGTGTGCCTCGGCCAAACCCAGCGTTCTGTGTAGAAATACTGTTCAAACACAATCATTTTATGATGTTTCTTGTAGCACGTGCGTGTGTACGTGCACATCTGCTTACTGTTTGCCATTTTTATTCTGAAACCAGTCTGAACCCAGTGGTGGGAAAATGCCATCACTGAAGAATTAATCCGCTCCATTGACTAATTTAGTTTTACTTTAGCATCAGTTATTCAAATATAACATTTGTCTTTAATCGAGGTGTTTAGGCTTAACTGCTGATCAAATATTATAAACATTTTGATAATTTTGACCTGAGCTGTACCACTTTCAAACAGTGTCTTGTCTTTAAAAGTAACACGACACTCCAAATATCGGCCTCGTATCCCTTCCATTTGCACTGCCCAGCGCGCATTGAACACAGAATCTCGTCTGGAGAAACTATAGTGCGTTCTATAATTTATCTAATGTAAAGCACCTACAGAGACGTGGGACTGCAAACTTGAAAAAAGGTATAGCCTACTCGCCACCGGGCCTATGCACCGTCAATGAGGGCAACCAAACTGTGACGAATAATTGGCGTGGGTCATTCACACAAGTTAGTTTTCCCGCTGCGCTAAAGGCAGCATATCAACGCTAGCCGATATCATTTCGAAACTTGTCGACTCTACCATCAATTCTTCTGAAAGTCGCTATATCCTGATGCGTTCCCTTTGATAATCCATAAAGTGAGAAAAGTAGGCTAGGGCTAAAGTTAGCCTTCTCTCAGTCGGCAAATGAGAGGTGCCATTATTCTAAAATTAGCCAATCTATTATAATGACATAATTGAGTTAAACCGTGAGCCTAAACAGAAGAGTTACACCAAAATTGACAAAGAGGTTAAGCTAGCCTTCTTGTGCCTGCTAGATAGCCTGCAGCAAATGGAACGATTCAATAATTTGGACATTCTACTAGGCCTAATTCTTTCTTCTGACAATGAACACCAGGAAAGTGACAATGACAACATGGCCTACCTCAAGAATGTTGTAATGATGCGATGCAGTTTTGCAGAACAAGGCACTCTTGTGGTGTGCTGTTATACGGAATTAATGAAAAAGGCGGAGGCGAATAACTTCACGACGCCGAAGGTGGAGTGAAGTTCCTCCGCCAAGTCCATGCCATGTAACAGCACATCAGAGGCATCTGATGTTGGTCTAACGCCATAGACCTAAAGTGCGTTTAGTGACACTGAAGCCCAATACAAGAGGTAAGCAACTATATAGCCTATGGCCTAACCACATGGAAGAGGTTAAAAGCGGAATGTCTGAATTTTAGATCATTCCTCCACTAAATTGCCTGATTTTATGCAGGACTCGTCAAAACATGCCGAAACAACTTGATTTTAGGGCCTTCATTTTTTCAATTAATTGTTCTACAGCTTAGAGTAAGATGTGTGTAGGCCTATGCATTTTAAACAATCCTCTTCTGCCACAAGAGTGATTTTAACTTTTAACGTATACCTACTACCTTATGCAAGGTGCAACTGAGCATAGACTAGACCCACATCCTTTAGGGAAATATGCTTCTATGGCCAGGAAAAAATCTGCTCCTGTTAGGGCTTTTGACTTGTGTGGCCCCAGTATAATTACAGCAGATCTCTGCATAAATCTGCAGTTAGTCAAATGTAGATAGGATATGTTTTTATCCAGATCTGTGTGTGTAGATAACAGCACAGGATATAATTACAATCATTATTATCATCATTGTAATTACAATGGCAAATATGAGATGACAGTTATAATGATCAGTCTAAGTGGTGAAACTGATTATGTGCGGGTAGACAAAACATTACACGGAAAGAATAGAATAGCCAACAATTAACATATAATTTTATAAATATTAATTGAACTCTAATAATATCAATGTGTTAACACTTTGAGTGCAAAATAATGTTATCACACATCACCATACCAAAGGAAAGCTGCAGTGGTTTATCATAAACACTGTTTGCAAGGGACACTGTGTTAGTCTACATGATCATTTAAATAAGCCGGTGAAAATTAAGCCAATTTATCCATGCAAGCTCTGGTTTTCATCAGTAGTCCCTGGCAGCTTGATATTAAAAAAAGTAGAGAGGAAAATAGTATGAAAAAAACTGTATAGGCTATATATTTTAAAGCACAAACAACTGACACAAACACAAAAATATGAGTGCACCCATGACATAGGCCTACAGTAACTATGAATACACAGCTAGCTGCCTCAAAGGCACGCAAAACCTTGATGCCACCAAGAAACTCACTGGCACTTCCTGAATATTAACTGGTGTGTCAGATTGAGCTTGATATTGAGCACTGGGGATAAACATGTTTGGCCTGGTAGCTAGCTGTGCTCCTGGGATGCCAACAGAGAAGATCACATGCAAATGTACGATGGCACCCACCTATGGATAATGGGAGATATAGGCTTAGGTCTACTAGTGACATGTAGGAAGATGAGGGAAGCTTTGAAAGGCCGGGGCAGGTGACATAGTTGGCAGGTAAGGAGGGTTAAATCTCCAACAAACAGAAGTGGGCTGAGTTATGGCTGTCGATCAATACTTTGGGCCTCTCCCAAACAATGTTTGACAAACAGCGTTTTTTGGGAATATAATCCGCAGTGTTATGCAATGAAGATGCATGTGTTCCTAACCAGAAGTGTGTTTTCCAACCTAACCAATCACATTGAACAAGAACTCAAAATGTGACTTCCCATGTCATCACAAGCCTTTGAAAACTGATCACATCAAGGAAACATTACCTTGCTGTGTAAATGTATTTCCACTGCAGTTCTTTGTTTGTTGCATAACTTGTTATTGTTTACCACTGACACTGTTGATATCAAACTTCATCATCCCTTCTGTTCGCAGCGCTCTGCTGTTTTGATGCCTGTTGGTGATGCTATTCCATTTACCATTGTCAGACAAGCATGTCAGTGAAATGAAAACGATTTGGGAAGGGGGATTTTTGCCTTTATTTGGGTTTGTGATATGGACACCTTAGCCCAAGACGCATCAAGGCATTTCAATGAAGTTCTCAATGCCCAGTTTCATGTGTAGGCACTCTGATAATGCCCCAACCGAGGTATTATACTATGCTGAGCCTTTTTAGTATTTAAAAAAACAGAGATTTGGATGCATCTCACAAAGTGACACTGGTACGGTCATTTGGCTTGGTGGTCAAATTTAAAAACCCAGCTATCGACGTAATTATGATTTTAAATTAGTTTGAGTTTGTGTCCACCATGTGTCCATGTGTTCAGTTTCATTCAGGCAAACTCGGTCTGAGTTGTACCAAATTTTTCTGCAGACAGCAGTTAGCAACCTGGAACAACAGGGCTAGGGGTTAACTGCCTCTGGATGTGGTTTTCAACTTTAAGTGTACTATCAATATTTGTAATGGGGAGAATGACACACCACTCGCCCATGTACTTGGTGTAATATGGGAAAAAAATAGCCTTAGGACTTTTTTTTGGGACTATTAATTACATTAAATTCATACTTGTTTGCTGCATGCCATGTAAATACATAAGACTCAGGCAACTCAAGATATCCAACATACCCCCTGCACTTTGCCATATTATGTCCTATAATGTGACACTCACAGGTGAGTGTGGAAGGGAGAGTGTTTTGGTTCTGATTCTGATGCAGCACAAATCTTGTAGGCTGGTCCATATTTTTCACTCTGCTCCCACTATTTTTTATTTGATAAAAAAATTAAACTTAAACTGATGCTACCAATATCACAAAGGCATGTACAGGCATGTCTAATTTAATCACATGATTTATGAATTTTCAAAAATCTAACAGCTGATTTACTGCAATCAAATCTGATAAAACATAAATGTATTCCAATAGTAATTTCCTTGACATTCCCTTGAGATTGCTCTGGAGCTCTCAACATTCAAAGTTATAATTCTGAAAAGAAGTTTACAAGAGGGATTTTATAGACCACTTACGTCCCCGGCCAACTTCCTTGAACGCTTTGGTTCCTGAAAGCATAACTGACAGGAATCTCACCATGAACAGAATATTAAAATTTTCTATATATATATAGTAAATATAGTAAATATAAATTATAGAAGGTAAATATAGTATATATATATATATATATATATATATAGTAAATATAAATTATAGAAGGTAAATATTGAGATTTTCTGTCATAAATGTAGCTGAAATGTACACATCCTTCTTAATTAAACCCTAAAAGAGGTTAAGATAACCATATGATCATGGAAGCAAAAGTAAAAATAACGCTTTTCATATAATAACTGAGAGATTAACGGAAATGTGCTTTAGCTTATAATTATTTCCATTGACATTGACAATCTTTATCCTCAGTAGAGAGTATTCTCCACTAGATGTCAGTATGGTTTTTGCATTGCTTTGATTTGCCGAGACAGCGTTGCCATTCTGACAGACTGCATTATTCAGAACCTAAACAAAAAAAGAAAGATACAAATGATTACGTTTAAAAATCTGACAATAGAAACAGACACACTGCTGGGCTCACATGGAGAAGGTGAATGTTTCTGCTCTCAGTGTCACCTATAAGAAAATAGCCATCTTTCCCTAAATTATAATGTAATCATCGTGTTCCCCCTGAAATCATCCCACTATACATTCTGAGTTTATTGTGAATCACTGTCCTGTCATGGTTAATATCTTGTCTCTGGACATTAGATAGATTTACATAGATTACATAGATTTAAAATTTACCAGGTGGAATGCCAAAGCTTGTGATGTACAATTCCCTGCTTGTCAGAGCTAGGCATGCCACCTGATGGCTAAGGACCCAGTACATGTCCACCAGTGTCAGAGTAAGCTCTATTGTCACAGCTAGGCATGCCACCTGATGGTTGTGGACCCAATAAATGTCCACCAGTAAAGCTATAGGACACATGGAGAAACTGGGCTCTTTAAGCATTATTTCAGTAGTCTGTTTTGATGTTTTTTATCAATTGTCAATATCAGCATATGAGATTTTGTCAGATTCCATGCATGGGATGTCACTAAATATGCATCTAGTTCATTGTATTAACTATTGAGACATTCAGTAAATACAGCACAACTTAGCCAGTAGAAATGTGGGACTATTTATTTTTGGAATTAATAACATGTCTTATATTGATGTAAAATACATCTCCTACTTCCCGTAATAAGAGACATCAATGAGACCACATAATCAACCTTACCTAACACTATAATCTTTCATCTAAACAGGAAGAAAAGATGTTTTGATGTGTGTGTACGTAGAATATGGAATATGCTTGTAATTATGATAGCAATTATGACAATTATTATTATTATAATAATTATGCAGAGCAATTGCTTTTATTATTTATTATTTTCTTCCATGCCTATGTTTAATGAAATCAATTGGGAAAGAAATCTTAGTTGTCACCCATGTTACTTTGTTTGCAGTGGACAACTGCAACAACTGCAGTGGACAATATAACTAGCGTGTGTTTGTTTAATGTGAATGAAATTGAAATAAAACTTTAAAAAGTTGTGTGGAAACTGCAGGTGTGTGAGAAATTTTCTGTGATTCTAAAGTCACTGGCCCACAAGGCCACAATGACTGAGTGTTTCATTTAACACTGGTAGAAATAGGGTAATGGCAATTAGATTTCAGATGAATACAGACAGCTTCAGAGTAAAAAAATGTAGTTCACCATTACTATGTCTGTTGATCTCCCTAGAGTATTAAATAAAAGCAGTAATGAGATTGAAATGCATGTGTTTAGCTATAGTATCAATTACTGTTTAGCTTTTTTCAGTAGATAGTTGTTATTCTACACATTAGGCCCCTCAGTAGCCTTGAAAGTGAGGGAGTCCCCGTTAATGTGCTGTTTTATGTCCTGTTGCCCCCTCTGAGTCGATCACGCTCCTTCTTGATGGCCTAATATGTTCTAATGGTACTTCGTCTGCGGCCATATCACGAGGCATGTGTGTGGCAGTGTCACTAATGACAAGCGGTTTAAGCATTATCATAATCATGACCATTTTCCGACTGATCTCATGCCTCCGTCTAGATCTGTTCCCCTGCCCACCCTTCCCCCTTCCCCTCCCTCTACCCCGTTCCCAGCTGAGGTAGTCATTTGGTCGTCTTCTTCTGGGAGCGAGTGTTACAAACACATTATGGATGGACGCATTAGTGACTGATGCACAGGCCGGGTCGGCATTGTTTTGGTGCACGAGTGCATCATTAGAAAATGTTCCACTTGGCAGGGAAGCGCGTATTAACTGTACTCGCGATGAAATGAGGTTGTGATCGATTGTTAAAGTTATCAAGAGCTATTAGGTTGAAATATGAACCTCTCAATTGTAATAATGAAGAGGGGGGCTATTTGCTATACAGCAAAAGACAATTTGAAGTCATGGCAGAAGATGTCATGCATTACAGGTAGTGGGGTAAAGAGCTTTGAGAATATAGAATAGGCAATCTGGCCTACTAAAACATGCAGACAATGACTTCATCAACCAGTGTAGATTTTAGGAATATTGTTCTGAAAAGCATTTTTGAAATGGTTCAGCCAATACAATGCCCTTTTAGGGCCAAATTGTATGGTGTGTCAACAAGCAGAATGAATTAGGCCAACAGGAATTCTGAAAAGAAAAAAGTCTACAACTTTTTGCTGAAGGGTAAAAAAACAGGAAAGAACATCATGATGGCGTTGAATGTCTTTAAATGATAAGGATATTAAAATGTTAGCTTATTCTATAAAGGTATTGTACATTGTGTACTGATTTATATCTGACTCTCTAGGCAGCCACATGGAAAAAGAAGAACAGGTTTAAGGGCCCCATAGGTCACTTTTAACAAGATCAAATCTATTTACTCTTCAAACCGATTATTCTCTCTTTCCATGATGTGCGTGCCATCACACTAAGCATGTGTGTGGGTTCTTCTTCTGAAAATGCTCTGTATAATTAGTCAATTATCTATCGATTAGTGCAAATGTTAACAGCTTCTTCTCTCTTAATTATCGCCTTCATTTTATTACTGTCGAGTTATACACTATGAGTCTCGAGACAGGACCTTGCGCGCAAAGTTATTTTTTCTGTCATTTTTTACGGCATGCCACAAGAGTCAGGAGTGTGTTTAGAGCGGGATAATCAGCAGGAACTAATTGCCTAATCGCTATTAGCAGAATCCTCACACTGCGGCCGATGGTCATTAGCATGTCTGTCTCTTTTTCTGTTGTTTTCCAAATGTCCAGTCCTCCCAGGCAGTCAGGGGGCTGTCTGGTGGTGGTGGTGGCCCCTTCCCCATCCCTTTGTGCTGCTCTGCTGTTGGTGCCCTATGGAGAGAGAGCATGGCGGAGGAAATGGAAGCACTTCTGGGGAAATGAGAGGACGCAAAGGGCCGCTGATTTACTACTGCGCTTTTGCCCTTTTATTTTTTTATTTTTTTATTTTTTTTTGGTATAGACAAATTTCCCCACACTGCTTTTCTGTAAAAAGAGGAGAAAAAAATCCAATGCCCACCATTTGAGAAATGAATTTATCGAAGTCAGTGTCTTTTTTTCCCCATTAGTAAGTGTTTAGTTCAGCGTTTTAAATAATTGCGTTACCAGGAATGATATTTAAAATACATTTGGGAGGCAATGAGGCAGGAAAGTGCCTACATGTTTTGCTGATGACACCAGGGCCATTTGGAAGACATCAAAGTAGAGAGGAGGTAGCCCAGATGCATATTATAAACTCATTATGGATATCATTTAAAAAGGATGTACTCCAGCAGCAAAAACAATATTCCCTTTCTCTCTCCAGTAATGTGTGTTTGCGAAGTCGAAACTCTCAGATGCCTTCAGTTAATGTGGCATCTATTATCACACTGTAAAATGAAATAAATGGCATAGATTTCCATATTAGTGTTGTCTGTAATGTATGGTTGACACCACCATGAGTGAATGTTTCCAACAGAAAAGGGTTTGTGAGTGTTATCTTGACATCTACCCCAAGTGGAACCATGCAGGGGGACAAATCGAGTCGGAGATGAAGATAGGGAAAAACATATTTCTTTCGTTCATGACATAAATGGAATTTTTGTCCAATATCTTAAACTCTATATGTGCTTCTGGGCAGCGTCACAGTCCCTATTTTTATTTTGTTATTCTTTTTTTTTTGCGCAATATATACAAAATACAAAATATATTCGGAAAGTGAAAATCATATTAATGTTCAGAATATTTCTCTTCCCCATCTCTGGAGCATATTTTATTGTATATAATATCAATCAGAACAACAAACACGGCAGCCTTGCAATCCTATATAATAATATCAGTTATTGTTGTCATCAGGCCTTGATATTTCATTTTTTGGTGTAATGTCGCTGCCACTGTTTCAAGGCAGCAGATTTATGACACAACGCATATATCATAATCTGTTTAGAGTTGATGAATGAGTTTAGTTTGTCCTCTGAAGACTGCCTAAAAGCTTAAAGGGATTATCTGGAATAAATCAACCAATATCCCTTTTGTTCAAGGTTGCCTAGTGCTGTCAGTAGGAAGAAGATAAAGAGAATTTGGTACAACACAGGCTGAATTTGTGAACTGACAGCTAACGCTACTGAACATGGCACAGGAAAATTAAACCGCATTAAAACAGTGTTTCCTTGCCCTTATCAGGAATTAGCTGATGTTTCGTTATTCTGTCTACATTTAACCAAATTTTCTTGTTCTGATAGCACTTGCTGACTTCAAACATTAATTTACTCCAGATAGAATACATGTTAGTTGAGTAATTTTATCCCAAGGGCGGTCATGTAAAGTTATGTTTCATTTAAATGCTTGCTAAAGTAAATATACGCTGCCTCTCTCAGCAGGATTTTCTGTGAGGTTAAAGGTAGTTTGTGATTGTAGTGAAGGGATCTTGATACATCTAATAAAATGCTTACATGTTTCTGAAACAAAGTCATCTGGAATAGTTTTAGACAAGGTCCAAACCACTTGATTCGTTCTGTTTACAGAACCAGGACTTTAGCCTGACAAGCCAAACTAGAACATCAAAATTTATAGTCTGGACACTACCTGGGCTCAATCTAGGGGCAGAATCAGTGGTTGTCTTTAAAACTGGATAGCATAACCAATCAGAGCAATGTTGGCAAATCAGCAAATACGTCCTTCTTTGAAACAAATGGCTTGAGTGCCTTTTCGTGCTCAGCTTTTAAAGAAAAGTCCAAGTCTAACTCTTCCAAAGTCAATGCCAAAATCGATTCA
This sequence comes from Tenualosa ilisha, assembly GCA_015244755.2. Lineage (NCBI taxonomy): Eukaryota > Metazoa > Chordata > Actinopteri > Clupeiformes > Clupeidae > Tenualosa > Tenualosa ilisha. The sequence goes on along the minus strand of PYXC01000541.1, from coordinate 4,127,658 downwards.
AACAACTGCTGTTCCTTGGCCACCTAGTTGATTTGCACTGTCACAGCTCTGTCGTTATCATGCTAAGCCTGTCCAATGACTCTGTACAAAGATAGAGAGTTGTGATTGGTCTTACCAGGCCTTGGTAAGACCAATGGCAGACCTACTAAGGCTCCAGTGGTGCATGGCTAGACATACCCACTGAGCAAAATTATTTGCTACCGCTAGGGTGCGTTTAGATTTCTAGGCTACCAGGACTTTAGTATTAAGAAGATATTTTGTTTGTCCTGTTGAATTTTATTTACCCACACTGACTTGCATGGGTGTATAGGAACAAATCTTATCAGACTGGTATGGATTGAAAAATGGCAAAGTTAGAGTTAGAGGTTAGAGTGCATTTCTCAATGCTACAACAGATTTTTATGCAACACTGTGTCATTCACAGAAACATTAGCATCATGCATGTTTTGAGTAAAGTAAAATAGATCATTTACACTGTGCATGTTCAAAATTATGTTCACATAATATAAAATATCACATTTCTACTACTATACAGTACATCATGGAAAGTGCGATGTTCATATATGTTCAAAAATGTCCACAAACAAATTCTGTTCATTTTTGAATATAAGTACATACATCAGTTTTTTGCTAAAGTAGAAAAACATTACGCCCATTGGTGATATACATTACTGAAAGTATGACCTACATGACAAAACTTTGGTTTGAGTTAGCAGATTACAGAGCCCTGTCAATAAACGACACCTCAGTGGTGACAGCATTTGAAGCACTAAAAGAATATGGACAGAATGTATTCTGATATAGTGTGTGACATTTCTGTATGGTTTCTTATCTTGACAGGTAATCACATAATAAGTGGAATTGGTCAGTATTCAGAAAACACATTTCAGTAGGACATACTGTGAAAGGGTACTGATCGAGAAACTGTAAACTAACAAACAGAACACATTGTTTGTGCAAGGAAACCTATTACATCCTTTGACATGCATGAATTCAGATGATTTCCTAGATGGCAACATGGCACATCTACCACAGGAGACTCTCTGATTCTGACACATCTTTATTCTCCTAATGTAATGATCATTACAGATGATTTGTCCACTCCCTCCTCCTCAACCACAGTAACCTTTGTGTCCATCTTTCAGATGCCCAGAGAAAAGGATTGGGCACTTTAACAGAGCTCCCTCTCCTTAGGTGGGCCCAGCCACACAGCAGAGCTCCCTCTCCTTAGGTGCCAGAGGGCCTAGCCACACAGCAGCACTCCCTATTCAGCCTAATGGACTTTAATGGCAGGGCAGTGTGACTGCAGCCGACTAATGTTCACAGTGGACAGACGCCTGGGACAGAGGAGGGTTATGTCTGTGTTAACACATGGTATAACATGAAGATGTGGCTGTGCAGACATGCCACTCTGCTCCTTCTTGTTATTTGATTGTATTTTGCCAATAATGCAACTGCTGTTTTCTGTTGTCTTTTGAAAAAAAAAAAGTGCTTCAAAACCCTGTAAGAATCCAAGTTGTGCATGTCGCCATACGTGTGTGTGTGTGCACAAGGATTTCAAACAAACCCTGATGTTTGTTGACAACCCCCTGTGTATCTGGTTCTGCACTCTTTGACTAAAATGTGGTTTTTGGAAGCATGATTTTGCTATGTCTGATATTCCAGCCCTGCCTAGTGCTTCTGCTTAATGTCACATTTTGCTACAGCACAGTTAGGTTTCCTTCTGACAATTTATGCCAAAGGGCTCTAGCATGCTAATATTTTTAAAGTTCACAGAAAGTATCTGCCCACGAGGATGGAAACGTACACAAATTGAGGGACTCCAGACGCTTTGCACAAAGTGAAAGCAATACATTTGGTGCACCAGGCTAAGCCAGCCTGTCTGTCTATTCTAATGGTAAATATTGTGTTTAAAGCATAATGTTACAAGATCCTGCTCATCATATGTTCTAACCTTTAGTGTCTGCCTTCAGCCATATAGTTAAGTACTGAACGACTGTACACAGGAGTTTTATAGCAGATTTTCTTTGCCTTGAAATGACTAAAGTACTTGAGAACACTTGAGAGTTTATTATTAATTGTGTGATTAAATTTACTGTTCAGATCAAACCGTTAATTAGCATCAGCCAGTCAGCATGAAAATGCACTTGTACTTATACATTATTAATGACATGCTCATTGCTGTAGCTGCCTGGTGCAAGAACCTGATTGAACTCCATCCATCTGTGGGGTTAAACCACTGTTTATCTTAGCAGGATATAACTAACAAGCCAATAAAGCAGTTTGTTGCTGCTCTAGCCTGGCTAAACCCAGGCCACACATCAGTTGCGACTGGGGGTGGATCTAGAGTCGGGTCATTGACTTCCCATTTCCAAGGGTGTAACCAGCATGAACATTTAAGTTAGTTAAATTGGTGCGTTAAACTCTCACTTAAAATCTTAAGTCCAGCAAACACCTCTGTCTTGTAAATGTTACTTTTCAATGCAGTTATTTACTCAGTCGAAAGGAGGACACACGTTCATATGGTTTATTGCAAACACCATTATTGGCTGTGCGTCATAGATGGCCCTATCTGGTAATCTACCTGCCTCATGCCAGGTTACATGCCAGGCTATGATTTGATGCTGGGTTTCAGACTAGTTTGACATTGGCTGCAATGGGCTCAGTTCCACACTGACCTGCAGAGCAAATTCAAATTTGTTAGTGCTTAATTGTTGGTTCAGCCAGGCTACTGCTAGCCTGATGTACAAAACACTTTCACATTGTTTTACTTTGTGCAAAGCATCTGGAACTTATCCATTGGGATGCATGTGCTTCCTGGTGGATAGAGACTTTTTGCTTCAATCAATTGCTATTGCTTAGTCGTGACATGTGTTACATGCTGGAACGCACCACTTAGGTTATCTATATCGCTTTCAGCCCTCCCTCTGTCAGCTGATTGTTCCGCAAAGCCCAGAGTCGGTGGGAACCTAAGCCTACGGATAGATCCTTGACACAGTGGTGTACCTAAATGAGAAATTGAGTGGAAGCACTAGGCGGCACTAGCCTGGCTAATCTACTACTGCTGTAGAAGCAAGAAGATATGCAGGTTATTCAAATCTAGCCGCTAGTATGGGCCCCAGTCTTCTTTCCCTTCTCCTGCTGCTGCTCTCTTTCCAAATTGGCCCCTGTGGACAGATACACAGGAAACATCCTTCCAGTTACATGTGAATGAAATGGAAAAAAGGTATCATCCTTGTGTCTAGCCAGGGCATTATAAGAGGCTCACAGCAGGCAGCACAGGAATGCAATGTGCATGTGAGACGTAAAAATAGCTTCATTGCACATGTTGCAAAGGGCGTCTCATATTGGATGTCAAAACACACTCACGAAGCAAATCAGCAGCACAGATACACACACACACACACACACACACACACACACACACACCAGTCAGTCTAGTTTTTCTGAAATTGCTAACAAGCAAGCTTCAAACACCTTGGTCGCTCATCCCAGAATAAGAAGCCTGTCACCACATTCTCTTTCACACTGCTCCTAGACACTGACACAGGATGTCTCGGGGAAGTTTTGTCTTTAGCTCCACAGCACTGCGCTCGCTGGAAAGGGACAAGGAGCTGCTGGAGAGAGACCAGACCCAGAGACGTCTGGCAACTCCTGCTGTTAGCAGCTACTTTTTGAGAAAGGAAGTGAGAGACCTAAGTTTGGCATTGAGCCACGGATCTTTTCAGCGCCCTGCTTTGATATGCCAAGACCCGGTTGTCCAAAATGCCCTGTATACGGGGGACCTGGAGGCTGTGCGTCAACTCTTCCCGAAGGGAGCACCAGTCAATCTGGTTATCCAGCCTCGAGGAGGAGACATGATCTGGGTGAAAGAGGGTGGTGAGTCCCTGCACATGTGATCACAATATTTGGAATGTTTGAAATGGGAAAATTAGTTTTGAGTTATGACTGCTTACTTACAATACTATTTGGTTGTTGGTGTTCTGACCACTTGGCCCATTTTGTTTTAATGAGGCCTACTGGAATGCCAAATCATTAATGCTGTTCTCAGCCTTATTGATATATCTCATGGACATCATTTACACAACTGTTTACATTTCAGAGGTGGTAGATCAGAGATGCAACATGTCAAGGAAGTTATGAATCCAGACACTACTTTGAGCTACAGTGGTGTGAGTACGGTGGCTCAAGAGGGTCATACGTTGTGTTTGTGCTAGTAAGCTGTTAAGGGCTAAAGAAAGTCTTCAGAGTTATGACAAGGGGCACCACTAGAAATTTTGAGCCCTATGACAGAAAATCATTTTGGGCCCCCCAAACACTGATAATAATAAAATCTTATCTGGGGCCCCCTGTCAGAAGATAAATTGCTTAAATATAGGTACTTTTTGCTCCAGCAGTGTAAACTGTGATGACATTTATACATTTATATATTTATATATGACAGCAACTGCTAAATCATTTCACCTTTAAGTCATTGGCTATCATAGCAACTATATATTTTATGTTATAGAAATAACACACATAATTTTTAAGGAAGTAGCAACCAGAAAGATGTCGGCACCATAGCAACAGTAATTTTAATTACTTTCCAGAATACACAAATTGATTAGCACTTAAATGAAGAAAGCATACCAAACTAACCTGGAAATCGTAGTTTGTCTTTGTCACACTATTAACAGTGAATAGAAGGTTTTCACAGAAAAATGCCCTTCTCACCTTCTCATTGTTAATATGATTTTGCCAGAAGTGTAACCAAAATGGTAACTCAGACTGGCCACAGAGGGTAATGTCCTCTTGTGCAACATGGTTACAAGTTCTGGTTATGGTCCCCCTCACAAACAAACAAACGTCCATTTTGGGGACAGGACACTGAAGAGGAAAAATTCCTATAAAATTCCTGAAAACTCTCTGATAGCTCTGTTATGGCTGGCTCATCTTAACGTGAACAACTAACATATCTATTACAAGTAGTCAAAAATAAGAACTAACCGCAATCAGAAGAGATATGTCTGTGCATGTGTGTATTGCAAGCATCAGTAGGAGGTTGAAGAAAGAAAGAAAGGAAAGGTGCCTGTGGGAGAGAGTGTCCATAAATGCCTTCAAAAGAGGGAATGTGACAAACGGCAAAGTGGCAGAATCAAGTGAGAGAACGAACCACCCACACACACGCACACACACACACACACACACACACACACACACATAAACCTCCAACAGGTGTACAGGAGTCAAGCCAGGCCTGCACTCAACAGGGGAATAGGTGATCATAACATGCTTACACATAGCTGGTCTAATGCACTTTGTGTTTGTAGTAGGACAATAAAGTGTTAACATTTTTAAAAGGAACATATAATGGTAATTACCATGATATTAAAAAGACAATAAAGGTGCATCATTAAAAAAACAGAACCTACTGACAAAATGTGCAAGTCATGCATATGCAACAGAAAAGTGTTTGCTCCTGCCCCTCATGTCAAGAGAATGTGGGCCATTGGAGATATCATGTTGCACCCTTCTCTGCTTAAAATAGAGTCTCTCTGGCCATCCAGGCTGCAAGCAGAATCAAAACACTCACTGGGAAACAAGTGCCACTGCTGCCCAGTTAAAACAGCTTTATAAACAACAAACAGCGTGCATCTCAGGACAGTTGCGCTTGTTTCCCGGAAACCTGACACTGTCGTTATATGCGCTCATGGAACCAAAGATTAAGTTCCGAAAACAGAAAGCATTTCGGAATGATGTGATTGCCACTGCCAAGGCAACAGGGGAAATCCTGCAGTTCTGGAATGCTCTACTTGTGGGGGATGAACTTACCATCATAAGTGTAATCGACGACCCTGAGTATACATACCTTGTTGATGCCGTCTACGACACAAGCAACATTGATGAGTGGAAAAACTACAGATTTCACTACAGAGATCTGAGTATGTAGCCTGGCTAAACTGCTTTAAGAACTTCTCAAGTAAATTGCTTTACTGATTGCATTTGTCTTGATTCACATAGATTTTACCCATCAAGACAGATTGATTGTACTCAAACTAAATCAGGATTATAATTGACAAATTGCATCCTGCGATACACAACTGAAAATACACAACTTTACTTCTGATCTTGTTGATTCTACCTCAGGGAAGAGGGAGATGATGTCAAAGTGTCTAGACCAAACTCATTCTATGATTCATACAGTTGCGGCAACCAGGCTAACAAAATGTTTCATTAGTGTGTCTTTGTTAGAGTGGGTATTAACAGTTCATCTGGAAGAATAAGTGAAGAACCTGTTTTTCCTGAAACTGAACAAAGTTTAACCAATCACCCTCTACCCTCTCACCCATCCTCTTCCCAGGACTTTGGTCTCTGACCTATGAGCAGGAGCTTACCACACCCCTGCACATCACAGCCGGACGTGGCTTCACAGAGTGCCTCAAGCATCTTCTCCTGAGGGGTGCCAACGTTGACCTGGCACCTGGTGGCTCGACTGCTTTGCATGAGGCCTGTGAGGAATGCCAGGCTGAATGTGCCAAGCTGCTGCTGTCGTATGGTGCTAATGCCAACGCCGTCAATGAAGAAGGCCTCATGCCCTTACACGTTTGTACGGAGCCCGACTCCATTGAGTGAGTGCATACTAAAAGACACTGGCTGAACCCTAGTTGCACATAAACACAGTTACTTGCATTATGGACTTAGGGTTACATTCTAAGTTCACTCTTCTGCACAGTTAATAAAAAACTATAATTATGACCAGTGGTTTTACCAAGATCCTTTCTAGTTTAGCAGTACTGACTGGTGACTTGAACTATATGTTCCTCATCTGCATCTAGCTCACACATGTACATAGGATAAGTCATGTCCTTTATCGCCCCGAACGTAGATGTGCTAAACACCTGCTTCAGTTTGGAGCTGCAGTGAATGGCCGAAGCCTGGAGGAGGATGACACCCCTCTTCATGTGGCCAGCCGTTACGGCCTGCCCGACCATGTCAGTCTCTACTTGCGCTACGGTGCCCAGCTGGAGCATCACAACGATGAGGGTAAGACCCCACTCAACGCTGCCTGCTCCCAGCCGCAAGAAAGGGCCACTCTGGGCCGCTACCATCAGGTGTGTCTGCACCTGGTGGGCGCTGGGGCAAAAGTCGGCACCGAGGACCTGCAGCACCAGACGCCGCTGCACATGGCCTGCAAGACCGTGAACCCTGATGTGGTGGACCTCCTGCTGAAAAACGGGGCCAACGTCAATGACATGTGCTACGGGGGCAACGCTCCCATGCACAACGTGCTGAAAGAGGTGGCCTACAAGCGAGAGCATGAGCCAGAGAGAGTGGTGCAAGCCCTGCTTAACTATGGATCAATACGAGTCTGGCCAGGAGCATTGCCCCAGGTGAGATGCTTCTTGAGGAGAGAGGCTGTCATTAATGCTTTCCTCACTATTGTTTTACCACTTCCTACCAGTTATCAAAAGGCTTGAAGCTCTCCTATGCCAAATTCATGGACAAATCCCAAATACCATTGGTCTTGAAAGAATAGTTTTTTTGTGAGTAAATTTGTGAGTAACACGACACAATTTGGTGAAAAGGTCTTTTTGTCAAATTTTCTACATTCAAGGCTCTTTTGGTATGAAACACATAGTGACATAGAAGTGATAGAATAGTTTTTAAAATATGCCTGATTTTCAAAATTTAATCTTTTCATCTCCACATTTGACCTCATTCATTTTTTTAGATTTCAACTTGCATGCGCTGCAGCCATGGTGGGGCAGGGGTAACACTGTTGGCTGCAAATCAGTAGGCTTGGGTTTAAATAAATTAAAATTTCGCATTCCTTTGAAGTTTTTATAAAACACTAAGAGACATGTTATTGAGAAATTTACCAATAATATAATCAAATGCACATCATCATCATCATAAAAATGTGATACTTAACCGCTCAGGCCAGCTTTTGATCAACCATATTGCTGGCAGTTTGCTACACTGTACATACTAACTTGTCCCACTTGAGTCAGACAAATTGCCTGATTCCTAATTAGCCAAATGTTAATCGGAGATTAATTAGCACTAATTGCAGAAATTCCTTGTGCATCTCCCAGAGGGGGCTCAATCTGTTCGTCATGCCAAGTGTTTCATTATTCTACGTGTTACTCCCAGACGTACAACCTTGGCCCCACACCTCCTGTGAACAAGACAGGGCTCCTAGACTCAAGTAACCTCCTCTGATGCCAGGGGCAGCTTAACATCCTGATGTTCATATAGCATAATTCAGCCATTTCAGTTTACTGCTTAAAGAGATGCATAAGTATGTAGACGTTCTGTGTTCCCACTAGCTGTTGTGTGTTTAGAGACTACTGACAACAGTGTTTCTACCCTGCAAATACTGTAGCCTATAGGCTATTGAATAATGGAAGATCTACAAATTCAGGTTTACGACCCCTTGAGTGCTTCATTGCCGCTGCTTTTTCAGGTTTTGAAATACTGTTGCACTTGTCCTCGTGTCATTGAGGTTCTGTTGAACGCCTATGACCGGCTCAAAGTCACAGAGACCTGGATAGAGGCCGTGCCACCAGAGGTATTCAAGGTAGGCTTCAACATCATTTATGTTTGGAATTCAGGTGCTGAATGTACTGTTAGATGGAAGAATGTTGATTTTGATGAAATTTACAACTGAAAACTTCCATTATTCCATTATCATGTTACAATCAGGTTAAAACATAATGCATTCTTTTAATTGTGAAACAAATGAAATTTGCCTAATCATATAGCCTCTTCAGATGTGTGCCCTCTGAGGAGTATGGAAGTTTATTATTGGAGCAGAGAACACTTGACTAAGATCATTACTGTATCCCATAGCAACACCAAGGGTTCTATGAGTCTGTGTTCGCTCTGACCCAAACGCCTCGGTCACTACAGCATCTGGCTCGCTTCAAACTACGCAACTATCTGGAGGGTCGTCTGAGCAAGGTTGTGCCCAAACTAAACATCCCCAACTTCTTGAAGAAATACCTTCTGCTGGATTTCAGAGACTATGTCCACTGAGAGTCAGTGTTTGTAATGTTTCAGAGCCCTTTTACCACATATATATATATATCATTTAACATGAAGTTCTTCTGCAGCTACACTATATAGTCAGTGTATAGGTTCACATAAAAGCTCTTTCTGTTTTTAGTTTCGAAGCCATACTGCATCATGATTGTCATTATGGAAAGACAGTTGAGTTTATTGAATGTTTTATTTGAGGGTGAGCCTATTTGAGGCTCTATCAGAGTGGTATTTTAGTTTAACCATAGATCTGACTGCTCATATGTGGACTAGATTGATTACACATTGATATTGCCTGAGAATAACTGACTCACTTCCTTCTGTCAGATATTTGATAATGTGAAATATGTATATAATGGTTACACTTTCTACAGTGAAACTGACATGTTTTAATGTACTCCCTTACATGCACAAATGTTTTTTTTTTTTTAATTAAGTATTCAAAATAACATGTGTAAAACAATGACATGATATAATTGTGGATGAATTATTTTGACAAATCAAGATCTAATTAAACAAGCTTTTAAAAATCATGGTTCATATCGAATCTCTCGGGTATTGCAAAAAAGCTCCTTGATCTCTAGCTGTTAAACATTTCCTTTAAGGAGGCAATATTGTATTAGATTATGAAAACTAAAAGCTTGTACCACAAGGGGGTGCTACAGTCATTACGTGACAAATTGCAATATCGCTAATAGTGCCTTTTCCACAGTCAATTAAGTTAGGTGAAATTGAGTTTGGGAATATGCCGACACAATTTTGAAACCAAAATGGCATCTAATGCAGAGAAATAAACGTTGTGATGTTCATTCAAAACTTCGAAACTATATACTTTTATAGAGCAACACTACATTTACATTTTGTATAACTAGCCAAAATTATTCTGTATAATTTTTCAGGTTCACAAGATGGTCGTTGAATGTAGCCTATGCCTGAATAGGAATAGTTTGTTTATGTAAAGTGCGGTTCGAAATAAACACTAGACTCTCACCTATATTTCAGACTGGTTTAAATGGCGAAACAAACTGTCTAGGCACCTATGCTTTTTAGGGCCATATCACAGTTAAAATATATATTTTTAGGTAGGCTATGTATGTATGTTTGGCAGTGTGCAGCATACAGCCTTCTTAAAATCTTTATCTTAAAATCAATCAAATGTGTTTGAAAAATATATATTAAGATTTGATCTGATGTCACACAAATGAGGGACGACATAACTCCCATTCAGCCAAGCCATGCCTACAGCAATCTCCTCAGCTGGTGCTGGGAAGGATGAATATTAGGATAGGCAATATTCAAACTTTTCATACATGCTTTAAAAAGTCTAACAAACAAATTAATTATACTAATTGGTCATGCAATTATGGCATACTTTGATATTCCAATTAAGCCTCAATTATCTTCAATAAGTATCAGTATCAGATATTTGTAAAGATACGTGGCGCACTCAAGTAACTTTGAAAATGCTATTAGGTAACATTTTTCAAATAACAGGTAGACTAAAAACCCTGATAGATTGCCTAAACTATCATTGACTTGAACGCTGATGACAAGTTTGTATGAATTGAAAAATAATGAAATATAATAGTTCTATTAAGCATTAGACTTTTACACTTCCTTCTACTAAAATCATATCATAATGTTACAAAGGCACCAAAATAACGATCCTATCCTGAACGAAACTGGTCAGAGTATGAATCCAATTTCCGTAATAGGAAATATTGCATTTTCTAGCCTTCTTGGTTACCCTCCATCATAATCTGAGATCGTGTTTATCTGATGTGGAACTATCTGCTCGCAGTTATAACCATTCCGTTTAGGATAAAAAACGTGGTTAGAAATTTGCCAGAAGGAGGCTAGCCCATACACTAATTGTGTCAAACCGTGGAGAGGTAGGCTATAGTTTGAATGATAATCATGAGGACAAGAGCCAGTTCTTGGATAGTGACAGACAATGCGCTGAATTGGGTAATGGACCTGTCAGTAACCCCTATAAAAGCACTGATCTCCGTTGTAAAATTGCATTTTGCGCCCAAAGAAAAATTCAACCTATATTGTTACTTTAGATATTGTTACTTTAGATAAAGTCAATAACACAAGTCCAATAATAATAATAAAAACAATAACATTATTATTATATTATTATTATTATTATTATTATTAATAATAATAATAATAATAATAATAATAATAATAACAACAACAATAATAATAATAGCCTAGTAGTTATTGCTACAACTATTATTTATACTGTTGCTGGTGTGACCATTATAATGTGACCTATTATAAAATAAAATGAAAAACAGACTTCCACTCTTAAAATTCGGCCGGGCCTCGTTCAGCAGAGCATCCCGGTAAAGTGGCAGCCACCACAGGCAATGTGCTTTAAAACTGAGTGTCTAATAAGTCTTCCAGCCTTCCCTTATAGCTGCAAGTCCACTTAATGAGACGGACAAGGAAAAAGAGCGAGAGAGAGGGAGAGTCTGGTTTCAATAGATCAAAGAGCGCTGCCACTGAATGGAGTCATTTGCAATTAGAAGAATAATTAGCATTTCCTAGTCCTCCATTGCTAATCAGAGTCGGAGGTGATATGTTTATGTCTTCACGCAATCAGACGGCCAGTTGGAGTGCCCGCGCCCCCGGGACTCAATAGGGGCTAATCATCATCACTTGGAATTGGCATTTAAACGGCAAAATGATCTCCGATCAAATTAACACTTGGGGAAAAGCGCACTCAGAAGATAGGAAAATGTTTTTTTTTTCCCACTCCAACAAATGTTGATTTATTCAGAATGGTAGTGAGGGAAGAAACAGTCAACAGCAACCTTGATGGTGGTCAGTACAATGTAGTCCTGATTTTCAATTAGGAGGATAATTGCGCCATGAAGTTGAACTTTTGCGCATGTAATGGAGTTGGCTAATCTCATTTGAATATGATCAGATGATCCTCTGTGGGTTAAATTGAATTCGAGATAAAAGCTTCACAATACCAAATTTGGTGGCATTGCTCCTGAAATGCTATTGACCCCTTTCCCCTGTCTTTCATTCAAATCCAATTTTCACCAGAACATTTCTCTCAGGGGAATAGTTGTTGTAGCACTTCTCCGAGGCCAAATTCATTGTTTTTATCTCCAAAGAATAGAACAGCCTTTCTCTCACAAGTGGGGCAAAACATCTGCCTCCTCAGCCCTCTCGACTCCGTTGCCATCAGTCCCCTGAATTCAACAAAGGCGTCGTTGTTTTATGTCTTGCCTTGAATCCAAAGTAATTACTTATCATCAATCAAAATTAATAATAGTTGATTGGGTTGGTGTGGTCAACGATTACAGAGGGGGAAGGTCTAAAGCAGTCTCTCACACCGCTTCCAGTCAATGTGGACTGAGAGAAAGAGGGGGCTCGACCCATCTATTTGGTATCCACTGGGAAACTACCGCCTCTCAAGGCGGCCAAAAAAGTCAGAAGCTGAATAAGGAAATGAAGCGTAATTTGAGGAAGATGGATGAGTCCCCAGGGCAACACCCCCCTCTATCCTCTTGTATTGCAGATGATAAGCACTGTTCGTTTATGTGTGAGTGTGTGAGAGAGGGAGGGAGAGGAGGGACATAGAGATTGCGCGAGAGAGGGGGGAAGAGAGACAGAAAGAGAGAGAGAGAGGGAGACTGTGTTTATGTCTCAGTTTGTGACAAATAGGGGAAGAGGGACTGAGCTAAAACAAAAAAAGCGTCAGGTCACAGTCAGCAGAGAGGGGGGACGACGGAAAAGTGTTCACCACGGTCAGTGTGGATAATACAATCAGCGAAAGCTGTGAGACTTCTAGCAGCCGGAGGAGTGATTTTCCTCCGTTTTCTTCGAAGTTTCACTTGGAATTTAATACGCGGCTTGGACAGAATTTGCTTCAGAATGCAGAGACCGAGCGGACAAGGGACAGCATTTTCAATTGACTCGTTGATTGGGACCCCGCAACCAAGGCCGGGGCACCTGCTTTACACCGGCTATCCAATGTTTATGCCGTATCGACCGCTGATGATTCCGCAAGCCCTCTCTCATTCCCCTTTGCCGTCCGGTATTCCTCCGTTGGCACCTTTGGCGTCGTTCGCGGGTCGACTCACGAATACTTTCTGTGCAAGTCTGGGACAGGGAATGCCCTCTATGGTAGCGCTTACAACAACGCTGCCTAGCTTTTCGGAACCACCGGACAGTTTTTATCCCCCACAGGAGATGCCCGGACCTCGATTAAGTGCCGATCCGAGTATTAGGAGACAGGATAGCCCGCACTCGGAGGATCTGCACGCTAGAGAGAAAGCCTCTGAACTTCTCAACTTCTCAGAAACTTTCCAAACAATTGCAGGTGAGACATATATCATAGTTGATTACTATTGTCATTAATAACGCCATTAATAAACTTTAAATAACTTTGTAAATAGTCTTTTAAAGTCTATAGATACATTATTAAGCGCTTATTATTATTTTTTTTTGTAAAGACATGCACAATTAATGATTTAATGAGAACGTCGCGGCATGACTTTGGCTAATATTTGTTGTGACTTGTGATGTCCGTGTTAATGTTGAATATTTTTGGTGACGTGAAGCGCAGCTCCCTTTCCTTCATAGACATTTTTAAATGAGAAACTCAATGGCCGGCTAAGTTTCCCTAAAGCTTCGGAATTCAAATTGTTCGCCCAAAAATGTATTAGGAAAAATTACATGGACATTATTTAATTTTGAGCAGCTATTATGTGACTTCAAAGGTTTCTGTTTTTTTTTAAACATTAATACTTGATAAAGTTGGCGAAGCTGGGTACTTATGCACGTTGTTTTCATTGCGCTATAGTTGATATTTGCATTTAAAATGCCTTTGTTAGGCTCACAAAAATGCCTTGACCAAAGTATATCAGAGTTAGCCTACATGCAATAATAAGGGCACATCAACTAACATAAAGCTCAACCTGCAAAGCGTAAAAGGCCTGCAGTTTGCCATGTAAAACCAAATAAAACATCTGTGTATGAATATTAATTCTGTCATGTGTAATTTAGGTGAGACCAAACTGTACAGCTCAGATGAAGAGAAGCTGGATCTAAAATCAGCGGATGCGGCATGCAGTGATAGAGAGGACAGCTCCGGAGACAGTGAGAATGAAAGTTTCTCTGATGGAAACAACTGTGGATCGTTATCCCAAAAGAGCAAACTCAAGCCCGGCTCTCAGGACTCCTTACCACCGGGGGGTTCTGCTGGCAAAAGCAGACGGAGACGAACAGCTTTCACCAGCGAACAGTTGCTTGAACTTGAGAAGGAATTCCACTGTAAAAAGTACCTCTCTCTCACGGAGCGCTCACAAATCGCACACGCACTTAAACTGAGCGAGGTCCAGGTAAAAATCTGGTTTCAAAATCGGCGGGCCAAGTGGAAAAGGATCAAAGCCGGTAACGTCAACAATCGGTCAGGGGAGCCAGTGAGGAACCCCAAAATTGTTGTTCCAATTCCGGTTCATGTCAACAGGTTTGCCGTCAGAAGCCAGCACCAACAAATAGAGCAAGGCAGCAGGCCCTGAGTCTGCGCTTTGATAAAAAAAAGACACTGAACTGCTAATGTTAAATGCATGAAGCACAAAAGCAAGGATTCCACAAGAGTATCTGGGACAGATATCATTTTACTGTAGCATATGGTCTTTATACAGATAGATGTTTTGGACAAGACTGTATATTCCCTTTTCCAAATGTGTTCTGACCATTTATTTATTGTTTTTTGTAAATCTGTAAATATTGAACTTGTCTGACAGACATATGTGCACTATGAAAATTTCAAACTGTAAAATCAATTTTAAGAATATTTATAAGTTGACGTTTAGTTAAATATCTGCATGTGCTCTCACCCTCCTGTTTAGTCTCTTGTTTTCACAGCTCTTACACCACCATTTAATTTATCATTTTGCATGTACTCCGAGAAGTCTCCATTTAGTACTTTTAGCGACTGTATTCTCCAGTTGTTTGTGAAAGGGTGATGGAAAAAAAATAAATAACCAAAAAATAAGGGCAAAGCATGTATCTATATTACTTTGTGGTTCCAAAATTGTAATATGCATGTTCAAATTAGGATAGTAAATAGGGGACCTCACCTCAAATTTAGGCTACTTGTGCAGTAGCCTAATCTCAATCTTAATGTAAAATTTAGGTTTGGTGCTTTGGGCATTTGGGTGACAATTGCAACGATGTAATATTTTCTTTAACCTCAACGTGTTGCGTTTTTACATTTATACAGGTCATTATTTGAAAGCTGGTTGCGTTAGCCTTTCAGCGGCCCACATCCCGTCGTAAGAGAAAGGCCGAGTCGATTTAAGTTTGGAATCAGAATCCATATCAAGACGCTATTCGAAACAGTCACAGAGGGGCAAGAACGAGATTTTCAATATGACTGCACATTACACTTTGTTTAAAATAAAATAAAAAAAAACAAATGCAACTTTTTCGATTAACAAAATTAGACTTGGTGGCAACACATCGCCAGGACATAAACCTCTCTTCAAACTGCAGGCTAACCAAGCCTACCAACTTTTAGCCTAGTATTTCAACCCCCAAACTACATTTGTTATGCATATTACACATATCTCCAGTGAAACAAGATCATACATTACACATATCTCAAGTAAATAATACGATATCTTTTTTCTGTGGTGATAGGTCTACTGCTCTGTCTGCTGATTATGCTCTGTCTCAGATCTGCCAGAACTCAGATCTGCAGATTTGCAAGAACAGAGACAGATGAATGATCACAAAACTATTTTAAGTCTTTGTTTTGTGCTATATTACGCCTCCTACAACCACTTCACTTTTCGTTTTTGCTTGATAATAGAAGAGAACTGTTTTCTCTTGCGGTCGAAGAGAGTGAAAGGGGAGAAAGATTTTTGTAAATGAGCGAGGGTATCATTTATCTCTCTTTGGGAGGCCATGCTGTCGCAAGGTGGACTGATGGATCCCCATTAGAGCGGTCATATCCAACACATTGTAATGAACTTCACAATCAATCACTGGGTGAGCGAGAACCATGGGTGGGGAAGGCCCTGCCACATACACGAGTTCACGCAAAGAGAGAGAGAGAGATTTTATATACTTGGCAATGGCGAGAATGATTAGACAACATTGTGCGTAAAGCATCAATGACCCAGACCTTTAGGACAACCTGAAACAGGTAGGCTACAGGCCCGGGAAAATAGGCTAAGCCTAATTAGGCCTTATGGCTTCATTAACCTGTTCATTTTTCTTGTAAACTGGGCAAGCGTGTGCCATTTAAATCTAAAGGCACGAAAGAAATATCTTCAGATGAACCACTCATGCACAGTAACATGACCACCGTTAAAATAAACTCACAGACGATAGAACAAATCTTAATTTACAGATTATCAACGACCGCAGCTTGCTTACCCCTGAACGAACGGTTATGTCGCATGTCTCGACCTCTACTTCCCATGACGCGTGATATATTAAGATAGCACTTTCGAGCTTACTTGCTAATGGAGAGAACGAAGTTGACAGATGGGCGCAAAAGGACTCTAGTGCCTTTCCTACACTGTGCCTTGTTCAAAGAGGATGTTATCTTCATGACAAAAATGTTCCATGCATCAATCATGCAGGACCAGTCAAGGTGGACAGCTGGAGAGTGAAATGGCGCTATGTAGACACACAGTATATAAAAACTGGACAGACACTGTGCCGAGCAAATTGCAGTAAATATATTATTTGCAGCAAATTCTCTCCCTCTCTCTCTCTCCTTGTGTGTGCGTGTGTGTTCATCAATTTGCTGGACCATTTCTAAATTCTGATCAGTCATCATCCATGGCAAATGGGAGGGACACTGTACTGTATATAGATGAGTTTGGGTGAGAAGGCATACAGTTACAGTGAAGGCCAGATTCATTACCCCTGAAAAGTGAAAGCAATGTTCATATGAGACCAACGGAAATGTTTATTCAGAACCACATTTTGATTTTTCAGAACCAAAATATTGTCTTTAATGGAACAGAGATGAAGGGTGTCTCTCAACTCTGAATAGATAAAACAGTGTTTGTACCTGAAGAATGTGCCCACTCTTCCAAAATCACTAAACCCTATGCCACAACAATCTGGGGCAGATTAAACACA
This sequence comes from Tenualosa ilisha, assembly GCA_015244755.2. Lineage (NCBI taxonomy): Eukaryota > Metazoa > Chordata > Actinopteri > Clupeiformes > Clupeidae > Tenualosa > Tenualosa ilisha. The sequence goes on along the minus strand of PYXC01000541.1, from coordinate 4,110,501 downwards.
ATTCCTTGTTAGCTTGCAGTTTCATATTGGCAATTAAATGCGCCTCAGACATTTGAAACTGACTTCAGTCTCAGTCTGTGGTTAGGTGCATCATTATGACTGGACTGCCTGCTATTCAGTAAGCAAAAAATGCAAAAGTATTTTGTTCCTACAGTGCCCGTAGTGTATGACTACTGGAATCTGTGGCAGCATCAGGTTGCTTTAAGAATTCAATCACATTTTAAATGTTCAGGATTTTGTAAAACAGAGCCATCAGAGCATTTCCACTGGATAAACAGTCACTGACTGAGAGGAAGGCAATAGGAATGAGGAAATGCAAAAAGTAAGGGCAGCTAATTTAGAGAAGACACAACCCAAAAAAGGGCAAACTAGCAGAGCTGGAAAATGACTGAACTGCATAGTGTTTCACAAGGAGTATCAAGGCCATGTTCTTGTTCTGGTGTCAAAGCATTCAGCAGCTTTTAAGAGGCTGGTGACGGAGATGCACAGACACCGAGCGTGTTCTCCTGCAGTGGATTTCCTCCAGGTAGGCTACATTTGAAATGGAGAATGCTGTCTCATCTGCAGCCACAAATTGAAAAGGGAGACAAACTTACATTTTCAGTCAATAAAGACACACCGTTGATGCATGACAAAAAGACAGGTAACACAGGACAATGCCAGAACTGAAAATGTTTCTGCAACTTCTGCAACGTTACATGATCCTAAACCAGAGGTTGTCAAAGTGGGATATTAGTTCCCCTGAAGGTACTGGGATCAAATTAGGGCCATGGATAGTACATCTATGATTGGATTCTTAGATTTCACTAGAACAGAGTCAAAGTACAGGTACAAAATATGTGTGGAAAAAGATCTTAGATTGACACTATCTCCAATACAATCCCATGCAATCCCAAAGTCCCTACGCTGATATACTGTATATAATACAGATTAATCATTATATATTACCACACTGTATATTATACAGATTTATTCATTACTAATCATTATAGTAAGCTGTCCACGGTGCTGGTTGTACTCAAAAGGGCATGGAGTGTCTCAGGGGGGAGACAACAGTTAAGATTTTGGAATCCATGTTCCTAAACTACTCTGACCTCAGCATATTGAGTGGTCTCTATGATACTTCCCCCCACCCCCTAAAAAAAAGCTGTACTATGATTTTTCTGTCAGATATTTGTCTAGATGACTTGATGTCAGTGTATTTGCCATGTTTTCACCATCACTCACAGTATGGTGTTTACTGAAGTGATGTCATCCCATCTTGGTCACCTCACTTACTTCTGCTAGATAGCAAGGCCATGATGCAACTCCTCTCTATCTGTAAACAAAATGGTGCTGACTGGGTTGGCCATCATGTTGATCTCATAGGTTAGAGTGTTTTGTAGGAGTGGATTCTGACAGAGAAAATCAGACTTTACATGTGTACGACTAGTGAAAAGTCTAACACTAATGAGATCTATTTTAACACAAATAGTACATTTATGTACCTGTCAGTCAAAAGCGATACATAAAATAACAAACACGTGGCTTAAATTGATTATAAAAGCAACAATAAAACACCGTTCTTTCTGGTAATTGACTGCAATGATCATGTTCTACAGGCAGAGCGGAGGCAGTAATTGCAACAATTAAATTGTCAATGAGGATACGAATGTGCTGGAGGAAGCTTGGCTATTCTCGGTGGGAGGGAGACACTGTGGGGGGTGGAGGTGTGTCTGTCTGTCTGTATGTGTGTGTGAGTGGCAGCGTGCAGAAGTGGCCAGCACTTGAGGAGGCGTCGGCTGTGGGCAGGGTTCTGGCCCTACTTGGGAGGGTCTTGCGGACGCCCGCGCTGGTGATGTATGGGCAGATGCATCAAATCGCACAAGATAAACAAGCGATGAATTTCATCAGGGCCATCATAGCTTTAATTTGGCTGCCTAATGAGTCAGAGCTAGTGGCGGAGATAAAAGTTGTCAGAGGCCCGGCTGTAATGAATTTCTTGCCACTTGTAATCAAGGTTGCCTGTCTGAGGGGCAATGATTAATGGGGCCCGGGAGGATTCCCTCGGCCCTCAGCTTTCATTACGCCTAATGCATTCTCAGGCAAATTAACAACACAGGGAGAGAGAGAGAGAGAAAGAGAGAAAGAGAGAGAGATGATTGGAGAGACGTTAAAAAAGGGAGGGAGGGATGATGGAGATGGACAGGGATAGAGACAGGAAAATATAAAGGAAGAAAGATTGAAAAGAAAGAGACAATGGAATCCAATTTATGACGCTGATATGTGGTCAGACAGAAAAATTTGAGGAAGTAAAACCAGTGAGAGAAAAAAAATATGTGTGAGAGAGAGGGAGAGAGAGAGAGAGAGATAGAGAGCTATGAACAACAACGGACATGGTGAAAGTCGAGATAACAAAAACATGAGAGAGGACAGCATCTAAGAAGGATGGAAAGGAGGAGGAGAGAGAGGGTGAAAGCACAAAGTTTATTTATTTCATTGTGACAGAGAGTGACTTGTAAACACAAGCATCATTTTTAAATACCATACAATACCTTCATACTATTCTGCCTTAGCAACAGGTCTATTGACTGAGGGATTGCACACTACCCTGTCTTTGCTTGTACTACTTCAAGTGGACATAATGAGAAACAAGATACGATCTGTGACTGCTATCAGGTCTGGAACACAACTTGTGCTGAGCTGCATTCTATCCTGCCAGTGCTCACAGCACAGGGGAAACTCAAATGAGCAGGTATGGATGTGTGAGTGGTCACACAATAATTCATCAGACAGGAACCCCTCCTCTGCAATCTGAGAGCCATTTGTCAGTGCTGAGATGGGTGGCTCAACTACTCCCTCACATTTACAGCTCATCGGTAATTGTGCAAGGCCCTGTGTCCACTCTGTCTAAAGCATTAGTTAAGTATTTTTTTGTTTATTGATTTATTTTTATTTAATTTACTTACCATCATATTATTTGAACTTGTCAGAAACCACCTGCAAATGAAAGCAGTGATGAAATGTATCTAAGCATGTTTTTCAGCAGAACTGAGGCATATTGTGAATGTCATCCGTAGCCTGACTGCTGAATGTTAGACCACTTTAATTCTAACAAATAACCTGATAGCTGCCACCACTGGCAAAAGTCCAGTGGATCCGCTTTTAAAGGAAGGCCAGACAAACATATCCAAGTGGAGGGGAACCACATCATGTCAGAGCCAGTGAGGGAAGCTGGATATGCATGTTGTGCTTTTAGCTACTGGTAGCTCAAGATGATCTTTTGATCTGACCTGGTGAAAATCTGCATTGAACATTAATGGCAAGCATTTACAAACCACTCAAATGAACTCAAACTACTCCGCCTGACTCAGAAAGGTGAAAGTACGGTGTCTGAGTAAGTGGACTCAGGAAGTGGAAATAAGAATAGATTTGACTGAGCTTATTCCGTTTTAAGAGTTCAAGAACATCTATTAGGGGCGGCAGGGGATCAAACTGAACAGAAAAGAACAGAAATTTTTCGAAGTAAATTGCCTTTGAGATTGTGTGTGTGTGTGTGTGTGTGTATGGGGTGTGTGTGAGAAGGTTGTATTTATACAGATGGATTTGGTGTAAAGGCCTGTGGATTAACAGTTTAGTCTTCTGTGCATCCCCCCCACCCCTCAACGACCCTAAGAAGGGGTCATTACAAATGGGGTTATCTCCTCTGAGGAAAGGCTTTGGAACAAAACTGAACGCAGTGTAACCCTGGCAGTTCACATCCACAGCTTGCTATGGGCAAATACAGACTTTATGCTTTTAAGTTGCACACCTATTACTGAAGATGGAAAAAACGATACCTCTGGTTTTTCAGGGCCAGTTTCAATAAATCTTAAGCCATGACAAGAATCTTTTCCCTGTTTTTCCAGACAATTCCATACTACCAGCAGCTTTACTAATAATGACTGAAAATTAAGTTCTGGTAAATGTCTTTTGCATGTAACATTGTCTGTGGACTGGAGCATGTTTTGATGGAACATTGCTTTTAGAAAGAAATAAGATGTTAATTCCCAATTTGTCTGCAGGTTATAAGATGAATCTGACAATGTAGCAATAAAGAATCAATAAAGATGAATTAAGCAGCAACATGGTATAAATCATTTTTATTGGGATGGTTTAATAGGTCAATTGCCAGCCAAGCATCCAATCACACATCAGGTTACTCTCTTGCCTTTGCTTGATTTCACACTTGGAACATGGAAATTAAACACAATGGAAAATTAACAAAAACAAAACAGAACAAAACAAAACAATATTTACATCCTCCATTATAAATATGTCAAATGTACATCATTTTACACAAAGTACCTTAAAATGGCCAAAATGACCAAGGCAAAGTACCTAAAATATCATTAAAAAGGGGTAAAACAAGCAAAGTAATGCAAAAGATACAATGTTTATGAGGGAAAGAGGCCGTTGATATCTAGGCCTAATAGCTGAAGACAGTGCAGTTACACCTGAAAGCATGAATACCTGTAAGTCAGGGCGAGACCCCAACACTTCCCATAGCAGAAACTAGCTCTCAGGTGCCGCCTCTGACACGTCATTCAAAAGGTTACTTGCCTTATATTAACCTTTGAAAGTTTTGTCTGTTTCATGCCAGTGCACCCATATCTGTACATGGTAAAAATAAACACTCACAAACAGACACACAGACACACACACACACACACACCACATTCAAACTGCTTAGGATAAGATCCAAGGTCCTAGCTTGATATATCTACCTATATCTTCAACCACTGATCTTTGGGGGTAAAAAGATTTGACTGGAAGGGAGGGCACTTTTCTCTAAATGTGACATTTGTAATCCATTCAGAAACACATCATTAAAATAGAACAGTAGATTGGCTAGGTTTGGCTACAGAGCTTGAAGCCTCATTTCTAGTCAGACCTTCTTCCATCTCACCTGCTCAGGTTTATATGTATAAATGTGCCCTGAATGTTTCATTACACAACATAGAAGATCCTCAGGCCTTCCCATGGACAGACCCTTGTCAGGACACAAATGTCAGGTGCAAACTCCAAGGGCACATCAAAGGTATAGCATACTCTATATTCTAAGGGTAAAATACATCTTGCACATCCTGTTCATTCAGGCCAAATATATTCAGATTTGTCAGTTTCCTAAAAAACAACAAATATTTCCTTTTAAGATATTCTCTTGCATCGGCATGGTTTCCAATAGACGGTCAATAAACTATACCTATTGGTGAGAGGCAATGCCTATTATTTTAAGATAGAACTAAATGTAGAGCATGTGATCTATTCTTAGAGACCTGTGCATGATGCATTGAATAATAATATATTTAACATGGAGAGGTATGTAACCACTTCGGTTTAGCAGTTAGAAAGAAAAAAAACAACCAACAACTAAAAAAGTTCTTTCTTACCAGTCTGCCATAATACTGCCATACTGTGTGACACAACAACAGCTCAAGAAAGCAGACCCAATGAGGTTCCCAGCCCATGCATGGCTTTTGGTCGCATAGTTAAAGTCATGGCATTACTACATCATAGCCTTCTTGAGCAGTGTTTGTTGGCATGAACACGTCACATCTGACCTCTTCCTGTTTGTTGTATGGCAGTGTTATGAAAGCACTTTGGTGGCCACAATATACTCTGAGGCACAAATTCACAAATGCAAATGGAACGAGGTTTAATAAAAACCCAACCTTTTCTTTTCTTTTTTAATCTTTGCCTTTTTCATTGTCCCTGTATGGTGCATATTGGTCATCTTCTCTGACATTTTACATGATGACTGCACATGAACAAAAGAAATGAAAAATAATGATACTGTACTTAAGAAGTACCCTGGCTCTGTAAACATAAAATACTGCATGGTAAAACATTGACCACTTTGAACAGGAGAATCTTGAAGTCTGGTTCACATTGTCAAGAGAACCTCTGTAGACATTGTGCTACTTGCTTAAATCGAGAAGTATCATCTAACGCATTTTTTGCTAAAAACCTAAAAATGGTTGTGTGTCACTCACAATGTAAGGAGAAAGCCTACAGTCACAAATTGAATCGGAGAACATTCAAATCTACTGGTCGACAAAGCAATCTCAGTCCCTGTAACCAGAAGAGACCTGAAGTTCTTCGTCTGTTCTACATGATGACAAGACATTGAAGTTTAGTACCTAAAATGGGACTGGGTGGGATCCCTGAATTAGGACATTAGGGCAACAGTTTCAAGAGGAGGAGTCTTAGCCAGTCCAGGTGAGCCACTGGGATCGTGGGTCCACGCCACCATGGAAAAGCTGAGTGAGGAAATGAGGGACTTTTTACATGAATCTGTACACCTTTCTCTCCTGTACCACTGGCCTGAGGCCATGTTTTTTTTGTTTTGTTTTTGCTTCCACCCTCTTGGGCCTCCACTTCTCTCTCCATCTCTGCGCTTTCCTTTCAGACACACTCACACATGTTTGCATCCACTCAAATGTGGACGGGGGAGGGAGAGCAGGTCAGTTCAGTTCGGTTGTCTTCAGTTAGTGCGGCTCAATCCACTCACACGTTCTCCAGAGATTAGAAACAGCATTCGTAGAAGACTTTACAACAATGGCAGGGGAATCCAAGAACCCCCTCATCCATAAAGCCAGTAAAGACGAGGCTGCCTCAGTGTAATCACTAGGCTTTGAGCGTTTACACAGGCCTTTGCATGGCATCACCCTCTTCAGTCCTGTCACTGCTGAGAGATGTCAGTGACACATTTGGTCATGTACATGACACAATCATGTTGGGTTTAGGATTTTCAAACCTGCCCTCACAGTGATCTCTTAATTTCATAGTTTGCCATGATGAACTTTGACCCAATTTTCACGTCTAAAGTTCACTTTTCCTTTCAACTCAAAGGTCACTCAAGTGTGATTGTTTAGTGTGTACCGTATCTGTACTATTGGTTTATATTACTGTACTAATACTGGATGATGAATCCATGAAAACTGGTGCCATTTTTCTTTTAAATCAGATTCCAATGAACAACCAGGTGGCGCAATATTAAAGTAGTGCTGATATAAATAAGCAGAGACTTCACTACATACACCAACCACTACTTACACACGACACCAAAGATTGCGCTTTGTTTTAGACTTTTTAAACTGTTAAATGTAAACATCACACAGGTGGCCTCAAATGGTGCTCCATTAGCAAGGAGTACAACAGATGATTTGAAAGTGGTTGAGCAGTGTTATATGCACCTGTTGACAAGACGGAAATAGTCAGAGGCTGTTACTATCTACAGACACTTATGGATACTCTTGGAATTGCAGTGGATTCAATTGACCTCAAAGAGACCAAATTGATCTTGTTCTCTCTCTGTAACCACGTTAACAGTTGACACTATGTTGGACGTCAGAATTTAGTGACGTTTTAGGCTTATTAGACTTGCTAATAAGGCTTAAAGCAAGGAACGATTATGTGCCTGAAGTTTTCAAAAATTCTCAAAGCCTTTATGTATGGCAATCTATTTCCAAATCTCAAAAAGGCCTGGCCAAAGCCTGCTGACACAGTGTCTGTGATTATGTACCCTGCTCTCTATTGCAGCCTTTTATTCTGAATTTATCAAGTAGAGCAAAACCAAGACCAGACAAGAGGGTGCACACAGTGAAATCTTCAGTGAAAGTTTGTAAGTGTGTATTTTTCTGTTTTCTGAAAGAAATGGAAGCTGGTTGGTTTGGTTGGCAGGAAAGGATTTTGCCTGCGGTGTGTGTGTGTGTGTGTGTGTGTGTGTGTGTGTGTGTGTGTGTGTGTGTGTATAAATGGAATGAGCCTATAGACATGGCTGAGCCGTGAGGCTCTGGAAGTGGAACCAGCAGGGATAGAGTGCATGATGAAGAGCAAACTCACTCAAGGGTCACCTGACATGAGACGCTCGTAGACGGGGCAGCCAGTCATGCTCTGGGGAGGGTCAGGGGGGAGGAGGGGAGGGTGGAAGCTGGAGGGGACGCCACAGCCACATGGAAGAGGAGACACAGGAGGGCATGGTGGTAACGAATGGATGCATCAGCAACACTGGGCGAATGAACACACACTCTGGCCAACACCAAGAGCCCAATGACAGCGGAGTCTGGAAATGGGCCAGGTCCTGGGATGGAACCCATGCCTGATCTGCTCCAGAGTCTGCTGCAGTCTGGGCCCTCGGTCATGAGATGGGAAGGAGGTGGACTTGGGCACAGTATGTGAGGGAAGGGAGACACAGACAGTCAGTGCAGGTGGGTGTGGGTGTGGGTGCCAGCGTTGCCCTCATCCACCCCGTCCACTCTGCTCCTACATGATGCTGATGCTGCGGTTGAGCTCGCTCTGGGCATTGTTGTTGTTAGCGTTGGGGTTGCGGCGGGTGGCGGTGGGAGTGGGTGCCGAGGCCAAGCCCCCGCCGCTGTCGTTGGGACAGCCGTGCTGAAGCAGGATGTCTGCACACTCCTGGCTGCCCGCACGGCGAGCGTACGACAGCGGGGTCTGTCCACGCGCATCACGACTCTTCACGTCCACTCCATACTAATACAGAGAGGATGAAACAGGTGGAGTAGAGAATGGAGAGAAAGACAGTGGGGAGAAAATGAGAAAGAAAGAGAGAAAAAAAGAGAGAAAGAGAGAGAGAGAGAGAGAGAGAGAGAGAGAGAGAGGGTGAGAGAAAATGAGACAGAGTGTGAAAGAAAGAATTGTCATTATTATTATTACACTCTACAGCTTGCTAGACAAACACTCTCTAGTCCTAACCAGCAAGAACTGGATAAATATCTCCAGTGTTACAAGATCTCTGTTTATTCATACCATGCTTTCCTGTACAAATACAGTTAAAATCACAAGTGGTCCCTAAATTCTAATGTACTACACAGAAGTACCAGGCAGAAAATGTGAGAATAGTGGGAAGAAATCTTGTCACAATGCCAGTTGTGTGCTAGTAAAAGTAGAAACTTAGTTTCCTTACGGTTACATAAAAAAATCGAAATGTAGTTTTCTACATTTACATAAAAATTTAAATTTCCTGTATTTCTTGCCTAGAGTATTCATTTTTAAATAACCCACATTCCTGAGATTTGTGAATAGTGTTTAATGTTCTTGCAATTATGTCTTACTCAGTACTACAGACTACCCTTTCAATCCAGTGGAGTCTGATATATCCTCCACCACTCTCCACTGCATCCCTGTGGCAGCACATCCCTGGCCTTTCCAACTCACCCAGATGAGGAGCTGGGTGATGACCACATTGGCCATGGCACAGGAGAGATGGAGTGCAGTGCGGCCATCTCCGTCACCGTACGTTTCATTGACCTCCTCCTTGGTGCCGTGGGCCAGTAGCAGCACCACCATCCGGAGGTCATCCTCCACCACGGCCCGCAGTAACTGTTGGCCCAGCGGCACATCCGACTGGGGCAGTCCCACTAGGAAGAGCTTCTGCTCGTACTTCGCCCGGATCCAGCGCTCCTTCTCCTCTCTGTGGGAAGAGCAAGGGAAAGCACAGATGAACAATGTTATTGTCAATGTTACTGTACAACACATGTTATTATTTGTTAATATAAATGACATAATTCATGTGTCACCTCTAAATTTGTCTGCCTGGACTTCCCAACTCAGGACCCAGGTTTGAACTTCCTCAGCCATAATTTCCCAATCTCCTGACCACTCTCTTCCTATCTAGTGTATACTGTACTGTATGTATGTGTGTATGTATGGATGTATGTATCTTTGTATACATCGATAGATAGATAAAAAGATAAGATTGAACACAATTGATGCTGTTGTTGACTATCGAGTAGCCAGACAGTTATGCATCTAACACCTGGGGCTCTCTGTAAGCATCACATCTTTGACATGATCTGCCAACTACAGTTAGTGCATCTAACACCTGGGGGTCCTATGTGAGAATCATGAACATCAACAGGTTTCAGCAACAACAGGGTAATGATAACTTCCAAACTTTGAAATTATCCAAGTCTTCAGTCAAATGCAGCACCTTTGCCATGACGGATTGCACAGCAGATCCCCATGGACTCTGAAGTCGATGGGCGAGGTCTAAGAGGCATTTAAGGGTAATTTCTGCAAGGCCATTGCCTCTAGCTGCCCGTGGGCTGTTACCCTCAGCAGCGTGAGGGTTAACGTCTGGCCGGCTATCTAAAGGTTACACATTGTGAACAGCATGTCTGTGCTGGACAATACAGGAGGGGAGCATGTTTTTTATCGCCGCTGTCAGGCCCGTCAGTCCATACGGCAGGATCGCCCCCTCCACTTGCACCACAAAAGAGCCTCACTTCAAACTGGCCCCACAACTCCCGGGAGAGTAGGGGCTGGCGTGTGTGTGTGTGTGTGTGTGTGAGTGTGTGTGTGTGTATGTGTGTGTGTGTGTGTGTGTGCGTGTGTGGAGGGGGCTGTGTGGGCAGCTCACCCGATCGAAGCTGCTGAATAAAGTTGAAAGAGAGGAGTGGCAGAAGAATGGAAGTCAAACTCTGGCTCTATCAGTCCGGTCGCCTCTTCTACTGTAGTATCTAATGGTCTCCATCTTAAGCCCCCCCCGCCCCCCAAAAAACATCAACCATCTCCCAGCCTCTTTTGGCTCCCATTTACTTGACTCGCAAAACGTGGCGTTCGCGGCGAATCGATCGGCTGGGGCCGAGCATGCTCAGTGAGAGGCTGACCCGGCGACCCTTCCGAGCTGTGTGATAAGGGAAGCAGAAAGGCCCCGTTGTTTGGGCTTCTTGGGTGAGTGACAGAGAGACGGGGCTCAAGCTGATACGGGCAAAGAGCCTCAGCGCTGTAGATGACAGGCCTCCCCCAGAGACCCCAGTCCGGCTGCCAGAAACCCATCAACCTCACACTGGAGCCCAGCACCACCAGCCAGCACAAAGCAAACATGGAGAGTGGTGGTGGTGGTGGTGGCGGCGGCGGAGGGAAGAATAAAATCATATTAAAAAAAAAAAAAATTAAACAAATAGCCTCCACATTCAGTGGATTTCTCAAATGAGCTAATCCGAGTGGGTTGTTTCTACATAGCCCCCGGGGTCACAGCGAACCACGAAATCAAACAAAGCCATGGCTGTGGTATTCTGTCACAACCACATCGCAATTCCAGCAGAGAAGATTGGTGGGACAATGGCTGCATAGATGGAGCCACTTGTCCTCATTATGCTCTCGATGATGGCTGATAGAGTGCCAAGGCTTTGCGGATGGAGACCATCCCAAACTAATATGTCACCTGCCAAGACCACTTGAAGCAAGCCTCCATCTTCGCCAGAGGGGATAGGGAGCTGGGGGTGGGGTGAACGGAAAGGCATGCAAGGTGGAGAGAGTACAAATCCAAAAGAGACCTACAGCAGTTAATTATCTCTGTAGTGTCTTCAAGATAAGCCAGTCTTCTTTATCACCACCAAACAGAGCACTTCATGGAGCCTCAACACAAAAGCCATAAAACAGCTTGGTGGCATCAAGCGAAGACGTAGCTAATGATCATTTTCTGCTTCCTCTCCAGATTAGGCTAGCTTGTGGAGTTACCACACTCTGGGTAACACTTCTTCTATCTGGAAAAAAACTATTTTGGGTGATTTTGTAAAGTGCATATCATGCAATAGCCAACACACACCATTAGCCTCGTCCAACAGGTGGTTGGCCAAAACAGCTGGGAAACTCCTTAAGAGGCAGCCCAGTTGCTGAGGTGGCAGTGAAGTAGGTATGAGTGGGAGTGAATGGGAATGATTGTTTTCTCCTGTCTAAATGATCTGTCTGAGAAGGGTCTGCAATGGTACACAAAAGGCTCTGCAGGGCCCATAATCATGTGCATTTGCCAGACGTTTTACAGCTTGGGTTCCTCTATCAAGTCCCAGTCACTCATTAAGTGAGCTCAAGGCTGTGGGGAGACAGAATAGACTGCGAACAGAGTGAACCGCTCTGTAAGGACTAGTCTGGCCTCCACCTCCCTCAACCTACCCCCACCCCAGCTTTCACTCTCCTCAGAGGTTTCTGTCAGAGAGCGAACCGAGGGAGCTCATCGCATGATGATTGCTTTATTAAGATCAAACGCTTGGCAAATGAGACAGGAAGTAGCTGAAGACTGTGCAAAGAAAACTCAGGCTGTTATTTCTTTTTGGTTGTTGTTGTTTCAACACCCCCCCTGCCCCCCAACTCCTGAATTAGATTCTTACAGGAGGGAGAGGGAGGAAGAGAGGGGTGGGGTGGGGGTTGGGGGGGTTGTTGCGGCAGAGAGCTGACAGGAGTTAAATGAGGCAGAAAGTTAGTGTTAAAGACGAACAAAAAGAAAAGGGGGTCTGAAAGCCATTAAAGATGGTGACAGGGACGCCAGGGAAGAACTCTCGTTGCCTTTTTCCCGGACGCCAGGGAAGAACTCTCGTTGCCTTTTTCCCGGACGCCAACTTTCTCAAACACGCCACCCTTCTCTACGCCTCTTCTGAGGCATTCCCCACAACTTCAAATCAAGATTTTTTTCTTTTTAAGGGGAAAAAAAACAACAACAGAGAGCCAGAGAGTCAAACAACATGGCAGCAATCTCCCCCATCTCCAGAGAGAGAGAGAGAGGCAAGTCTGGCTGGGCCTGGGGCATCGGCGGCAGCGGCGGCAGCAACAGCTCATGTTGCTTGGCTGCTGCCACTTGAAAGGTGGTGTGTAAAGGAGAGGAAGTGAGCTGATAATCCCGCCTTGGTCCTTTTGTTTGAAATGGAGACCCAATCCAAACACAGCGCCGACGCCGGACTGGGGGTGGGGTGGTGAGTGGGAGGGGGGCTAGTTCGGTGGGGGAAGTGGGGAGCGAAAACCGAGAGGCTTGAAAAGACACTTCCTCTCGGCAGGAAGAAGAAAAATAAAATCAGGAGGATTTAGCATGTCAAAAGCTGGAGGAGAGCGGGAGAGGGAGGGGGCAGAGGGGGTGGAAAGACGAATGAGATAGAGAGAGGACTTTCTCCACAGGGAACCGTATTCAGGAAGCCCAGGCCAATGGCATCCCTCCACACACATACACACACACACACACACACACACACACACACACACACACACACCAATAGACAGATACTCTCACACACATCAAGTCAGCCAGCCAAACACTGGCAAACACATGCAGGCATATGTACACACACACACACACACACACTCTCTTTTTCTCCCCTCTCTCTCTCTCTCTCACACACACACACACACACACACCATTGAACATACTTGTCCTGAGCACAGGGTTGCTTGGAGGACAGCAGAGGCCTTAAAAGCGGGGATGTTTCAAAGGGACTCTTCAGCTTTTTTTTAAAGCAATTTGATGCGCTTGATGTCAACCAATGCCTGATGTTTCCATCACATTTTGCTTTATGTTTGCGTTCACAACATAGAACATGACAACATTTAACAACTACATCCCACAGCTCTGGTCCCTCTGTTCGAGAAAGTGCATCTGTGAGAATAACTCAGAAATACAGGTATGAAAGGCATTTTCCCTTCCTCAACTGCCCCAAAACCAGCTGGAATAATGCAAGTCATTCTTGCCACACAATGCAACAATTTAAGGGACTCAGTGGAGCAAAAAAAGCACAATTAAACCCTGTCCATTCATCTCCTCAAAGCATCGTAGGGGTCATTTTCAGTTTTTAGTCACTGCTTTTGTGAGGCCCTTTGTAAGCCTCTCCCTCCCAATTCTACAGAAGTGGCGTAGTGACCTCAACCTAATTAAGTGGCGAATGGCAGAATGATTCTCCGAGGCCGGCCCACGGAGTCAGGAACACATGACTGCCTCCCAATAAAGAGGAACAAACAAGAGATAATTAGTCAGGCCTGAAGGACACACAGGCAAACAGGGATTTATGGCCCAAAGTGCAGCCAGGACCAGAGGGAGGGGCTCTGGGGCAATCAGCTGATGATGGGCAACCAATCAAATCCCTTTCCCCTCAAGAAAAAAAGGGAGTTGCGGGGTAGTGGGCAAGACACCTTTTCTTTTTTCACCAACAAACACACACACAGTCACACACACAAACTCACCCACAAAACAAAAACACAAAACCCTCCCAACGAAGACATCAAACAGGAGCCCGAGAGAGAGAGAGAGAGAGACAGAGAGGAGAGGAGTGTAGGGGGGAGGAATCAACCCAACCCTCCCAGCAAGGGGTGGGCAGTTTGTATAAGAAAGCAGATTCCCATGCAACTCGCAATACAGTGGGCCCTGAGAGACTGAGAAAGAGGCAGAGGGAGAGGGGCCCAGGGCTTCAAAGGTTGCTAAGAAATGAAAGTGATGAGCTGACGACAGTAAAAGCTCAATATAAAGCTTGACATAGTCAACAGGGTGTCTTTTAAGGCTGTTTCCATGAACTGTGGTAGTACTTAGCAAGCCATAACATAAGCCAGAGATACAAATGAAGTCTTGTTTGTTACTGAGAGTACACAGATAAATTGAAATGTGTGAAAAACCATGAAGGCTTCAAAGGTTTACAAATGTGAGTTAAAAGTTCCACTTCATATCTATTAATGACCTCCTACTGCGTTATAGTATGATCATGCCTAAGGCAAATATCCATGCAACTTCTTTGCCTGCATGTTTCAAATGCACAATGGTGCGATTTAGCACAAGGTATAAAAAGAGTGACATCAGGTTGCCCATTGTATTTACAGTTGTAGAAATACCACAACAGTCTGACATGTCTTGTGTACTCACTCTGCTTTCTGTACTTTGCTAACTGTTGAGTCTCTCTCTACCCTGTGTAGTATGCTGTTGAGTCTCTCTCTACCCTGTGTAGTATGCTGTTGAGTCTCTCTCTACCCTGTGTAGTATGCTGTTGAGTCTCTCTCTACCCTGTGTAGTATGCTGAGAAAATAGTTCTGGTCAGCATGGGGGACTGCTGCACCTGTTGCTAAAAAGCTGTCTGCCATTTAGCCAAATTAATTACACGTTCCTCTGCCGGGGCTCCTGGCAATGCCATCTCCTCTGTTCTCCCCACAAGTGGAGCAGGGCAAAGCAGCACCCTCACCTGGAGGTTAGAGGAACGCCAGAGCAGAGCCAAGCGGGGGGTATGGGGCTGGAGCCTGTATGTGTGTGTGTGTGTGTGTGTGTGTGTGTGTGTGTGTATGTGTGTGTGTGTGTGCGCGCTCCGCCAAGTGAACAGGCTCCAGCCCCATCAGCATGGCACAGCACTCCGGGTTGAGTGGCGCTCTCTTGGACTGTTTCACCACTATGCAGCTCAGAGCCTGAGGCCCAAAAGACCTCTAGAGCTTTTGGCTGCTTTGTTAGCAGAAGCAACAGCAGCAGCAGCAGCAAGACTTGGATTCAGTGACAGAATAAAACTGTAGTCCCCTGGCTTGTTTCTATCGATCAGCTTTGGAGCTTCATCCAATTCCAGGGAGATATAGTTAGCAAACACTCCACTGCTGAGCACAAATAACTATGGGGCCATAAAGGCTTTTAATGGATGCTTAAACCCTAAGTATCTCTTCATACATTTATATTCAACAACACTCCATTTCTGTTACATCCAGTAAAAATGACACTGAGAGTAACACTGTTTCTTTTAATCAGCTATGGAAAGACTAGGCCAGTGGCTTCTGCCGTAATTTTTGCGTAAGTGCAACACTTCAAAATTTCACTGGCTGGCCTGAGCTAGATCATAGCAGGAGACAGATCATTAGCAGGAGACCACTACATATCAGCCTGCTATTCACTTGGAAATCATCTCCAGCCTATGACCTCAACATCTGAAAGAGAGCCCCTAAATAAGGGCTCATTCAGGTTGAAAGCTAATCACTGGTCTGTAACAATCACTATTCATGCATGTCTGTCATCAGCACACGTGCATGTATCTGATGTAGATGATTCAGATGACTATAAGGTATAGCAGATGTAATTCCATTGAAGCGCCACAATTCATTGCCGAATTGAATCTGTTCTCTTTACAATGTAAAAAAAACATGCATACACCTCATCAGACAGTATATGCATGTTCTGTGTCTGCATCTGTGTTCTTATGTCCATATTTTCCCTATAAGGCTGTGCATTGACTTGTGTTTGTGTGTGTGTGTGTGTGTGTGTGCACTTGCACACATATGTTTGCATCTACGGCATTCAGAGACACCGAGTTAAAGATGGCAGGGGGCTCAGGAAATGGAGGGGCATGGGAAGGGGGGAGATGAGGGGAGGAGAAGGAGGTTAGTGGTGTGATTCATTTTTATTAGTCGTGGAGGCCCTGCGGGGGGGCGACACAGTGGCAAATTATTTCTGAAACAAAGTGGAGGATAGTAGGGCCCTCATCAGAGCTATTACCTGCCCTGGCCAAAGGGCAGGCAGCGAGCGGCACAGAGGGCTGACAGCTGAGGAGAGGCCACATGAGGGATAGCCGTCCACCTCTGCCCAGTGCTCCGGGACATCTCGCCCCTGATGAGCACCGGAGAGAGAGAGAGGGAGAGACAGAGGGAGGGGGGAGGGGACAACATAGATTAAGAGAGAGAACAAGAAAGATGGAGGAGGAGTGTATGGGGCAGTGTGTGAGAGGGAAAGAGGAAGATTGCATGGGCCAGTGAGAGAGAGAGTGGTAGGGAGGGAGTGTGTATGAGGCAGTGAGAAAGATGGTGGAAGAGTGTATGAGGCAGTGAGAGAGAGGGAGGAAGAGTGCATGGAGCAGTGAGT
The DNA here is from genome assembly GCA_015244755.2 of Tenualosa ilisha. Lineage (NCBI taxonomy): Eukaryota > Metazoa > Chordata > Actinopteri > Clupeiformes > Clupeidae > Tenualosa > Tenualosa ilisha. The sequence goes on along the minus strand of PYXC01000541.1, from coordinate 4,093,883 downwards.
GAGAGAGAGGGAGGAAGAGTGCATGGAGCAGTGAGTGAGAGAGAGGGAGAAAGAGTGCATGGAGTAGTGAGTGAGAGAGAGGGAGAAAGAGTGTATGGAGCAGTGAGTGAGAGAGAGAGGGAGAGTGCATGAGCAGTGAGTGAGAGAGAGGGAGAAAGAGTGTATGGAGCAGTGAGTGAGAGAGAGGGAGAAAGAGTGCATGGAGCAGTGAGTGAGAGAGAGAGGGAGAGTACATGAGGCAGTGAGAAAGATGGAGGGAGGTGTGTACACTGCATTACATGTCTAGCACATGATATGGTCAGTACTACATGAGTTAAAAATGGCTATTACAAATGCATATAAAAAAGAAATGAACATCATAATAGAAGAAGACTGAATGAAGTAGATTGTCTTCATATATTAACTAAGTATATGAAATTTGAGGATTTCCTGTATTCAGCTGTAGAGGTTAAATGAAAATTTGTACAATGTTCGGTGACATGTGCCTTGTGTATAAAACTGTTTGGAATAGCTGTAACATGCTAAAACACCATGAGCTGCAGGACAGGTGAACAGGTGGGTATGAGAATGTTTTGGATGACCATACTACTGCATCCCTCTGTCTTGGTACCTCTGTGTGTGTGTGTGTGTGTGTGTGTGTGTGTGTGTGTGTGTGTATGTATAAAGTGATAGGGAGTGGAATACAAAGAGACACAGAGAAAGAGAGACTGAGCGAGTGAGTGAGAGAAGAGAGAGAGAGATAGCTCTAGTGAGGAGGTATGGGGAAGTACAAACAGCATACGCAGCAAGCCTCCGGTTCAGCTAGTTGAAAACTCCCTCCTCATTTCCCCCCCTTCTCGTCTGCATGCCAGGCAATTAGAGGTGGGGTGCTAACATGACAACTGCCACGCGGTAATTAAAACGACAACTCCTCTTCAACATGCTGACTGCAAAGACTCACAAAGCTGAGCTCGAGTCTCTACACCCCCACCCCACCCCCCAACAAAACACCCAAACCCCAGACCTACTGCCCCCCCTCCCATCCTCCAACCCATTGGGACCCAACAACTGCCATCCATAGACAGCATAACTTTGGCTATTTTTATTAACCTTCCCGTAAAGATTTATGGCTTTCGAGGAGTTTATGACACACCATGTGTAAATATGTCTCCCTGATGAATGGCCTGAGAGGGAGTCACTTCGATTAAAGCAGCAGCACATTAGTTGGTAACAGACAGATCGCACACTTCTTAAATCAGTCGAAATTCACCCTTCAATAACTCCAATTACAAATTACACAGGATTTATAGTGCAACAATCAATTGTAAGCTTATAAGTGATGCTTATTTATGAAGCAAAATGAAATGGGCAATAGCAAGAGCTGGAAGCAAGACAGAGAGGCAGCTGTGTTTAACAACAGATAAAATATTTCACTACACTGGGCTAATGATGCTGATATTTTGTTGGCATTGATCCAATCATGACTGATTTTTTTGACTGCAGGACAGCAATATGATCTAGTTATCTTTCCTTTATCACCTCTGTAGAATTACAGATCAGTTCTAAAATGGCACAAATGCAGGTACTAAATTCCAGAAATTCTTGCCTTTTTGAAATCCACTTTTTAGAGCACACAACGCTGAAATTGTGTATTTAATTTAGCACTTGTGAATAACGTTTAAAAGAAAAAAATCTGTGTGCATTATCACAGGGAGAAGAATTGAAAACAGCTAAACCAATCTACAGGATGGATGACTTCAACTCAATTTAAGAGAATAGGAGGGAAACTATTCTAGCAGGAGACATTCAATCAGAATTGGGGGACACGTCTGGGCAGTTACTGAATCGTTGAAATGAGGTGTCAGTGGTGTTTATTAAAGGATGCATTTGAATGCAAAGTCCTCGCCCATCCCGAAGCAGCCGCACGTCACTGTAGTGACAAAATTAAAACCAGGCGTCTATGCATAGCCGATGAAATGGCAAAATTTCATTTATAACTAGGAGTTTGGGCAGCCCTGCAGACGATCTGAGCCAATTCTTGTTTGATGTATGCACCTGAAAAGTTACAGTGGGTTTAGAATATGCTGGAGATCTTGGACAGAACTGACAGAATCACTAAATAAGATCTGTTCTAAGAAACAGAACTATGCTTTTTAGCTTTATGCTAATAAGACTTGTGTTTACAGACACTTTTAATGTGACGAGTATGAGAATGACGGTGTCAAAGAAAAAGGACCACACTTTCATGTCCAGTCTGCTTTCCTACTCGCTGTAGACTCGAAAATCCGTCTATTACACCAAAATGTTTAAGCCAGACACATTCATTCAGACACATTCAGACCCATAAAAGCAGCTAATTGCTTTTTCTTGGCGTTGCGTGTGTCTATGTGACTCAGAACACAGGGCGGTGGGGTGGGTGGAGGGCGGAGGTGTGGAATGCGGCGAGAGATCACATTTTTCTGACAATGAAAAACATTCCTTCCTCAGGCACTGCGGTGGAGCTGACAAGTGAAGTGTGAGGTGGGGGCATTGGGGGGGTTGTATATCAGCATCAATAATCTTTCATCAAGTCAAAAGCGCTCCACACCAGCCCAGGAACCATTCAATAGATAACTGTGAGCCTTCACTCTAGAGAATGTGTGTTTGTGTGTGTGTGTGTGTGTTGTGTGTGTGTGTGTGTGTGTGAGTGTGAGAGAGAGAGAGAGAGAGAGAGAGAGAGAGAGAGAGAGAGAGAGTGAGAAGGAGAGATGGGTGTGTAACAGAGATCAGAGAGTGGGGAGATGACACCCATTCGAAAAGAGGATGAATCGCAGAGGGCAGAAATGTCTCCCTACCGCACAAGCACTCACAGGGCAATCAGAATCCATCTCTCAAATCCACTATTGGCTCTGGTCACAAACAGAACCAGGCAGTAGTGGTGCTGGTTTCACCTGCCCCATACAGCGTGTGCTTCATCATCCTTGACTGCAACAGAATGTCTTTCTCAGTCTGTATCCACCTTTCTCTCTTTCTTTCTCTCCTCTCTCTCTCTCTCCATTGCCTTCCTGTCATGGTCACCTTTTCCTTCCTTGTGCTCTGTGGTTGGAGGATGCTCTGGAGTGCCTCTGACTCATTGGGCAGGACCAGTGCTGGGGCCTGGGTGTAATTAACGACACCATTACAGTGCTAAAGTGAACCCCTGGAGGTGCCCCGCCATGGGGGTCTCAATGGCCCTGTCATGTATCCATCAGGCAGGGAGGGACCATCCATCTAACCCCCCCAATCCCCTCACCCACAACCACCCTTTCCCGTTTTGGAGGATAACAGAGATCACAGTCATCACTAGCCACTTTCACACCGCCGGGCCAGGCCAGGCCAGGGGTGATGTTGAACAAACATAACGTGCTACCAGCCCCACTAAGAGGAATCCGGTTTTGCTTCAGACAGGCCGATAGCCACTCTGCCTTGTCGTCAACCCTGCCCACAAAGTTGCCATGCATAATGAACCTGGATCCTTCTGGATGTTCTGTGAGTTACAAGATAAAAATTGTTGCAAAATCTCTAGTAGTTTGTCAAGTTGCCTTGGCTAACATTAGCTTGCTTCAAATTCACGTCTTTGTTCCATGACCATAACAGTCATCAACATCAGCTGATCTAAACACCAACTGTAGGCTACCTAATGAGCTATTTTTGCTGAACACTTTATGAAGCATACGCATTCACCAGAAACATCGGGACATGTACAAGTGTACTCCATGAAAGAATAGTCATACCATTAATCTATGTAATTATAAAGCTGTCTGGCCCAAAATCTATTTTAAGCTATCCAGCATCAGGAATAACGTTATCCGCACTCCACTGCTTAAAGAGGTTTGTGAAACAGCATATGCCTTTATTTTTCCTTTATCCCTGCACAACCCGAATTTGACGAGACACTGGAGATACCATACTACACATCTGTATTTCTATAATTTGTGCAACTAAATATTTTTAGCAAACTGCAAACTCATTTTCAAAATGATTGCACTATTAAGCTGCTTTCACATTTTGACAATTTGATTGCACAACTGATAGCAAATGTCCTCTAATAAAGCAGTGCTGAGCAGCGTTTAAATAGTCCTGCCTTCTACCTTGACGCTGCCTCTAGCGCCAACTGGCCCAAAGTTTTAGTTGGGCCAAAAAGCTGGGGCTAGTAGCCCGGAGATGGCACCAGTTCAGCCCGGCTCAAGAAGGTGTGAAAGCATTGGGTTTTTCCCTCTTGTGTTCAACAGATCCAGAACTGATGCACAATACAAGACCTGGATTCAGATAATGGCTGGTGTACGTGGGTGGTTGTGTCAAATAGCTATATTATTGGTGGGGGTTGTGTCAAATAGTTATATTATTGGTGAATAAGGCTGTAGATGTTGAGAACAATGGGAGGTGCTGGGCGTCACACAGGCTCATACAGTGAGAGTGGAAGCATACAGGTTCAGGAGTAATGGATGATGAAAGGCGAATCTGTGCTATCAGCAATCAATTAACTTCACACCAACATGGTGGCACCTTCCCAAAATACAATGAGATTGAAGAAAGTTGTGAAAGTTGTGAAACTAGTAGCTTGCTACATGCTAAAAGCCATACAAACATACACTATACCTGGCTTAGTATGTATACACAAACAAACACACACACAAACAAACACACACACACACACACACACCTGGTACAGTCTGTGCCTGGTTTGGTGTAGCCCTCCAGGGCCCCCTCCCACACGCTGTTGGCCATGGCATTGCCGATGGCGGTCATGACCATGCTGAGCTCCACGGGCCAGTCGTCCAGGTCCAGGGAGCGCACACGCGAGAGGTGTGTGCCCAGGTTACGGTGGATCCCTGAGCACTCGATGCAGATCAGAGCGCCCAGGTTCAGGCTCGCCCAGTCAGGATCTGTGCAGAGAGAGAGTTTCAATGTCAAGCAGGCAAAAATACATTTACTCCATTTACACATTTAGTGTTCTCACTCATTATTGGGTTTCAGGTGAAATGTTCTTCATCAAGACAGTGCATACACTGACAAAAATGTAAAAACAAACAAACAAAAAAACAACAACAACAACAACAACAAAAATGCATTACAAAGCAGGAAGCCATGACATGACCTGAGTGCACAACTAAGACCTCATGTGAGAATGATCCCTTTTGGTCTGAAGTTTTGAACATAAACAGCATCAATCCAGGAGGACTTACTGGGGGCGTCACAGTCCACACAGAAGCTGTTCCCCCTCACGTTCCTAATAGACTGGATGGCCACTGCGTCACTCTGGCTGCCTAACCGGGACTGCAAACAGAGAAAGAGGGTCATCGTGTATGAGAGGGAGAATAAAGAGAGAGAAATAAGAGGGGGGGGCATTGAGTTTAGAAGGATGAAAGAAGAAGCGAGAATATGAAACCCCCAACTCAGTGGACGTTTCCACGGCAACTCCCTTGCTTGTCGGCTCCAATAAGAGCTATCCCACGCTGCACTGCTTCCATCAGCCTCCATCATGCAGGTGGCGGAAAAGTAGAAGAGAGAATGAGTGGGAGAACAGGAGTGAGAGAGAGAGAAAAAGAAAGAGAGAGACAGAGAGAGAGAGCGCAGGAGATAACTCCCCAGGTTTAGGGATGCTCGCTTTGAAAATGTAATCGCCCAGCTACTGTATAATTAACATCTACAATAATAATAATAACAGCAGCAATATCATTAAATATTAGCCATTAAACAGCGGACAGCTTGGATGATTCTCAATCTCCTGTTCACTCTTTTACGCTTCGTAATTGAATATGTAATAGATTATGAGAAAAATATAACTATCCTGGGGTGAGAGACACACTTAACCATTTAGCCATTTTATGTTGCATTTGTTCAACATCATTGGAGAGCAGCCGTTCGGTAGGTGGGATTCAGTAGGTGTTCTGCTAATGCCCCTTACCTTGTTTTTGCTGCTCTCACATGACTGCAGGCTGGCAAAGATCTGGCTCTCGATGGCCTGTACCCATAATTCCCTCTCCTCGTAAGTAGACGCCTCAAAGTGCCACATCTGGCCGGTAAGTGACACGATGATGAACTCGAATGACTCCTCTTGCTCTGAAACAGAGGAACACAGACTATCAATTTCAGATCGACAGACAATGTATGTACCGGTAGATTAAGTTAAAAAAAAAAAAAAAAAGATTTAGAGAGGTATAGCATACAGTATGAGGTAAAGTATGTCAACAAAACATCTCCAGGACAGCATACTTAATGATTTCCAACAAGAAATCATGTAGATGTAGAACACAAAACTGTTAAAGATGACTTGATCTCACTCATTTATAATTTTCCAATTAGGGCTTGGCAAAGTCTCATATAACGATCAGGACCAAACTTCAAAACACAGTTTGTCATCAGTCATACTCACACTCCAAGCCCTGCTCTTGCTCAAGTCATCAACACATGGCTTTTACAAGTGAAGAAAAAAAACATACAACTAACTATCTAACGAAATAAATAAATATAAATAGTAGACGAGTCCACACTCCAAAGGTGTGAGTGCAATCATTCCTGTGCATCATCAAGCCCAAGTGGTTCTGGATGTAAATACCGCCATTACAAAAGCTCATTCCATTAGTGTTTAGCCTCATTAAGGTACACAGTCTGACCAGGAGATAGTGCAGGTTAATCATTCAGGTCACAGCCGTAACTGGCATCCCCAGAATGGCTGCTAAGGGGGGCATTTAGTGTTTGTGTTTCAGAATGGCACACGGAGGAATTCAGTGAAGATTAGATTAGCATCGGTGTGCCATTGATGAGTACTGAACCATTACTGTAGACGTGTGTAGGCCTCATGGTGTCAGGACACTGAGATGGCGAATGTCATAGACACAGAGTTCACTATCAAATTCTGTTAATGCCAACATACCAGCGCATGGCAACTTGTGAAACAGGATGAATCCAAAACATCTACTATTTCACAGGATCCCTGTGCTCACTTTTTCTCATCTACTGTCATGCAATAAAACCATTCAGTCAAGTGCTTGTTTTTTTTTTTTATATGACCAAATCACAAACGCAAACATCAAAAGAAATGACTGAAAGCAAGATTTTCACAAATCAAAGGAGAAACAAAATCCACCTACACTGTGGCCACCCTGTCTTGGCAGTGACTGTCGTACAGTGTTGGACAGCTGACAGATGAGTTGATGTGCACCCACAGGGGCCTTTGCTGAGCCACACCTCTCCAGGCAGAAAGCAATAATCCAATTAGCCCGAAAACATCTTCAATTATGTGATTTACCCATGGATATTGACTGCAGCTTAACAGGGATCAATATGGCAAACATGAGTCTGTATTTAAATTCACGACTGCAGAGTGTTACAGACCTTTGCTACTGACAGACAGCTGTGGTGAGAAATACAGGATGCTTTTGAGACTGAACAAGGCCATATGGGTATTTAGATGTCTGCCACTTCTGTTTTTCAAAAAGTCATATACTGAAATGCATATATTGTAGTTTGACAACCACAAATAACACACGCTAAAAATAAACAATAGCAAATGTGAGCACTTTATTTCTTCGATGAAGAGACAAGGGCAGCTTTTGAAAGTCCCTTTGGATTTATTTATAAATCATAAAACTAATTGCAATCATTTTCATTCATTTGCAACAAACCTAAAGTGTTGAGTTAAACTCTGAGGAAAAGGCCTATGAAATTTCACATTTTCAGCCTGGACTTAATTATCTGCGTTCTCCTCAGAGTCCCATGATTACACAGTTATGAATCTGAACAAAGTAAATTACTTCGTTGGCTGGTCAGACGGCAAATTGGAGTCATTAGAACAGGTAATTTCAAATCACAATTCTTTTGGGAGAAAAAAGGAACGATACACCCGAGCATGGGAATGATGAGAAGATCGACTAATGGAATTGCGCCTTCACTCTGCACTGCGTAAGATGTGTGAAAAGGAGTATGTCTCTGGGGATTACACACACTCTGTTGGTCTGTGTAAACCACTCATATAACCTCTACAAACATATCAACTACGCTTACTTTGTCTGCTGTCCATTTCGATTATTGTCCATTTAAAAGTGTCAAAATGATATAAACTCACATGATTGTTTTACAGCACTGCAGGCTACACCGGCCATGATCAATTCTAGTCAGATAAAAATGGCAACGCATGCCATTACAGTGTAACTAATGCAGGCATCACATAACACACATCAAACATAATTATATAAAAACGACATGTCCACACTTGTGCTACTCTGCAGCTCTGTGTCCCTCTAACTGATGACTGTGAGGACTGAGTGGGTTAGTCAGTGAAGTCTGTTGTGTAAGTCAGTCCTGAAGGGGTGTGAGTAGCTGCTAGCGGATATAAAACCCAGACAGCGTACAGCGTTAGCACCCACATTAACCCCATTACCAGCGCGCTGACAGTCGCCGCGCAACAAGTCCAGCTGAATTAGCCATAAATGAAGGAGGCCAGGGCAGCAGTTCTGCATGAGGGAATGCAATTTAAATCCAATCTGAGGGCCAAGTGTGGCAAAGAGGGCAAATATGATTTGCCTTAATTAACATGCCACAATAAAATGGAAATTAGGCCATAATAGCAGCATGTGTTTCCAAGCATTGCTTGTCGTTCTTCTCTCGCGTCTAAAGTCAACTCTTCTTTTCTGTTGTGTGCCTGTTGGTCTCTCTCTCTCTCATCAAGCATCCATGCCTCATAAAATTGACAAAGTGCTTTTGAAGGCACTGCTATCGAGCGGCTTTCGACAAACAACTCCACTTTAATTGAATGTCCTGCGCTGGCCATAGATTCAGCGCAAAACCCAGTGAGCCCTGGACAGAGCCGTCTTATTCTATGAGGATATGAGGAAGACAAGCAGCACTGGGACTTCCATAAGAGTAACAGAGCCGGCCATCTCCAACAGGTGGGTATCGATCAGCACCTGCGTGCATGAAAGGGGGAGACCCCAGAGACCTCATATCATGGGATTCAGTCACCACCACAGGACCCCCAGAGAAGGAGGTGTGTGTGTGTGTGTGTGTGTGTGTGTGTGTGTGTGTGTGTGTGTGTGTGTGTGCGCATGTGTGTGGGGTGGGTCAGGTCAGGTTAGGTCCCCTCTCTCCCCACTACTTCGCTCTACTGCACTTAGCTTACCCTAACGTCTGCACTTGTATCATCTGGGAGTCTCTTAATGATGATGAATCAGTGCTATTCTTGCTCTCAGTATAGTTTGAATGTTAATGCTTAATTTGTGAGTCACTTTGAATAAAGGCTACATGCATTTAACGTTAGATAGTTTAAGCAAGTAATACCAAGGTAAAGTAGTTTTAATGGAGGACACCTGTAGGCCTAACTAGGCAGCAGATAGATAGACTTTTCTAAATGAGGAACTGCCCTTCATGTTGTCATCATGAGTGTAATGCACAAACCCTAATGTGGACACTCCATGATATTTAAAGACGTGATTCATTATTTCTAAAACTGACCTATCATGTGTATGTGTGATAGAAGAGCTGGACAGAGGGGGGGAGAGAGAGAGAGAGAGAGAGAGAGAGAGAGAGAGAGAGAGAGGGAGAGAGGGAGAGAGGGAGAGAGAGGGAGAGTGTGTGTGTATGGTGTTTATTTGAGGAAAGCCAGTCATTGGCTGGAGAGCTAGGTAGCAGATGCTTTGTGGTGAGCCGAGCCCCTGGACCAGATTAGCTGCAGCGGTGCGGTTTCTGGTGGCTAGCGGGCAGCGCTGAGCGCAGGTGGACCGTCCAGCCACACCACATTCGCATTCCCTCCCCAGGCTGCACCCACAAGCTGCACATCCATCAGCGCAGCCACACTCCACACACTCAACATCACAACTGTGTGTGTCTCTGTGTGTGGGTGTTTTCGGTGGTGTGTGATGAGGTGTAGGTGTCTATGAGTATGTGAGTTGGTGAGAGCACAAGTGTATGCATATGTTACTTTTAGTGTGTGTGTGCGTGTGTGTAACATACTGAATGATGATGGCTACAGACTTTGGGGCCAAGCTGATTGTCTGCTGTGTTTCAAACTGTTTTGTGTGTGTGTGTGTGTGTGTGTGTGTGTGTGTGTGTGAGTAGTAGGCGTGCCCATGTGGCGAGTACATTGGGCGGGTAGTGGTGGCGTGGCGTTTGTGTGAATTAACGGGTAGTTGGGAGGAACAGGCAACGGCGGTGCCATCTGTAAATGTCACAGGCGGTGCTTGCTCATTTTACACATCATTAAAGCCAATATTCCTAACCTGTATTAGAGCAATCAGGACCAGGCCATTACCTAGACACAGGCCCCAGGGAATGCCAGCACAACATACTCTCTGTTTCTGTGACGCACAGCCACACACACGCACACACTCACACTCACAGACATAAAAATGATGGCACAGACAATATACATCTGGGTAAAACAGATACCTAGCCAGACACCCTCTCACATACAGAGCAGAGCAAAACAAAAGCACAAGAGACAAAATCACCCAATAATGTGCAAACTTCCCATATGATAAATAAACAGCCTTCCCAAGACATACATAGGTGTACAATTTAAAGTGAAACACGCACACACACACACACACACACACACACACACACACACACACACGCAAAACACACTGACCCTTGCACACACACACAAAAAATACACCAATTGGTGGCAACACTGTTAACAACGAAAACGACAGCAATTACAAATGCATCTGAGGGTGCCGGGTTGTGCGTATAGGCGTGTGCACTGGGCGAACGATAATCTTATTTTTTTCCCTCCCCTTTTCCAAGGCGGCCCATTCTAACCAGGCCCCATTACTGAACAGAGGCTCCAGGGAGTGCTTAGCGAAATGAAAGCCAGTCAGAGAATGACAAAACAAAGTATTGAGATAAACACCCACCATTAGCACAGGCAGTTAAACCTTCATTTGCTACTGGCCGGCTGGACTTGGGGGGAGCGGGGGAGGGGTTGGGCAGGGATGAGCTGGAGGGGTTAACCCTTTACATGCTGAGGTAGAGGCTGAGGAGGAAGAGGAGGGGCAGAGGAACGGACTGGGACAACTTACTGCCTGATCAAGACTTCAAGATTGGCCAAGTTATGACGTCTGGTTGTGTTTGTCTCTCTTGTAGAATATTTTTTTTGTCTTTTCTTCCCTTGAAAGGACAGTAGAGAAGTGAGAGGAAGCAGGTGGGGGAGAGAGATGGGGTGGGGATACAGGAAATGACCACAGGCTGGACTGGAACCTGAGCCTCCGCACCTTGTATGAAAACACGAGGCAATCGCACCACAACTCCCTGTGGTCTCCTTTTTCTACTGAGGATGGCATGAGCAGGACAAAGTTATAGTGTACGTCCTCACTTTACTGTAGAACTGAGCTCCTGCTGCATCACACTAGCTGTTATACTGGTATCACTCTGACGCTGAGACTGGAGGCTCTCCAGCTCTAGGCTACGTGGAACTTTGGAACAAATGAAATGAGCTGCAAACATTAATTCTCCCTTGAATATGTTCCATGCTGCCTGTTAGTAAATCCTGTAAAGTGCAGAGTAAATAATAGGATGAGATACATTCAAAGACATATAAACATGAACAATGTCTATGGGTTCAGTCCGTGTGAATGGCTTGCCCACAGGTAGGCTGGCCAAAGCACACAATGCCAGCTAGACAGCAGCGAGTGGGTGAAAGGTCCAGTGTCCGTGTAGGCATTCCCATCTGTGAGCCTGCTGTTTGGCTGCCCTGCTGCTCTCTCATGGAGGCACTCATACATTCCCAAACACACACACAGACTCCCTCTTCCCGCATGACCCCTGGCAGTTGGGTTTGGTCCCTTGAGCCATGGATCTGCCTAAGGTTTCTTCCTTGGATAAGGGAGTTTTTCCTTGCCCCTGTTGCTCTTGGGTGTTCCTTGTTTATGTGTGGTAGTACTGTTATTTGCCCCCCACCCCTCCCCTGCTGCACTAGGTGCACTTTTATCCCATCTTTTCTCTACAACCCCCTATTATGCACAAATAGGCCGACAAACAGACACATTTTCACAGCATTTTTTTTACACCCAGGAGCTACATGCATGTGACCATAAACTTCCCTTCTATCCTTCTATCCTTGGACACATGGGCTACATTGGCACTGACATTAAAAAGCTAAAAAATGTGAGTGTTTGCACATCAGTTTGCTTTAGATTTTCTTTTACGCACATGGCCTGTGTAACACATCTATGGGATTGAAAATGCACACACATACTTGTATGTTACACTTGTATGCTTCCATTTCTGGAGACACCAACTTCTACGAACAGGAAGAGACAGGGAAAAAAACACGAACATCTCTCTCTCTCTCTCCTCTGTCTTTCCCAATCCGTCTGTCTGTCTCTGTCTTGCTTTCTTCCTACCAAACAGATACATTTAGTGACGCTCCCTGACAGACTGCATTAATCAGAGGGGCCTCCCCTAGAACAGAACTGTTTATCGGCCATCGATTTTTCCAGTGGGTTTTTTAACGGCGTGGCGCACACACAAAGGAGCCTATCGCGGGGTGGATGCTGAGAAACACATTACGGGCCTGTCAGACGCTGGGCCGCACGCCCTGCATCATTCTTTAAGCACATGAGAAGTTCATTACACGCAGGCAGAAGCCCTGACGGCGTAGTGGCGGGCGTTAGGGAGCGTCTGCCACGTGCCATGTCAAGGAGAGAGTGGAAGGAGGGAGAACCAACCAAAGTGAGAACTGACGGCTCATATGCTTCTACATGAGAAAAAGTAGATGACATCTATAAATACTTTACGGAGTGTGGGTTAAAAAACAAAATACAATAAATGTTGGGGGAGGAGAAGTGTTAACATAATATATCAATTAATATTACAAATACTGGGCTATCAGTGCTGTCACTTTAGCCTTGTTTCCCAAGGGCAGGGAAAGATTTCCCAAATGCCAACCATCAAGTGTCTGAATGGCTTGGAGATGTAGCTTCTGACTCTTGTGTTGCTAATGGTCTAGATACTGACATTTACTGGTTGACACCAAGCATGTAGGGAAACAGAACCTCTGTAGATGGTCTCTCAGCGTACACAAATAGCTTCCAACTTGGACTTAGAGAGTAAATGAGTAATAAATGAATAAATGAATAAATAAATAAAGGTTCTTGCAGAGGAAAAGAGGGAAAAAAAGAGCTACAGCTCAGTTGATTTATGATGCTTCAGAACAACTAAGATTCAATTTCTGCCCGGGTCCGGGTGCTCTGATTGCCCTGTAAATGAGATAAACTGATAGCAATTTATTCAAGGATCCCGCATCTCTCTCTCTCTTTTTCTCTCTCTGTCTCATGCCTCCCTCACTTCCTCCTACTTCCAGCTTCACTTTCCCTGATCCCACCTGGCTGCTGTAGTTGAGTGACTCAGATATTTAGGCGATACGTCTGTATTCTGGAGGCGTGTGGCAGAGCAGACATGCACCCACTAATGGAACATTTCACACTGGGAGGAAGGAAATGCACAGGAGACAAGATGCCTCCTGATGGAATGCAAAACTTTTCTTCCCCCCACCCCCCTCGGCAACCAGAAGCCAGCTGCTGACAGCCTCCTATGCAATCACATCACTGCACCTCCCCCACGCCAGTCTCTCTCAGCTCTCGGTTTTGGACTGCAGACTGGAGAAACTGGGCCGTTGATGAACGTCAATTATTGCACGCTAAATGGGTCAGAACTAATGTTGGAAGGTGGCGTGGAGTGGGGGGTTGTTTCAGCATCTTTAGTCCCTTCACAGCCTTTCAATTGATTCCTTGACACAGGGTGGCGATGAGAATCCACTCAGAACCCGCCCCGTTCCCCGGAGCCCCTAATGCTCACCATCAGTCACTCACGGGACCCAGCAGACGGCCATTCAGATGCTCGCAACGACCACAAACGCACGGGCCACCATCATGGTCCGTCAGGGGGCCTGAGCAACGCAACAACGCAATCTCAGCTTCCCCAGAGATGAAAAAGGAAAAAATGTGTGCTGCAGGGTTCACCTGCATGTGCCTCACATGTACCACGTCTACCACTTCCACCAGCTACAGTCGGCTCCAAGGTTGCTAGAAGTGCCTTACTAAACAGCTACACAAGGAGGGGAGCCTGGAGAACCCAAGTGTGGTTGGGCTTCCACGAGTCTCTTCCAGAAACATGTAAGCCTAGCTATGAGTGAACTGGCTCTACATGGGTTTCACTGTATCTTACATCCATACACTACTTGCATAAAAAAGAAAGAGAAAATAAATAGAATAAAATAAAATTACCCACACATTATGGATTGGATAATTACACATAGAGGAGTCTGAGCACCACAACCACAAACAGCCTTGGGGGACAGAGAGACAGAGAGAGAGAGAGAGAAAAAAAAAAGAGATAATGGTGGATCCTCCAGCCAATTAAGAAGGGTTATCACCGTGGAGATGATGAATAGTGTCCTTTAATTGACTGGCATTGTGGAAGACAAACGGACACTTCTCGCAGGGCATGAGACCTGACTATCACCGAATGACAACAATCTATCAACATGATGGATAACGGACATCAGTGAGACTGGCACGTGAGTATTGTCTCTTCAAAGGTGCTTCTGCTGATGGTCGCTGTGTCTATTGTGTTATTTTGTGACTCTCTTGACCTGTGACCACCAATAGGCCCAGGGGGTACTCAACAAAGCAAGGACCGTGCCAGAATACAATCTGGCAGCCCTCCAGAACATGTGCACCATGTAGAAAATGTCTATAGGTAAGTATCTGAAAATGACTTGAACTGAAGTGATGTTGATTAGTTGGAGATGTTCTCACATTCCTCCAACAACAATGAGCATTTATATTAATGAGCATTAATCTACCAAAGATGACCGAAAGAGTGTGAATAGAGTTTACAGAATGATAGTTTGTCTTCTTCAATAGCATTTCCATTGTTAGGTTCTTGGCCTCGCAGGCCTAACGTTACACGTACCTTCGGTCCCAGCAGACATCCCATCTGGTTTGGTGATGCCGGTGCTCTTTTTCCGCCGGTGTTTCTTGCGGTTGGCGTGAGGCGACGGGGGAGGCTCCAGCTTGGGACTAGTGGCACTGCCCATTCCCGGGCTGCACGTCAGCGGGTCTGCCATGCCATTGGCTAAGGGTAGAAGGACAGATAGACACTCAATTAGGTGAGCAGTTTTTTGTGATTTGGTATGACTGTGGAAACTATTTTGATATCCTGAACAATACAAGACGCAACACTTCATTTTGACAGACCATGATTCGCAAATGCTGATTTTTTCAATTACCTCCAGCAAATGCCTAATTTCAAAGCCAGCGTCAATAGCAAGCCACAACCTGGCACTGTCTCTAACTGTCAGGCTTGAGTCCAAATCCTATTTCAGATCGACCCCTGTAAACCTCCTCCAATCCTGGCACCTGATCATTGTGCCTCAAATGGTCCTGCTGACTGTGCCACGGACCACATTTGAGGCCAACACTCAAATAAGCGACGGAGGCAAACCTGCAACCACCAGAGCAGTGGAGGTGCGATATGCCGAGGGCACAGGCGCAGTGAGGGGTGGAGAGGGTGCGTAGGGTGAGCAGGCTGGGGGTGGGGGGGTAATAGATGGCCATTTAGCGTAGCCCAGGGCCGGAGCTTTCCATAGGACCACTGCAGACTGACAGAAGCCATAATGGACGTTTGGTTTCTTGTAATGTGATTTTATAAATGTGACATTAACCTGTTCCCTCTCTCTGAGGTGGGGGTGAATAGAGGTGTGTGTGTGTGTGTGTGTGTGTGTGTGTGTGTGTGTGTGTGTGTGTGTGCACGCTGTCAGCTCAGTGAGGATGGGGCATTTTTCTGCCCCCCCACCTCATCCTGACACTTGGACATCACTTTCCTGTCCCCTCCAGACACCATTACCGATACCCCCACTCCCTCCATCTTGCCCCTGGGCCATGTTGCTCCCTTTTTTTCCTCCATACTCCCACACATACACACTCCCAAACACACACACACACACACACACACACACACACAGACTCCTAGTATGTCCATGGGTCTGGCAGACTTCTCCATTGTCTTGGCATCAAAAGCTCATTGTAGTGTGGTAAACTGCATTCATCTCCATGGGCCTGGGGTGTGTGTCTGTGTGCTTGAGTGAGGGGGGTTGAGTGGGGGGTGGGGGGTGCGTGAGTGGGGGGGCTCAGGGAACGACGCCTGCCGCACTGCTAGCAAACTCACAAATATTCTAATGGCATCCACGGCCATTAGCCAGTGTACAACATCAGGCCTAATTTGGTCATTACCTTTGGGGAGCGGGAGTGGGAGCGGTGCCGGTCTTTAAGGACTGGGAGATGGGCACAGCGGGAGGCAGGAGGATGCTAAAGTGCCCGGCTCTGCTGCGACGTGACTAGCTCTGGGCGCTAAAGCTCGGTGCGTGGGCTAACGCCAGCCAGTAGGACACTCTCTCACTCACACACACACACACACACCCATCTTCACACATACACACCACACTCTAGATGCAAGTCCTCTTTTGTCTGTACACACAAAAATGTAAGTCCATCTAGCAATACTTATTTGAATTACTTGGTGGGGATTATCGCATGGCAAATAGTAAGATGTACCTCTAGATGTATAGCACACAAAAGAAATATGTTGAAATTGAAACAAGAACGCAGCAATAATCACACTGCATTTGAAGGAAGAATAAAATGGAAAGAAAAGAATATAATTTTACGAAAGAAATAAAACTGCAAAATTTTTTTGTGAGAAAGAGACAGTTACAACAGCCACAATGAGTCATTCTGTTACTACTGCATTAAGATGCTATGACTTCACGATTACGTCATATTAAGATAATTATCATTCTATTATTTTTTCTGATGATAACACTGATCATTACCCTTTTGTATCATCACGCTGATTATAAGCTATGGTTACTATAGGTCTTACTGCTGTTCCCAGCACTAATATGGAGGGCATCATTGAAATTCCCAGCTCATCATTGAAATTCATGACTCCTAAACGCCGCTAAACGCTTCTGCCGTTTTTTGAGTGGCACGGCGCAGCCCACAGCTGCCACACACATCGTCACGGCGACGGCAGGAGCGTCTGTTTCAATTTGCTTGCCTCCTTTCCCAACAGCCCCCCCGGGACCAATCATTAGCTGCCGGAGACAGCTGGGGGCAGAGGGGGCTCCTTCTGAGCAGCTTCGACACCCCCTCCACCCCACACACACACACCCCACCTCCACCACACCTCCATGCCCCCCTCCACCTCCTCCTCCTGCCGTATGGTGAGGCAGGGCCAGGGCCAGGCGAAAACCTGTTCCTTGACAGCAAGGCCATTGTGGGGGCCCCTGGCGGAGGTTAAAGGGGCCATGCTGCCCCTGCCCCCAAAAAACGCCCGTGGAGCCCCAAGCTCATAAAGCATTCTAATGGCCCCGTTGCTCAGATTAGCGTTGAGATGGAGAGGACAAGCTAACCATCACCCCTCCTTCCCGACACCCGCGCTTCTCATCATGAAAAAAACAGTCTGACTGTAGGTGGGTTTGGTGAGGGAGGTGTAACTACAACAGAGTAAGTAGTAACTGAATATAGATAATGAAAAATGAGGTGTGAGGCACAATTTTGCTGGAACAAGGGCACGAGACCTGACTATCACAAACCCAAATCTATACCACATTACCATATATACCATATATGTGCATAAAACCACAAAACTATGCATATATATCAGTGTTATTTTCAATTCAGTTTGCACTTCAAATAACAAACCATACTCCAGTCAGGGGAAGCCTGCAGCATGTTGTGTTGAGTGGCCACTCAGCCCTGACCTCCTGTTGAGGGTGGCAGGGCTGCAACCATCTCTTGTCCCTTAACTCAAGGCTAGTTATCTCTCTTTCAGCCACTTCCCAAAAGGCCTTAATTACTTGTCCATACCGTGGAAAGAGAAAATCGAGGCAGCAGCTAGCTGCGTGCTCGGCCTGAGCTGAAGGGCCAGTGGCTCAGTCGCTATCAGCGGGTTGTTACGAGATTAGCGGCGTTCCAAGAGCGAGGGGCGTGATAAGCACATGCACAGGAGCAGAGTAGCGGCTCTCCTGTGCAGCGACTGTGGCAAGAAAAAGCTATGTGGCTAACCTGTGATTAGATCACATTATAACCTCAACGGGAGCAGTCATGAAACCTGCTTCTTGATGAAGACTTGGGGCAAGGGAAGGAGAGGGAGTAAGTGAGGGAAGAAGAGAGAAAGAAAGAGAGAATGTGGGGGGGGGGGGTGTGAACAAAAGCCAACTCATTTCTGGGTTCGCTTCACTTTTTCATCGCCACTAAGGGTCACACTGAGAGAGAGAGAGACAGAGAGAGAGAGAGGAAGAGGCGGGGGTGACAGAAATGAGAGAAAGAGAGAGATAGAGATAGAGAGAGAGAAAGACAGAAAGAGAGAGATCCATTTCATTTCGGTGTAATTCAAGAGGCAGCGGGTGCAGTGAGCAGCGATCCTGACGGAGCCCCCTTGACACAGCGAGCTGGGCCCCGATCCTTAATCAAAGGCAACGGCTGCAATTAATGGCGAGAGGGGAGAAGGGGGAAAAGCGCCATGAAACAATCAGCACCTCCTCCTTATTATGGTCAATTAGAGTGCACTAATCAAGGCCGGGAGCGCACACGGCTGCTCTCTCCAAACCAAATGTCAAACTTCATTACGGCCAGGCGAGCAAATCAAAGTCCCTCTCGCACGCGCACGCTCACGCTCACCACGGGCTGCAGGGGAAGGCTCCGCACTATGTATGTGCGGCCCAATACACCACGCATGCAGAGTGCACGCACACACACACACGCATGCACACACACATGCACGCGCACACACACACACACACACACACACACACACACACACACACACACACACACACACACACACACAGATCTCAAACATCCACACAAGCACACACAGGTATGCACAGGGTGCTATAATGACACACACACTAAAAAGTGTTTTAGATGTAGTTCTGTCAAGGGAAAGTTCTAGGTCACATGCCAGCACTCTGCCAGCTTTTCAAAAACTGACAAACGCTGACAAGGCCCAGGAAGGTAGTCAGCAAGCCTTTAAATCAGCAACCTGTTTGGGCTTGGATGAAGAGATGTCTTCTGATGACAATAGGGGACTCAGATTTAATCAGACCCTGTGTTCAATATTCACGAGACGTCGCCGCCTCAGCTCCTGCTATTTCACCCATGCCTTACAAATGAGGACAGTCCTTAAGTAACAAGAAGACGGTTTGGAAGCGTTTTGCCTCTGACAGCCCCATCAATCTGCCATGCTTTGTCTTTTTGCGCATTTAAGAGACACTTTATGTTAACCTGCAACCTTCACCAAGGATAATGTGGTGGCTGGGGCTTGGCTGAAGGCTATTCAAATGCCAAAACATGCCTCAGCTTAATCTGGAAGACTTCACTATAGAGTTGACAGAGGAAAGGTCAGTGTAGGTTGAGTACATAATGTGAATGAACTACATAGCAGTTTTTAAAAACTACATGTAACCCTTAATTTAATGCTTGATTTAATTTCACACATTTCAAACCTTTAATAAGTACATAACCATCTGATTTTGTTTGATTACTTTTTTTCTTTGTGTTACAGCGATGACTGTATGAATATGCATTATCTTTTGCTGCAGTTTGTCAAGTAGACAAGCAAATCCCATAGAAATTCTCTAAGAAACACGAGGAGATAAATACACACGGATTATTAGCCAATGCTGCTGCATCAATTCCAAACTCCCAATGACATACTTTGTCATGTAAACAGCTCTCTAACACTTGGAGCTCTGCAGCTCATTGACCTCCTTAAGCATGTACACTTACAATACCTGACACACATAAAAGTAATTAAGAAAACAAATGGAACATATATATTGCATACCAGCAAAGGCTTAATGGCCAATATTATAGTGTACCAAACAAAAACTACCATGATGAACAAGGAAAAAAAATGTTTGTTGCTTATTTTAACCATTGCTTAATGGGCTAAACATTTCCCATACTGCAATGCTCATATTCCATTCTATTAATCTAAAATAATGGAGCAATCTTAAGCACATTTGCATTTGAGTCTATTAATGACCAAGAACATATTGCCTTACATATTTCTATCTAAATATATGAGTTTAAATAAATCTGCAATAAATATACATTTTGAGGGCATTCTTCTCTGCATGCTCATCCAATTGTTTGAGTTTACATGTTTTACAACTTTTCCACTCACACACACACACACACACACACACACACACACACACACACACACAGACACACGTGCACACACTCTCTCACGCATGCACACACGCATGCATGAATAGTCATGTGAGTCAAAGTAACAGTGTGTGTGTGCAATTACTTGGACACTGACACGGATAGTAGGGCCCCCGTCATCTATTTGACAGAGCTGTCTGTCTCCTTCACACACACACACCCTAAGTGTAGGGGCACTGACAGTGGGAGTAATTCTGCTGTGGGGCGTGGGGACTGATGGGAAGGGGGTAGAGGGCGATGGCGGTGGCTGTGATGGTGATGGCTGTGATGGTGGTGGCCTCTGTAAAAATTGATTGTTCGACACATCCAAATGAGGGGGAGGTGTGTGTGAGAGCCTGTGTGTCTGCTTGTATGTCTGTGTGCTTGTGTGTTTCAGAGTCGTCTGCAACACCACAGGGCTGAACGCAGGGGGCCTCCAGCGACGCTCGGAAAATAACCCAAAAAAAAAAAAAAAAAAGAGAGAAAGAAAGCAAGTGGAGGAGAGACTCTTTAAACTAGCAGGGCCCCTGGGACCATAATATAGAAGGCAAGAGCGGGATAGAGAGAGAAAGAAAGAGAAAGAGAGGGAGAGAGAAGGGGGGGAGAAGTGATGGAGAAGTGATGGAGAGAGTGAGAGAGGGAGGGAGGGAGGGAGAGAGAGAGAGAAAGAAAGAGAGAGAGAGGGAGGGGGCGCCAACGCCAGACACTAATGAGAACCACGAGAGTGCAAACATGCATGGAAATGACTGTTATTCTGTTGATGTGCATTTAAGTGCTTTTTTACTGCCAGCCGACAAAGAGAGGGAAATAACCGGTGATGAATGTTGCCCCCGAAAAGCATTCATTTCTCCGATGCGGGAAGGCGGGGGCGAGAGTATGTTAGTGGGTTTGGCGGGAGGGGGGGATTCGCCGTTACGCCCTGTGGATGTATTATTTGACTTCAGTCAAGTGCGCTCCCTGACAGGCCACAGAGGGAGGATGCAGAGACTGGACATGTGTGTTTGTTTGTGTGTGTGTGTGTGTGTGTGTGTTCGTGTGTGTGTGTCTACACTTTGTCCAGCGGCCTGATTTTGTTAAGACTGTCAGGGATGATAACAGGAAAGGATCGTAGTGGCCCAAGTCACTGAGTTACTGAACTGGCTTAATTAAGATAGCTACCACACAACAGTTCTCATCTCAACAGCATCTCAACTAAACACACAGTTTGGTCGAGAGTTGCCTGGATGAAAATCTTTGGCAACACTGATTAAATCTTTTTTGAGTCATGTCAATAAAGTTCCTTTGAATTTATATTTGACTTGCAGGTTTGGGCATCAGATCCATCTAAAAGCATGCCTTAAAGTGAAGAGATATTGTTTGCCAGAAAATGTGAAATCTAAGCAACTCTGTATCATTAATAACCTACTTTCAAATTTTCTCATGCCTGAATTCCAGCACAATGCCTGTGAACAAGAGGCTTTATATGCAGTGTTTTTCTGGACTCGCAGAACACGCATCATGTAATTATGGGCTGCAAAGAGTCTTGCAGCAGTGGTGAAAGCGGTGAGTCACCTCTAGGCTTTGGTCGCTGGCGTCAGGACTGGGGGTATAAGGACGGTGGGGGGTGTTTTGGGAAGTCTGTTTTGGCTCTTACCGGCACCACTGCTGGCACTGGTGTTGATGACGGCCTCGTTCCACTGCTCGGCACTGGACACGGAAAAGGAGCGCTGGTGCATCCCCTCCTTGCTGCCACCAAAGCCCGCCAGGCCCACGCCACCAGCCCCGCGGTCCGACTGCAGAGACGTGCTGCTGTTGGAGTGGGGTGCACCTGAGAGATGGACAGAGGGACAGAGAGAGAGAGAGAGAGAGAGAAAGAGAGAAAGAAATACATTACAATGTGAATTTATAGCAGTACTCTGAACATATCATACATTAAGTCACTTACAAGTTAGATTATCATTACATGCCTTCAAAGCATTATAAAAAAGGAGGATTGAGGGAGGCTTAAATGGCCTATTCTTTCAGAATTCTTTCAAAAGTCTTTTTTCTGAAAATGTTTTTAAAAAAGGCACCACACTAATCATATACACACCCAATGAAGACACACAAAATAAACCTTAGACTGGTTTCCTGTGGCTCTACTAGACCACGCTGTGAATCTCATTTATGATCTCAAGCATACTGTAGCTCCAAATGAATTAATATGCCATCATCATTTCCAAAAAGGGCTGAGCTTAGTATGAAGCTGAATGAAGCTGTTGCTGTATATTTCTAGCAGGGTCTGAGGCCAGCTTTGCACTAAGCGGAGTGAAGCTTTGGCTCTGTGCCTGTGTTTCAACCGGAGCTCAGGGATATTTCCAGTGTTGCATGAAACTGGGCGAAGCTGTTGCTGTGTCTGTCTCCATCTTGTCCGAGTGTATCTCTTCCTGTCTCTGTTCCACTAGCCTTACCCAGCTCCCTCAACCCCCCTCCTCTCCCCTTCACCCAGCCTTTCTGTTATCACAGGGCCATCACCTTTTGTTAGGCTCGGCTTCTCCATCTACATGTGTAAAGCACCCCCCTCACCTCTTCTCCCACTCCTCCTCTAGCATCGCTCTCTCTCTCTCTCGCTCACTTCCCGCTTTCTCTCTCCCCCTCCCTCTTCGTGTCTGCCTCTAATTAGCCCTTAATTAACAAGATACACTCTGAACGGTAATTAGCTCGCCTCATCCCTTTGACTGCCGCCATCCATCTCTCTTGGCGGTGGCTGTTGCTCTCTCCCTGCCTCCCAATCAGGCAGCTCCGCGGACGCCCGTCGCCTTTTATTAATTCATGGGCCTGGCTGTGCCGTGTGGGGTCCTCACTCCTCCTGTTCCTGGGCTGCCTGTCTCCCGCACCCTCCCCCCACCCCTAACACCACCATGCATACAGACTTCAGCAGTCATACAGACTTCATAAAGATTGGGAATAGTCCCGAGTTTGAAGTGTCACTGGCTCAGTGTGAAAGTGTCTTGCGTACAGGATGGTGTGCCATGCCACAATAAATCAAGGCAACAGAAAACACATAAACGCCACATCTCTGAGTGATGAGCTTCGAGTGTTAGACGGGCATGTTTGCCTGGGTATATTCCTACACAGTTCTGTTTAGTAGTTTAGCACTCTGCGCACACACACACGCGCACACACACACACACACACACACACACACACACACACAAAAACAAACACAAACAAAATCAAGTTTTTGAAAAAAAAAACAAAAAAACAAGAAGCGTTCATGTTTAAAACAATGATAAGTGAGTATGAAGTCCTTTCATCATGAACGATCTAATTTGAGCAATAAAGAGCAACCCTGCAAGAGGCTTTTAGTCGAGTATAAATCGCTTGTAAGTGCAGCACAAAGACCAGTCTTATACTGCTGCACAGTGGATTCCTCTTTCTGAATATTTTGCTAGTTTGACTAATAGGCTACAGAGTGTTTTAATTTCCAACAGGCCAACATGCTAAGTGCTTCTCCTCAGGCTGCATCTTGGTGCATAATTACAGTATTCCTGCTGGATACGCTCTAAGATCTGATGATATTTATTTAAGAAATAATTACATAAACTCCTTACATTCATGGTCTTTACTAGTCACTAAGTGAGATAAAAACAATTCTATCTTGATATCTCAATTTCAAAAAACACACACCGAACTCTAACAACGTGATTCTGAAATGACAAACAATACAAGCTGTTGTCATCCTATTTATTTATTTATGTATCTATTTTTACGCTCTCGTAATTACTTAAGATTTTTGTCACGAAAGTTAACACTGGCTAATAACCGTGAGCGGCCCAGTTAGGTAAACCAAGCAGCGCTCTTGTAAGGATAATGTGTCCCAGCCATTAGCGAGAGTAATAAGTGTGGCAAATTCACATGATCATGTCTAATTAGTATCAGTAATTATCTTGTTGGGCCCGAGAATATTAATCTTTCATTCCCTGTAGGGGTGGGCGCTCAGTCACAGCGAGAGGGGGAGAAAGAGCTGCGGCGCCGTGCTGCGGCAAGCACGCTAAATTAGCAACCTCAAATCAGTGCAACAGGGGGAGGGGCAGGGGTGAGCTCCGGCAAAACAACACATTAAACATGAAAAGAGAGAGAGAGAAAGAGAGAAAGAGAGAGAGAGAGAGAGAGAGAGAGAGAGAGAGAGAGAGAGAGAGAGAGAGAATACACTATACTTAAAGGAGAAATGAGGATTTTATGGGTATAGGTTATAGCAAGCTTTAGAGACGATGACACTCATGTTTGTATTGATGACAGAACACTAAATGTTTTAGAAATGTTTCAAAAGTGCTTAACCAGACCCAGCTACATGGATATTAGCGCTCAACCAGACCCAGGTACATGAACATTAGTGCCTAACCAGACCCTTCTATATGGACATTAGCGGTTGTGGAGACTATTTGATTAATTGTTTCAATTTTACTCAAAATTTTAAGACATGTAACTTGAAAACTGACATCAAATGTGAATTTAAAATAATACAAAATGAATTTAAACTGCAGTTATCAAAAGATCAAGTCCTTATAATATGTGACATGGAAGCCAGTCATCTTATTTTTATCTTAGTGTATGTACATTTCCACCTCACTGTACGGGGTCTGCCTTTTTCATTGTGCTGAAAATCACACATCTGCATACAGGAATGCCTCCCATCAGTGTCATCAAGCATCAAATATCACTCATCCTGGTGCTGTCAGCATCCCTTCCAATGCAGACGCCACCAGCGCTGCTTTTATCATGAGAATGACACTTCTGAAGGCTATTTCACACATGCATGCAACTGTGAAGGCATTCAACATTCAACATTCAACAATCACAACACCAAGGAGGACAAGCAACAAAAGGCTGCCAAAGGCAAAAGACAAAGAAGCTGTTAATTTGATGGTTTACCACAAAAAAGACAGATAATCATATACTATTTAGGTTGACTTACTGTAATGAATGACAGTTAAAAAAAACTATTAAACTATTAAGGGTCAAAAAAACTTTTCAACTTCATAATAATACATTTTAATTCTCGACAACTGATATATCAAGAAAAGGGAGATAAAGAATAAAGATAAAGAATCAGAAAGAACAAATAGCAGTGCACGGCAACTTAACTTGCGTTAAGAATTCTGCAATCATCTCTAATTGTCAAATCTGATGCTAATGATTAATGAATTAAACATGTCTCTGCCAATTAGTCCCTCGAGAACAATTCTGCATAAAAGCTCAGATAATGTAATTACATGGCGGGAATAATCAGCTCCAAGCGCGGGGCAGAGTACTGTACAATCCGTCCCCTGCCACTTCTATCGATTGGCAGGACATGCTGAGAGGAGCCGCAGCAGCAGGGCTCCCGTGCCTGAGTGGGTTAGGAGCGCTGGCATCAGCGTGGCACAGCCACACGTGGCAAGGCTGGCTGGCTGGTTGGCTGGCTGGCTGGCTGGCAGAGAGGCAAAGTGCAGCCGACTCTCAGCACACCACCATGGTGACTTCAGTCTTGCCCAAACGAGAGTGACCTTTATGGCCCGTTAGTGCAGAGTTTCCCTGAAAATGCTGACAAATTTGTCAACAAGCACCCACCCATCAGACGGTAACTGATCAACAGCCAGTGTTTGGTAAACTCTGTTCATCAAAGTATTTTTTCCAACAGGGTTCCTGCACATGACACTAAAATGCAGTGCAACATATGGCTTTATATTTCTATATCTCCCATAACCACAAAGCAAATAATGCATTAATACAAATGAGAGAGCTCAGACAATTAACTAAAGTCGCTTTAAAAAAATGTTAAAGTGTGAAAAACTTAAGATCTCAGAGGCTGTCAAAGCATCTACAGAGTAATCATCATCCATAACTAAATGTCCACTACTGCTGGTTTCAGAAACCCGAACTATACACACAGTAAGCTCTTCGGATGTTGTCATGTCTTGACGGTATTAAATGTGTGTAGTATATGTGTGTGTTGCAATGTACGTGTAAATGGGCCTATTGTGTGCCTATACTGGAGGAAGAAGAGTGTGGTGGCTATAGTGGGGGTGTTAAGTGGAGGCGATGGATTAGTGAGGACCAGTGTCAGAGTCTCATTCCTCTGACTGCCACCCACACCCCCCCCCTTCCCAGAAGGTTGATGAGCCGTGCCGAGGCCTGACCCTTCTGTGGAGATGCTGCCATTACATACAAGTAGGGGATAATGAGGACAGCATGCTAATGCAGGCAGAGACAGGGGCCGGGCCGAGGCCATACGGCACCATGATCGGCTGTGGACAGGAACGCTCAATCTGGGGCCACCCTCTTGCTCACTCACACACACACACACACACACACACACACACACACACACACAATTCCGACTCACGATTGAAAAATGAATCGCGCGCATGTGTGTGTGTGTGTGTGTGTGTCTTTGTGTGTGTAAAGGTTTCTCTAAATCTCATAACAGTGCATGACATGACATGAGTAATTCTTTTAAACTTCGTTGGTAAGTCAACACCCCCATTCACGAGACAATTAATCAAGTATTACTGGCCAATCAACTAAAAAACGTCAGGACATCAGCAGACAGTACAACACTCGGTACCACCGATACTGAAACTTCTGCTGCATACCTGAGACATCACTAGTCACTAATGCCCATGCTCACACACACGCACGCGCGCACACACACACACACACGGATGCACACACAAACCCACAGACATCACACATCTGCAGCAAGGCGTTTCGTCGAGGTCTCCCCCATCCAGCTCAGACGGCTCTGATTAAAAGTGATGGGGAGGGCCATTAATGCGAGGGGCATTATGGATCTGTCGCCGAGTGACACAACCGGATGCACGCCTGCCGAATGATCATATTTAAAACGGTTCCACTGAGTACTTAGCAGAGGGATTACATCAGGGCTGGTGGAGACAGACTCTTTTACTCACAGACATATGCACTCATTCATTTGCTTCCCTTTTTTCCCCTTCCTTCATCCTCTCTCTCTCTTTGTCTCTCTCTCTCTCTCCCCCTCTCCCCACTCTTTTTTCCTCTTTCTACCAGCAATCATAATGGTCTTTAGGAAGGGGGAGTGTGTATTGGGATGGTAGTGGTGTGTGTGTGTGTGTGTGTGTGTGTGGTGGTGGGGAGTGGATGAATTACTGGCATAGGGAAAAGACAGAGCTCGGCGACGGCCGCTGTGAATGAAAAATTACCCCTTTGTTCACTCTCATCAATTGCATGCCTAATGAAATCAAAATCAGATTGCATAATCAAGTGCGGGCCCTCCACTTGGCGGGCACCCGCTGTGATTTGAAACCTTTTCTCTCTGGAGTGGAAATTAACACAATTTTCCCCCGGCGAGGCTCTCTGATATGGTGAAGAGAGGCTTTGGGGGGGTGTGTGTGTGTGTGTGTGTGTGAGGGGGAGGGTGGGGGTTAGCAGAGAGAGTGGGGAGGGGGTTTGGGGGGCAGAGTATCGTCCACACAAAAGGTCCACTTCTGATCGGTCTCCACTTGCCTATCAATAGCATATGTTACATTCACGCTCATGGAAGTTACAGCAGCCGATAAAGGGGCTAAGCAGAGGAGGAAATTATGGTGGATTAGAGTAAATTAAACTTAAAAAGCATAATTAAGAATGCCAATCTAGACAGAACTGGGATTTGGATATTAACCTACTTCAATTCACCCGAGGGACTGTACAACTGACCATCATTAAAGCCGTGTAGCACAAATGAGCATGGGCTGTCTAACTATTATACTATGACTCTGATTCACGTCCCGTATCTCGCAAAAGTTAGCTTTAAGGATAATCTTTGGAACCAGCTACATCAGATCCAAGAGTGCTGTACGAGACCTGTGTGCATTTGTAAAAAAAAAAAATGGACCAGTCCCAGTCTTGATGATTTTGATATGCTGCGAATGCAATGCAGCCCTGGTGTAACTCTGCCAGGCACTCCCACACCACCCAAGGTCCCTCTCCCCACTGCTCTCTGACCACAGGTCATGCCAAAGCCTTGACTCTCCACGTCCTAGCAACTGTAGGTACTGTAGACTCAAAAAGAGCCTTTTATGTGCTGAATTCAGCTCTAAGACAACCAATTCCCAGTGCCCCTACACCAAAGGCCGGTCTGGCCGTGCTACAGCAATGAGGATGTCTGATGTCTGTGTTCGGCACGGGTGTCCCTCCTCCTCTCTCCACTGTACCCTGCTGTCCTCCTCTTGAAGGTTAATGATTTGTCCGTGCCAGCGTCATTTTCACACCCCCTGCTCCCCTCGGCAGCAAAGCCATCCCTAACCTTAACATTAACCCCTATCCCGCAACATCCCTTACTGGTTGACTAATTAACCCCTTCATACCTGGAGACCTGGCAGGGCTGGATGATGCCCAAAACAGGACCCCACCCCCCACCTCACCCCTTTCTCTCTGGATGAAATATAAGTCAGTCTGCCACACAGAGCTAGCTGCCTACACTGCCTCCTACTCTATAGAGTAGACATTGCCAATGCCTGCAGGGTCCCACTGGACAGGGATTGCTGATTTGTATTAATTACTGTTAATTACTCTTAATCCTCCCCCCTAAATCCAATTAGTTGCTTCCCCTTGCCTAAGCCCCTTGTGTAAGTACTGTGACACAGATACAGGCCAATGACTTCTATTTCTAGATGCATGCTAGACCAGGTTGATGCAGCTGATTGCTTACATTGTGCTCACACGACATATTTTATGTGCCTTTTAGAAATTTAATGAACGTAAAAAAAATAAATAAATGGAACTAAAAGTAATTTCTAGAAATGATTTATTATTATTCCTCGTTGGTCACAGAATTAGTTGACCATAACATCTCTTTCCAGCCCCAGAGATGCCAATCAGAGGTGTGTAGTGTTTTTTGCCCCTTGTTTACATGTGAAAACCAAGCTCTCATTTACACAACTGCTCCGCGGTTCTGGTGGACCTACCAGTGGTGCCCACTCCCAGCTGCAGGGTGCTGCGGTCCTTGGGTAGGCCGTTGGTCTTGGGGCTGGCGGTGGGGGCAACTGTGGCTACAGCGCGCGGAGGCCTCTTCCCAGGCACCTTCACAGTTGTCCTCAATAGGTCAATCTCCTTCCCATGCACATTCTGCATGTAGTCCTGAAATAAACAAACAAACAAAGTCCATGATGTTGCTCATCCTAAGAGAGACACTAAGGGCACAGACAGGAAAGCCTGCAAACTTATTCAACAGGTAAAGGCAAAATCATTTTCAGCAGGTCTTAGTTTATCAAAACACTACCTGATTATTTCAGTTAACGGCAATCCTGAGATCATTTACAGTCACTCAGTAATGAACGTAGGGGATTTGAAGCCACCCACTTGACTCAAAGTGCTCAAGGCAGCCTTGCATTCCCCTTCACCTGAGCTCACAGCCAGAGCAAGTCGAGGCAGGGACTGGCACTAATGCCAGCGCTAACTGCTGCAATTGGAACCTTAATCTGGCCATTCGGTTCTGGACCCGAGTCATAATAGAGGAAGGGGACAGAGAAAATTAGCAGGCTCAGCAGAAAAAAAAGGCAAGAGGGAGGAGATGTCGGCCTCAGAAAGCTCACTCCAGCCCCTCCGCCTTTTTTTTATTACATGCCATAAAGCACTAATTTCTTCACAAGCCTCGCTAATTACCCAGTGAGCGCTCTCATTTCACTTTATTGCCGGAATTAACAGCCAGTTCCAAGCGCAGAAAGCTATTAAGATGTGTGATTAAGCCACATTCAATTAGTTTCTACAAACAATTTAATTGATGTAGCAGAATTAACAGAAGGTGATTGTGTGGATGGCTTGGCTGACTGCGATGCAAAATTAAAAGGCTCTCTCTCTCTCTCTCTCTCTTTCCTTCTCTCTACCTCTCTCTCCCTCATTTCTCTCCTCTCTCTCTCTGGCCCTCGTTTGCTGTGTGTCGCTCTGTCTCAGGGGAGATGCAGGTACACAGCAGTTGACAGGCACTCCCTTCTGGCTGAGTGGAATCAGCTTATCAGGCTGTGCTAGCCGTGGTACCCGAGGTGTCTGCTGTAACACACCAGGAATCCACCTCGTGTCTATCAGTCAGCATCAACACGCCCTGCTGTTTACATGAAGACATTCACCGTGCTGTTCGCTTCTCCTTGGCAACAACAGGGCCGCAATGCCCATTGGGTTGCACTGTAGTTCACTTGAGCGCTACGCTGACCGTGGAGACTGCTGTATTAAGACCGCTCCTCTGATAGATCTGACAGTGCTGGGGAAGTCTCACACTAAACTGCAGTTCCAAAAGGCCACCTCCATTTATGGAGTTCATTAGAGACGTTTAGAGAGAAGCCACTAAGAGGCAGACCCTCCATGTTTGCTGCCATGACGTAAAGAGTGTGACATGCTACACACCAGGCTGCTATCCCAAGCTTCGCTCTGACACTTGTAAACTTGCGTGTATATGTGTTGTGAGGAAAACAGAGCTGATGATTGAGGGAGGAACTCCTTGAGTATTGGGACCAAAAAAGACAAAGACACAGGGGAATAGAGGGCCTTTTGAGTGTGAGTGTGCGTGTGAGTGTGCGTGTGCGTGTGAGTGTGAGTGTGAGTGTGTGTGTAACATTTTCATAACACTTTCATCCACTGACACATGTGCATTCACTCTCGCTGTCAGAAAGAGAGAGAGATAATGTCAGAGTGTGAAAAAGAGATAGAGTTTGAGAGAGAGGGATGGTGAGAGAGCATAAAGAAGAGAGAAAGAGAGCATATGAAAGAGTAATGAGCAAGCGTTGATGAGAGAGAGAAAGAGAGAGAGAGAGAGAGATAGAGAATGAAAAGGGGGGGGGGGGGGCTGGAGTCCTGGGAGTATTTAAGAGGTATTAGCGGCTCTGCGGGATTCTGGCAGAGACGGATGCCCAGTGGCCGCCAGGCTGGGGCTCCACGCAGTGAGCAGTTTGGAGGGGACTTGGGCAAGGGGGGGGGGCGGAGTGGAGGCGAAATGGCCGCCGTGGTGACTGGGTGAAAAGGCCCCGCAGAGCCCCTTGCCGTCATTAACGCGGGCCACAGCAGGTCGCCACGGAAACCCAGAGGCAGCCCCAAGCAACTACCACTCACATATTTTTGTCTAAAACAGCTCTCTCGGCACTGACACAGGTCAGTACTTCTCTGCTCCTAAAAGCAATGATGGACTATGTGATGAAAAGCTGAGATGTAAGTGACAGTGTGATTATTATGAAGCCATTCAAAAAGAGAGGCAATGGCTTACCAACAGCCTATCATAAAGGTTGAATAGTGTTGTGAAGAAGTATGTTCACAGATAAGAGTGTCAAGGCTGTTCTTCAAACTGCCGTGCATCCCAATCATGTCCAAAACACTTCAATAAAAACATATGTCTTAGATGATTCATAATAATTGGAAGACCTCAGAGGACTTACATGTAAACTGGGGTGATAGGTTAGAAGGCCGTTATCACAGAGGGTCACATATTTCTTCTTCCATTCTTTATTCAGGGATTTCCCACTCCTCTTTAAAAGGATTCCCTGGAAGAGGACGAGACAATGCAGAGATCATCAGCACAATCATTAAAAAAAAACTAAACAAAAAAAAAAAAACAACATCAAAGATAATCAAGCAGGGTAAAGGCCTGTTAGTGTAAACACCTTCCTTAATTACTCAAATGCACAAATGGAGAGAAACATTGTTTTCCATCTATTACTGGAGAGAGACAGTAATGGAAAACACCATGTCAGCTTTCTATACTTTTGCTCTGTATATGAAAAACTTTTACTTGCGCAACCTAGAAGGAACAAACCAAAACTGGCAATGATCTCACTTTAGTTTTAGTACCAGCAGCAGGATCAGCCAGAGCTCATTTGAACGCTCATTTCAACAGGCTGTAGATACAGATACAGGCAGTGCTGGCCTGGGTAGGCAGAGGCAGCTACCCTGGGAGCAAACGGCCCCAGGATCAGCAAAGGAGGTGAACTTTCGTAGACCTCTGCGGCAATGGATTAGGGATGCGTGTGATCTGCGCTCTTCAAAAGCCCAACCTGCTGGGCTCCAAAAGCCTCTCTGTTCCCTCACCTCTCATCTCCGTATTGCTTGCTGTTTAAGGCCGTGCTGGGTGTCCTCTTATCTGCCCGCTAAAGTGAGGAGCAAACAATGTAAGGTCCTCGGTTGGAAGTGGCCAAACACAGCAGCTTCAGTAATGGGAGGAAGTAAAGTTGAGGGTGTGTGTGTGTGTGGGGGGGGGGGTGATTAGGGGATTAGTGACGGTGGATTGGGGAGGAGGTGGGTAGGATTGTGCTTTCCTTGCCACTTAGAAGTGTGTGTATATGTGTGTGGTGATGGGGGGGGGGGGGCTCAAATATTTTCATTGCCTGGCCCATCCTGCAGGGCTTCTAATCCGTATTAACACATCAGGAGTTGACCCAGGCTGACCTCGGCATCAGGCTGCTGGCCTGACAATCAGCCTAATCCTCTCCTGCTTGATCTCAGCCCCTGAGCCCTCCCACGCTAAAGCCCCATGGCCACAAAGTTAAGGCCAATTATAACATCTGTAGTTACTGAGATGCTTGCAGGACGCCTTGAGGTGAACTGCCCAGGAAGGTTGAGCTTTTTGACTGTCTGTCTTTGTCTTAAAACTGACACATGGAAGTCAAAAAATCCAGAATAAAATTGCTTAGCAATCAAACTATTCAGATAGCTCAACTTGCTTGCTTGCTTGTGTGCTGACAAAGACAGATGCAATATCCTCAAACCTGATTTCATTGGACTGCTATTGAAACCTCAAATTTGGAATCTAATTAGAAATAGAGAATATTGATTCTATATGACACCCAGAGCAAAGACTGACTAACTCAGGATCTTAGCTTCTAAAGGTGAAGTAATATATTAAACTTAATATTACTAATAACAGCTTGAGCTGGCTATTACAACCAGTCACAGCAACAGAACTATTTCCTTGCTATAATAATACGACAGGAAATCATAGGCTAATTAACAAAAGCTGAGAATTAACAATCAACATAAGATTGCCAGTTATATACCCATTCTTTTGCAATAGCCCAGCAATCATAAACAGCACATCTCCCCTCTTGCGCACAAATAATTGTGCCCCATGTATCTAGTAGGAACTGGAAGCTGTCAGGCTCATTACGAAGCTTTATGCAAGGCATTAGCGTGCTAAGCCTCCAACTTCACCAAGAAAATGACCATCCAGTGTGACAATCCTTTCTGAATCAAGCCACGCTAATGGCCTATTCACTCCTGATTTGTTTAAATGGGAGTCGTGTTCCCACTCTGACTCTATTGACGTAATGGCGGTATTGAGAAATGGCCTGTCGCGCCGAGCTTCTTCGTGGTGATGATCGCATGTTTCACAAGCAAATCTCTCACATGCCTTGTGTCCTGTATCGAACGAGGCGCAAATCTATGTATGTAATCAGCGGGCGCATACCCCCCTTCATCAGCCCATTGTACAGCTCAAGATGGAGAATAAATCAATGTTACAAATGCAAAATTAATATGTGCACCATCAGTCACAGTAGTGATGAAAAGAGAGTGGTGTTCAAGTCTCGGGCGGTTTCAATTCTACTCCGCTGAAGCAACCTTATCAAACTTGTGATTTGATTCTTTTGTGTGTGTTTGGTCTTATTTTGAGTTTCTAGTCAGAATTCCATTGCATTCTGATGTGACATACCCAACCATAGGATCTGGGGCCATGAAAAATCTCCTATGCCGCCATTTGCTTCTGCCATGGTCGAGTTCATAATGGTGTGACTCTGAAGCCTTGTCAGTCTTGTACAAACACCCATAAAGTGCTGGAACTCTGACACTCTCCTCAGTGTGAGAGCAAGGCGCTCACACACACACACACACACACACACACACACACACACACAAATGCAGAGGGGGGCTGTCTTTGCCCTCTCCTACCCTACTCCTGCTCTCACTGCCTGGCTCTATAACACTCCAGAAAGAGAAAATAAATAAAGCTGCATCCTGCCACGGTGGCTAAGTGATGGCCGACCCCATTGTGACAGACAGAGGGGTTGGGAGGAGCTCAGAGGGATGGTGTGCTTGTGTGTGTGTGGGGAAACGGGGCGGGGGGGGGGGGGGCAGGGGGGTTCTCGGAGGTCCTACAACAAAAGCTCAGTGTGGACAGTCCTCTAGTACCCAAGTGCATTGTTGCTCTTATTTACCATTCTTCCAGGGGGACCGGGGGTGGTGGTGGGGTGGTGGGGGTCTAGGAGGGCGGTAGGCGAGAGTATGTAATTTGCCCCAGTAGGGGGCAATTATGCTCACACTGCCACTTTGATCCTCCTGATTGTGCATTTGACTGGCCAGGCAATCGGCTACTTTCTAAGCCCACCGCAGCCCCCTTCTCAACAAACACCCCCATCCCCCTTTAACAAAACAAAAGCTCAGTGATACCTCAATCAACCACGACACAATCTAAGTAGTTTTCAGTAGCAAGCCACAGAACTGGTCCAAACACACACACCTTCAGGCTAATAGATGAGCTAGGTAATGGTGATACTAGGTGACATTTTTAAACAGCTTGTTGTTTTTTGCAAATATGTTGTTTTTTATTTTTCAATTTCACTCAAGCTAACTAAGCAAATAATACTAGAAATTTTAACAAAGCATTGTGCAATGACTGGTATTGGCACAAATACCATAAGTACACCAGAGAGAGAGAGAGAGAGACAGAGAGAGAAATATAGACAGTGAGGGAGAGAGAGAGAGACAGAGAGAGAGAGAAATATAGACAGTGAGGGAGAGAGAGAGAGAGAGACTACATCTATAATCAGGGCCAAGTCCAAGTCCACTTCCTGCCATTATAAATGCCACTTGTAAATTAAAAAAAAAAAACAAGAAACAAATTATATACTCAGTATACAAAATTAAATCTCAAAAAGATTAACTTTGAAATGAAGAATTTGATAAGTTAATTTTATTTATGTATTTATTTATTTATTTAATTTTCCGGTGTGATTGAAGCTATTCTTTCTAGGTAGGATATCTTTACACAAACGAGGGCTACAGAAACTCACTGGGAATGATAAGAAGATGGTAAGAAGTCTACTGTAAAAATAAACATCTGAAATGTAGAAAATTTATATTGTGGTTTAGCATTAATATCTGAAATAGAGTTATTGACAATTAATATATAAACCCTTGATAAAAAAAGTCAAGCCTGAGCAATGGAAACTACCAAAATATGAGAAAAGCGTAAATGTCAACTCTAAAAAAATATTTTCTAAAAATAATTTCAAAGCACTTTAATTTTTAAGATAATTACACCTATAAATTGGTTTTCATCAAATCATGTTAATCTAAAACAATTATGATTATGTTCAACAATGTGCGGTTACCAAACTAACTGATCAAGAACCGTAGTTCATTTAATAACTAATAATTAAATACTGCCCTCTATGGGTTATTGGCAGTAGTGAATAAACATCTCAGTTTGATGAACACACATTTTGGAAAGCAAAGACAACCTGACCTGACCATATCAGCTAAAAAAAAACAAAACAAAAAAAGAATGCTGTAACATACCATGACACCGTGAATAAACTTTACATTTGTATACCTTTAACAATTTATACCTTAGATGTTGATGAAACAATAATTAAATACACTATAATTGTTAAATAAATGATAATTCAAATAATTAGATCACAGAAAGGAGTGAGGTAGGTATGTAGTAAAGACTGTTTTCCCCTCAATCAAAATGCTATTCCAAATTCTGGGCTTGTGTGACACACATTATATTGACACATTATATTGACACTGATGTTCTTAGCATTACATGCAGAATATGTAACAGTGAATATACCCGAAGTGGGTAAGGGTCACAGTCAGGGGCGCCGCCAGGGGGGGAAAAGTTAGGATGATTCCAAGGGCCTGGCACTGATGGGGGGCCCTAGAGAACATTTTAATATTATAATCAATGTTTGGGAGGCCCAAAATAATCTCCTGTCATAGGGCCCCAAATTTTTAGCAGCGCCGCTGGTCACAGTAGATTATTTAGCCAACAATAACCCATTATTCACTGGACATTGATTCATTTCATATTTTATATTCTAAGAGAACATATACCAAATCATGCAGGAAGACATTTGGTCTAACAGCATTACCCAAAGCAATAATTCTGGTAGAAGATAAATTGCTTCTCCTGAGGTGTACATACTGAAGACCTAGCTTTTCAGCACTTCCATTTCTTTCTTTGCGTGTTTTTAAAATTTTGCATCATTTTGTAATAAACCAAAGTAAATAATCATGCTGTGCGTCCTTCTAGTTACAAGAGAAGACTGCCAGGGTTGATAACCCATCATTGAAGGCTAAATCACAAGGCTAGTTCAACCAAAGGACCCTAAGAAAAGCAAAAAACTGACATGGTAATGCCTATAGTGATAGAAAAGTTGAAAATGCAAATACAAAGTGATTTTTTTTCAAAAGAAATGTTGCGTGCTATAATTTTAATTTAACGGGAAAACTAAGAGGAACAGTGATATTGACTCTTAGGGATTGTCTGACAAAATGTAGCTATTAATGTTTTTAGACTGGGCCCCCAGAGAGAAAGCCAGAGTGTCAACCATGAAACAATTTACCGTCGTCTCGCCTACTAAGCAATTCGTCTTCATTGGTAACGTGCATCAACACTGACCTCTGGTGTTCAAGAAGAACACTGCCATATGCTGTATTTTATGAGGAACACATGATGCCTCTAGCCAAGAAATCTAGACGTACCCTAGCAGTAGCAAATAGTTTTGCTCAGCAGGTACGTCTGGCCACGCACCATAGGGCTTTTGTAGGTCTTCTACCATGACCATTGGTCATGTCCAGACTATAAATTTTGATGTTATAGTCTGGCTTGTCATGCTATGATGCCTCCATTTCACTGCATGAACCCTCTGCACTGAACTGTGCCAAACACACACTGTTAGTCTTGAAGTTGTATACAGACTTCTGTTACAATACATCCTGGCTCCAACATATTATTTTTACTACATGTACATTCACATATGCTGCTTGTGTACACATGTGTTAGCATGGACATGAATTCTGTGTGCGTTGAGTATAATGTTGATCCTGAGCCAGAACTTTGTCTCATGTAAGTCTATACATTATGACTGAGATGACCAACATTTTAGTACCGCATCCATTTTGGTGATGGTATTTCAGGAGTATATTTGTTGGATAAAAGGAGGCATTGAAAGAATTCATCCATGCCTTGATAAAATGACTATTGTCAGCTACAGAACTCATCAGTGAGAGAGTTGGGTACTGGTAGCGTAGCGGCTAGGGAACCTGGCTAGCGTGCTAGCGGCCTGGGATTTTGTGGGTTCGAATCCAGGCCGCGACTGTTTTGCCCTTGAGCAAGGCACTTAACCCTAAGTTGCCCTAGGTGAGACTGGCTTGGAACAATTGTTAGATAAAGGTGTCTGCTAAATGCCTAAATGTTAAATGTGAGAGTCATAAAACACAACAAGGTACAATGGCTGAGTTCACATGGAGCAGTATGGGAGGGTGGACTTACCCTGTGCAATGCAAACATCTGTGGTTGTGCCACTCACCTGTTTGATGGGTATGGCCCTTCCACTGCCTATGCTGTCAGTTTTACTGTCAGTGCTCTTTGGCTGCTCGCTGGCTTTCCGCGACTGCAAGGAAACAAGACAGTCAGTTGGTCACAAGAGCACTGCACTGACACACAACAGTGTGGAGGGGGAGGAAGAGGAGTAGGAGGAGGAGGAGGAGGAGGAGGAGGAGGTAGAAAAAGAAGAGGTGAAAAAAAAAGAAGATCAAGGTGAGGTGTACGTGTGTGTGTGTGTGAGTGTGTGTGCGTGCGTGCATGCGTGCCCATGTGCGTTAGTGGGTATGCATGAATGTGGATTGTCAAGGAACCTAATGACTGGTAAGTGTGGATGTTGTGGTGAAAAAAGTCAAAACTCAATGAGCAAAATGAATGACCAACAAAAAATATAACCAAAATAAATATCTAAAATAAAATTAAATTTAAAGCTGATCTTGAGAGGCTTTGAAAAGGACACACAGGCCAAACAACAGCACACAAAGCAGCACACTGACGTGCATCAAGAACAGGGAGCACAGAGAATACACACCAGGACAGACAAGAAGAAAAAAAGAACAGAAAGTAAACATCCCACACATACCCAAACAACAACAAACAAACAAACAAACAAACAAATATAAAAAGACAAGAGTCATGACTCAACCCTGAACCACTGTGGGACTGTCCCACATAAACTATTTTACCTCCCTTCAAAATGGCCATTTTGTTTAGGTACCCTGACTAGACACATCTAGCAACTCATTGATACTCATTTGTGAATTTCCATGAAGGGTAAGCATACAAGTTAGAGTTAGAGGGAGAAAGCACACAAATGTTATTGTTATTGTCATTTTTAACAGTATTGCAGACACCTCAGTGACAAGAGATTCACCTGCAAAAAATAAATAAATTGTTAAGAATTCTGGATCTTCCCAAGGAGACATGACAGAAAGATTAGGGTCATTGGTTCATCAGGAGAATATTACATAATTTAGCCCAAAACACAACATAAGAAGTGGTCAGTGCTGGTCCACAGGAGCTGGAAAAACATAGTCACCAAGAAGATCTATTTGGAGAAAGAAAACCCACAAAAGAGGAAAACAAAAACAGCAAACATGTGAATTTGGTTATCAACATGACGGAACACAGATAAAAGCCACAACACCCCCCCCCCCCACCCCACACACACACACAACAGAACAACGCCAAGACACTTGACATCCGCCCACCCAACCCACAGCATCTCTCCACAGTCACACCAACCATACAAGACGACTGGATGGGCTCACTCAACACAGGATGACATATGGCCACTCACCCATGGATTGAGTTGAGATCTGGGCTCAAAAGTAAATTTGCTCTGGTATATTTTTCAACATTTTATTATTGTATTTTTTCTATACAGACACCATACAACTCAAGTCACATGTTCACTTTTGAAATATTCAACAGGCTTAGCCAAACATTGCAGTTCCCACAAAAGAAAGCTAGGACAATAAAAGGCGCCATGTATTATATATTTCATATAGGTATATAATATACTTTCTATAGAATACCATTATGTAATTAAAATTCCATACAAGATATACAGCAGTCTATGTCAATTTTTTTGAATGATATAAAAGTGATTCTGAAACAGTTCATAATTTTTGACAGAACCTTTACGGAAATGAACTAAAAAGAAATGATTAAAAAGTAAAACCAAATAAGGAAACCACAAGTAGACACTACATTCTTACAGGTCGGTGCAAACCATGATTGCAAACACTTATCATGGATAAAGTCATATCCCTTGTTTTCAATTACTTTCATTTTAGCTTCCCTAGTCTACTTTTATGAAGGCCTTCATAAAACGCCCTGTCTTGGCTTTGTATCCTTTCAAGTTTGTTTCTTTTTTTAAAACCTGCCATAAAATGCTAAAAGGCCAAAAAAATCAACCATAGCTCAAAGCAAAACACACAAGTCTGACATTTTTTCCATTTCAAAGTTGCTTTAAAAGGTATGAGCACAAATGTCCAGTGCATTACATATGCAGTGGATGGATTATTGGTCTAGTTGTATGACTGTGATGCAAGAGTTAGCATGAACAGAGCATCAATGCAACAGTAAACACTTGAAACCAATGTGTATTTCCAAGCACTGACGTTCAGTTCTGGCCAACCACTATGCAGATTTAAACTTGTGTAAACAATGTCAACTATGCATTAATGCAGTACTAAAACCATAATAATGCACAGATGTAGCATGGTTACATTTTTGTGGCCTTGCACCTGTCATGAAGTGTTCTTTACATAGATCACCTTACGTTAACGCACACGCTCAACTTCACGCCAGAAATTGAGCTGACATCACAGAAAAAGGCGAAAAAAAAAGTTTAAGTCAGTTTAAGAAAAGAAAAAAAGAAAAGACTGGAAAACAATGAGTGACAGCGAGCATCTTGGCATGTGTTGTCCTAGAGTCCTCGTGCTTTTTTATGGCAAAGGCAGTGTGATGTAATGTCTTATGTTGGGTCTGTCCTTTTCATGGTCAGAATGTTCCCAGGGGTGTAAGGTGTGATTTTAGCACAGTGAGCGAGCAAAGGGGGTGGGGTGGGGGGTGGGGTTGTTTAAGGTGAGGGAAGGATCTTGGGGGTGGTAGAGGGATTTGGGGGTGTGGTGGGGTGTAAGGTTTGGAGTGATAGTCCAGGAGCTTGGAGAGCTCACACGCTACCTTAAGTGCAACTCAGGGGTTTGCTTCAGCCGATTCTCCATTTAAAAAATTATTAAAAAAAAAAAAAAAAAAGGTCCTTGTTGACCACTGAGAGAAGCGCCTTACAGTATGTTCAGTGTTGCCTACTGTCATGCACTTCCAAAAGGGAAAGGGGGGGGTGGGGGGGGGGGGGCTCAAAATGGCTGCCCAGTGAATCACATGGGGCTTATGTAAACAGGGAGAGGATTGGGTCTGGTCACACCGCCCACCCCAAACCGCCTTTGACTACTCCTTCTGAATAGGCCCCAGGCTCCCTCTCCATCACCAGTGATGGAGAGCCCTTGTTGATGGGCTAGTGAATATTAACCAAAACAAGAGACATTTCATCTGAATATTCCTTTCCTTCGACCTGTCCTTGTATTTGATATTATGAAATTTAAAAAGACTTAAACCTCCTTCCATAAGAAGAGGCAGAGATTCATATCAAAAGAAGATAAATAAACACAACAGCATGGTTGCTATGAAGGGGTGTTGCTAAGGAGGCTGGCAGGAGGGATCTATTTTACATAAACTGAAAACACCATCTATGGATACTGGAACAGTAAAAACAATAATTATGACAGCTCTGGAGATAATGGCAGGAATTGGGCCAGAGGGAGAGCTCAGGGCCATCCAGTATCCATGGAAGCACGGTTTAGTTTTCTTTCCTTACCCTCTCCTGCCATCTAGTGGCTGCTGTGGGCATGGACGACAGCACAGATGAACGTCTAACCTTTTTCAGGGTTATGGAGTGAGACTTCATGGGACCTACTAGGGTAATACTTGCTTATTAGCTCATCAGCTGTGTATGCTTTGCATGATCCATCTTTTTTAACAAATGATCCGTTATGTACCGTGTGCAGATTGGGAACAAAAATAACTCAATCTAATAGAAACAACTAGTTTGATCTGCAAGTAAAAAATAAATCACTATGTGCAACAGTTATTGGTCAGCTTTGCATTGTAATTTGGCGTGTAATTCTTGCTCCTTTGCTTTCCGTCATAAGCTCTGTGTGCTAAAAAACCATGTGGTGTCCAGATTAACTTAAGAGAACATTAAGGCCACTCTTACAACAAACTGACTAGTATAAAAAAATACCCGGGTATACATGGTTCACGTCATAAGCAGGACATTAGACAAATTGAGTATTGACATTTCTCACAGATGAGGAATTGGCAAATGGTTGACTAAAGCGTATCAGTACTATTTAATTCTGCATATTGGAGACTTTTTTCTTTCAAAATGGCATGGCGAAAAATCTACAGTAATTGAAATAAATAAAAACAACAAGAAAGCAGGGGGGGCTTAGCCTTTTGTTCTTTTGTTAAAATTCTACCATTATGGTGATAATCAAGCTTATTACATTATTTGTATTATTTTAATGTCTTGATTGACTTATTCACGCATTCACTCAATCATTCATCCTATTCTTATTCTGAAGTGTCGTTTGTGCTCAGATGAGGCCTGAAGGCCACCCACAACCCACCCTGCCCCACCCCACCCCACCCCAAACCCACCTTTTTTCTTTTCCTCTCTCTATCTCTCTCTCTCTCTCTCTCTCTCCCTCCCTCACTCCCATGTGTCACTGTGCTTCCCCAAACTCTCTGGGGGCCGGCTGCGTCCTCTCAGAAGGTCATGAGCTGAAACTCCCGCTCGGCCTGCCACTCGGGCACCCACACCGGGTAGGTGGCATGCTTCTGTGGCTCCATCACTCGCACGGGCACCGGGACGGGCACGGGCACGGGCACGGGCACCTGGCCGGCCTCGTGCCTCTGGTGGTGGTGGGGGTGGTGGACAGGGCTACTCACCACCTACAAGCAGGGAAGGAGGGAGAAGAGTAGGAGAGGACAGGAGAGGAGAGGAAGAGGAGAGAGGAGGAAAGGGAGGCTAGCACAAGGCAAAGGGACCAGAGGAGGAGAGGAGGAGAGGAGGACAGGAGAGCAGCGGACCCGCCCCGGCCGCTGCCGTACGGTGCCGCTGGAACAGAGACGAGGGGGCTAGCGGGGAAAAAGGGTGGAGGCATGCAATATGTGAGGCTTGTCCTGTAACAGACACTGGCTAGTGCTAGGGCTAGGCTTCAGATGCATAAATTGGAGAGAGGAGAGGAGAGAGGAGAGGAGAGCAGAGGAGAGGAGAGAGATCTGGGCCAGGGGCAGGGGGAGGGGAATAAGGCAGCACTGCTGGGCTGGGGTTGGTGAGGGTGTGTGGGCTTCTCTTGGCACTCACTTAGAGGTGGGAGTTTTGGAGGGGGGTGGGTGGTAGTGATGTTCTCCCCTGAACAGGAGAAGAGGATTTAAATGTAAGGGACCAGGGATTAAAGTTCTCCCTTGTTATACCGCTGTCAAATGTGCTTTAAAAACCAAAAAAGGAAAAACAACAAAAAGAACAGAAAATATGTCAAAAGAAATAAATAAAAGAAATAAAAAGGAATATATCAACACATAGCGCTGAAATTCATGAAGAGTGCAGCCCTCCACATCAGGGAGTTCCTTTTGTTCATCCCCTTGCATTTTGCTTGTTCCGCTTAGTTTGGTTTTCCGTATTAACATCTCTGAGTGTCACTCCATCAGCTCGGCTGCTTGCCTGCCTGCATGCGTGCGTGTGTGTGTGAGGGAACTACATGGAAGAGGGGGGGCTGGACATTTTAAAACTCTTGAGGAGGAAAAATGGACAGAGCAAAAGAGGGAGAGGAAGAGGAGGAGGAGGAGGAGGAGGGCAGCTTTGGTTAAGACATAAGTGCTCGGCTGCGGCTCCCCCTGAAAGCCGAGGCCGGCCGATGCTGGTTGGCCGATGCTGGAGTGCGGCTAGGAGCAGGGCAAGGCGAGCGAGGCGTGGCAGCTGGGGGGGTGGGGGGTGTGGGGGGGTGGGGTGCGGCGCAGGGCAGATGTTGGTGGCAGTGGGGGGTGGTGGTGTGGGGGGGGGGGGGAGTAGACGGTCAATCAGTTAGGGCTGTTGGCCCTTTTCCCCCCAGTGCCACACACACACACACACACCCCCACCCCCCTTCCCAGTACACTCAAAGCCCAAAGCCCTCTAGTAGTGCGAGTGCGTGTTGCTCTGCATCAGCTGACGCATACTTACTGTGAAGATGTTGGAGCGGCGCTT
Organism: Tenualosa ilisha; assembly: GCA_015244755.2. Taxonomy (NCBI): domain Eukaryota; kingdom Metazoa; phylum Chordata; class Actinopteri; order Clupeiformes; family Clupeidae; genus Tenualosa; species Tenualosa ilisha. The sequence continues at coordinate 4,050,301 of PYXC01000541.1, read as the reverse complement.
GGACTGCTTGCGGATGGGCGTGGGCGTGTTGGAGGCGGCGATGGTCTCGATCCGCATCTCCCGCTGGCCCATGCTGGGCGTGGAGGGCACAGAGGACGAGTAGTCGTTGAAGGCGCCCCCGCCATTAGCCGCCTGCACACACACGCATCATGCACGCACACACGCGCAGGCACGCACGCACACGCACACGCGCACACACACACACACACACACACACACACACACACAAAGAGGAGAGGTGGAAAGACATGGAGATGTGGAAAAGAGAGAGGGAAACAGAGAGCAAAAGAGAGAGAAAGTTGGAGATGGGTCGATGAAGCAGGGGTATATGGTGTTTTCAACATGGAGGCAAGGAGAAGATTACTGTCGAGGCAAGATAAGCAGAAACACACAAGGCACAAGAACCACTCTATCTATACGAGCAGAGCATTACCTCAGGGGAGTTTAATAGTGGTATTAAAGGCTATGCATCTTACACCGAATAAAAAATACACACAACATGACTGACCGTAGAGGTACAGAAATTCAAAGCACTGCACAGTATATAAACTATGTTTTCCATTTCTAAAACACCCACACACAAATCCCTGGCATGCTTGGTGTGTGCGTGTGTGTGTGTATGTGTGTGTGTGTGTGTGTGTGGGGGTGGATGCGGAGCTTACCTGATTAATGTGGACGGAAGGGAGTGATGCAGCGGGAACTGACGAGTGGCTGGGAGAGTTGGGGAGGGACTTGCACGGGCCAATGGACAGCTGCTGCTTTTTCCTCAGGGCCACGACCTTCTGGGCCACTGTAAGCAAGAGAGAGAAAGACATTGCATGGCACAGAGACACACAGAATGTCCTACTAGACATTCCTACTAGAATCGTACACCTCTGACCTCATCAATTCCTCTTATCAGTGCTGTCATTTGAGAACTGGTCTTTCTAAAAGTAGAACTAAAAAAAGACAACACAGTTCTACATGATTTACCGCATCCTAATAGACCGTTATGGCCATTATAAGAGCCTGATATCAGCTCCATTATACGCTTGTGTTTGATACTGAAAACCTGTGAGGACTACCTTCTCTACTGTGAACTGATAAGAGAATCGATAAAGAATTGCAGGATAGGCAGGATCGACGATGGCAACAGCATTGATAATCCTATAAATTCCCAACCCTGTAACAATTTTAATGCAAAAAGCACTGTGATCTGACAAAGGCCAACACAAAAGCTGTGGTAATTCCCATACATAGGCAATGACATAGGCAATGACAATTATGATGACCATAATCTTTGGCTAATAATATGTAAATAATGATACATTAGTGTCCTTCACAGGCAATGCAATTGGATTTTGCAATCCATTGTAACAATTTTTTTCTCATATATTACATATACATTTCATATACTAGGAGTCACTGTGCAGTGAACTGTTCTCAGTCCAAACTTAGTTTCCAATTCTCACTGTAGCACAAGAAAAGAGCAAAGTCATCTAGTGGACCTCAGAGGCAGATGTTATCAGCGTAAACACAGAGCTCAAACCAAAACTAAATAAAAAGCGTAAATAACACTGAAACAAATAAGGTACTGCACTGATAAAAATAAATGGGAAACTATATCCCTTAGATTGCAATATCGTACGTCATGTTTTTTTCCCTCTAACCTTTACGAATGCGAACATTTCCATGTGTTCCCACAATCACCGCGTCTCTTCTGACGTTTAGGGTGGTGGTGGTGGGGCGGTAGAGGGTAGGGTGGGGGGCTTGCTGTCTGACATCACTACTTGCGATGATACAGCGCACAGCAGAACACCGTGAACGGAAAAACGCATGAGGCAGAGAACGTAGCATGACTCAGCAATCTGACTGTCTGATTTGTAATGCAGACAACGAGAGCAGTGATTAGCCTCTCTGGCCCCATCACCAGACTCTGGGTGGGCTGGAGTGACAACTGAAATATGAATAACAAAATGGTGGTGGTGGTGGTGGGGGGGGCAGAGAAAGAGAGAGACAGACAGACAGACAGACAGACAGACAGAGATAGAGAATGAGAAAGAGAGAGAGAGAGAGAGAGAAAATGAGAAAGACAGACGGAGAAGGAGAACTTCAAAGAGACACACAGAGGGGCAGACAAAAGGGCAAGTAGGGGGGAGAGCACTGCAGACATTTATGGCAGCAATGAGATGGCAGAAAGCAGAGGAGACTGGCAAAGACTACTGAGCAGACAGGAGGAGGAGAAGAGCAGCTCGCACGATGGGCTACCGACAGTCCCAGAATTAAGCGCATGACAGAGAGAGAGACGTGGGCGGAAAGCGAGAGGAATACAAGGGGAAGCGAAAGGCATGGAGGCCCCCCCTGGCTGGGCTGGGAGAGAGGGAGCTGATAGTGAACGAGGCGCCAGCTCCAATGCATTATTTAAACGCTGCCTCGGGATGCAATTACTGAGAATCAGAAGAAAACTCCAGATGCCATTGAGAAGCGACGGTGCTGAGCAGCAGACCCACCGCCACCCCCACCCTCGCCCAACCCCGCCCTCCCCTGCCCCCAGCTCTCTTCAGCTCCCCTTCTCCATTCCACCCGCCAACCCCTGCACCCAATAAGCTCTAAGACGAGCCAAGATGATGTTTAATAAGAAACGAAAAAAGAAAAGACCTTTGGGTATTCTGACGTGACATTGGAAAGGCTTTCTGTGTTCTGAGGTAAATATGAATTAAGATGAGGGTAGGCGAGAAGGAACATTTGTAACATCTATAAGATGCTATCTAGTGGCTCGATGGTCCATTCCAATAGAATCAGCATGATCACAAAATCACAACATGTGCACATTTGTCCTGATAACACTGTGAAACCCAGCTGCTGAGCTGAGGTTGTTAGGGTGTGCTCACCATCCTGGAAGACTCTCTCCACGTTGAGGCCGTAGGTGGAGCAGGTCTCGTAGTAGGTGGAGCGCTTCAGGTCGTTGGAGAGCTTCCGGGCACGAGCGTCATCGATGACTCTGGGATTGGTGGCACTAATGGCATCTTGAGAGGACAGAGCAACAGCTTGTGTTACGCTGGCATAGACAGGCACAGGGTGTCAACCAGTTGATTTCCTCTTCTTGGATTCAAAGGTCAATAACAGCATAATAACTCATACACAGAGCGTCCCTGAATATGACTGGTTTTCAATAAAAATAATGATACTTCACAATATCCGCCTAAAAACTCCAATAGAACACTGTGGATTAGCACAGTTTTGCAGTTTGGCATTAACAAACTCCCAGTATGCCCAGTGGTGAGCATTGCTGACATGCTGTCACTAGTTAGCATAAGTGTGTGTTTGCGCCTCTCACCTTGTGTGCCCACCAACACCATGGGCACCTCATTTGCATTCCTGTAGCTGGACAGCCGCAGGAAGTAGTTGTAGACAGTCTGGAAACTGATCTCATCCTCCAGGCTGAAGACAAACACCACCGCATCCACCCACGCAGCAAACTGTCCAACACAAACAGAACATCTTATCACCACATGTCACAAGTCATTAAATGTGCTTCATCTTTCATGCTCCTTTGATAACAACAGTGTGTTTTTAAAAGTGCAGTTCATCATGTACATTACACACAGCTTGGCAGGGCAGCTCCCTTCACAAATCCCGCACCCTGCTCTCTTTCATGCAAATCAATAATCTGCTGCCAGTGAAAAAGGTCTGAAAACAAAGGTAGTTCCATTGACCACCAGAGGAGGGCAGTGTAGCTGCAGCATCTTTCCTCCACCTCCACCTCATTCTAATGCTCTCCTACAGGAAGTATCTGAATGGCCAGTGCCATCAACCAAGTACGTTTATAATATTGTGGTTGCAACACACGGCAGGAGACTTAGGCACAAACCCGCAGGGCTTAACTGGTGCTGATAACTCACAGTGGACGCCTGTCACAATTTAGGAACGCTAATCTTACTTCTACTTCTGTAACATTAATAGACACGTGCACACACACACACACATTCTGTCCTGTTTGTCAAGTTGTGATGATGAGAATTCGAGCCACAGAGTTTTCCCTGAGCCACCTGCAGGAGAGGTATGTAACAGAGGTCCTTCCTTAGGGCATGCTAATTATATGGGATAGTGGAGGCACAGTTCCCCATTCACTTCCACTGTGGCTGCAGGGCAGCATAAAGCAAGGTACACTGGTGCTGGCAAATGTGTCACATTCATCAGACTGCTACTCTTTGTGGAGTAGAGCACACACAGGCTTTCCACTTGCCACACACACACACACACACACACACACACACACAGCATAACTATCCCGCTACCCTTTAATAATGACAAATATGGCTACACCTGTAAGGATATTAACAGAACTTTTTTAATTAAAATGTTTTTGTTCCCAACGAGATCCTGATAGTTCAGCTGTACTAGAACATTAAAAGGGGATGTACCTGTAGCTCTGGAGGTCCTCCTTCATCTCTGATCAGAAGCAGGTAGCTTTGTCCATCCACAACGATCTCCTTTTTAAATCGCCCCCCTGTGAGCAACAGACAGAAGTGGAGATGTGGGAAAAAAAAGAAAAGAGAGAGAAGGAAAAGAAGAGGAGAGAAAAGAGTGAGGGGAATAATGACAGAAGAAGCAAAGATGTGGGTCTCAGTAAGATCTTAAGGTAGATCTGGGCCTCAGTAAGATCTTAAGGTAGACAGATCTTTGAAGATCCATCAAGGCAACTGTATTAAAGCACTAACAATTGAAGTCAAAGATGGCGGAGGCGTTGATGCCTCCTCCTCACTGGTAAAGTGTGAGAGGGCCAGAGACTGGAACCAGCTCTTTTTTAATTAATTTAATGAGGGTTTCATTTGCATCCATTACCCTCCATCTCCTGCAAACCTTTTTTTTGCCAAACGAGTCTCTCCTGGCGACCCAGCAAAGCTACAAAACATTCATAACACCATGACGACAGTCCGTAACTGAGGCAACCCCCTTTTCTAATGTCCACAGGCTCCTAATGAAGCGGCGTGGATGGTTTTAATTTAGTATTCTTAAGAGGCCGTGACTCAAGTCACACCACAAAGGAGTCCAGAGTTTGGCAGGGTAACCCACAGAGTTACTGTCAGTAAAACAGAAGCAAGGCAGAAATTGGCTCAAAAAAAATAATGCTACACGTCCTGCATCATTTATGGGTGGCTCGTGCTTTTTGGTCTGATACACAGACTTCCCACTAATCACCCACTCAAGGCAGGGCATCGGCCCAAGACATGTGCATGGTGGGAGGAGTACGCTTGGCAGAGACACTCGCCATACAAATATATATATACATATATCCAAATTTATCCCCAACAGATTTAAAACCAGGACACGACAAGTACTTACAATATCAGGAAAAAAATTCCCGCACAGAAGAGAAATGAATTCCCTGTAGAGGAGGCAAAAAGCCAGAATGCCAAAAACAGCAATGTCAAAAAGACAAGAGCACGCTCTACTGAAAAATCTGAATTCTGGATTCTTTTTTAAAAAGACTGGTTGTGAGTGACTGATGTGTCATCACAGAGCTTGCTTCCTGGTGATCCTTGTTTACACCACAGCAGCCGCCACCACAGAGACCAACAAAATATCTCTTCCCACACTGCAATGAAGTGATAAGCTACACAGTAATCTCCAGAACTCCACTCTCGCACTGGAGAAATAAAACGAAATTAAGTGTTAGAACCCAGAGATTCAGGAAAGGGACAAAGAAAGACAGAAAGGAGAGAGAGAGAGATGGAGAGAGAGAGAATCTCAGGCCTTTGTTAATGTCCGTGTTAAAGAAATGTATACTGGCCTTCAGCCTCTTCAGCCATCTCTCTCTCTCTCTCTCTCTCACACACACACACACTCTCTCCTCAGCCAATGACTCTAAAAGCCCCGTCTGATGAAACTGACATCCCACTGAGAATAGCTCAAGTTAAATAGGTTTCTTTTAAAAAAAAAAAAAAAAACACACAATCCATATGGAGAGATACAGGACATGGGCATCGAACAGGAGCCCAGTTTCAGAGAGCGATTCTCACTTGTCTCAGCGGGCGACAAGAAGAAGAAAAAAAGAGAGAGAGACATCTGCCTTGACGTAATTCTGCATGTGGCAGGAAAGGACGGCAGCTTTTGATAGTATTCCTGAGTCTGGAGGATTTTCACTGATGGAGCTGCAAAATCTGCCAAAGGTGATGCATTAATAAAGCATAGTGATGTATTAAAAACACAAAGGTGATGTATTAATAAGACAAAGGTGATGTATTAAAAACACAAAGGTGATGCAGCAATAAAGCAAAGGTGATATATTAAAAACACAAAGGTGATGTATTAAAAACACAAAGGTGATGTATTAAAAACACAAAGGTGATGTACTAATAAGACAAAGGTGATGTATTAAAAAACAAAGGTGATGTATTAAAAACACAAAGGTGATGTATTAATAAGACAAAGGTGATGTATTAAAAACACAAAGGTGATGCATCATTATTAATCATCATTAGCGAGAGAGATGGCAACTGAATCACAGAAAGGGATCAAACACAACCTGTGAGGACCCACGAACATCAGAGCCATTTAGACCTCAACACACTGGGGAGGTTACTTTAACCTCGCTAATAATGTCCAAGTAAACAATAACTAACTGAGCAGTAACTAATCAATTGGAAAAATATATACCCTAGATTGAGCACAGACATGAACTTTAATTGTAAATCTAGTCATACACAATGGCAGAAGTATAATCCACTGTTCTCAGCCTATACCAGTTAATACATAATACCACCATGACATTCTCCTGGGTAACCAGACCTTGCATAAGGCATGGGGTAGACTTTATATCAGACACAACTAATCATAGCATCTTCATTAAACCATATGAACCTATATCTTCCTTCAAATTCAGTTAACAACTGCATTTAAAAGAATAGTTTAGAAATATGTGTTCACTGCCTTTCTGACGAACAGTCTAGGCTTACCCAGGCTACCATGACATGACAATAAAAATTCAGACTTATTATTCCGATTTATTGCTACAAGGGCAGGGTGACCTTGGCTTCCAGAAGCAGGCCACTGTAAAAGAACTGCCTTTGCTTCAAATGCACCTTGACACTCCATAGGCTGAATAGAGCCACTTTAGGCCATATTTTCTGCAAAATCTGCCCAACTTCTCATTGTTCTCTGAGCTCTGCATGGCTACACGAAACATATCATATTTTCTGAGAGTGCTCAGAGCACAAGCTAGCACTAGCATCTTTAAGAGGACACTTTTATTTGAAAAAATATGGAGTACAATGTTTTACCATGACATGACTTAGGAGAAAAAAAAACAGCTGCTGAACAATCACAAATTAAACACTAAACACGCCAGGCCCTCTTTTGACGCGAAGCAAAGTAATAAATAATATGGGACACATCTTTCCGCCACAGCTCCACATGCTATGGGGTAGTCAGACACACACACATCTACCAGCTCTTCTAAACCTGACTCATGGTCAAATGTGCTGTCTGCACAGTGTGGTTTGCCCAGTCATGCCAGTCTGCGTGAGTAATGATCAGCACATTACCAAGTGCACTACTGCATGACCTCATACCATTTAAACTTAAAAAAAAAGTATGACTAAAAAAATAAAATAAAATCAGTGTATTGCTTTTGTTAAAATCATCAGCATTAACCACAGCATGTTGAGAGCAACTCCAGTAATCCACCTGTATCAAAAGGACTGTGGTACAGGAGTTTAATTCATGTTATGTTATTTATTTATTTATTTATGTTCCCCCTTCCCAGCCAACACAGGAAAGTCATTTTGCAAAAAAGCCTTATTATGAGAGGATTATGCGTTTCAGCCTTCAGTCGGGTGAGGGATTCCAAAGCTGAGAAGCTTTGGGCTGTATAGCAAGCAAGCGGTTTACACAGAAAGCTTGCAATAAAGGTGTTTATAGGCTATTCATGGCACAGGATCAAAACTTCTGAAGATATGGCACCATCTAGCAAACACACAGACACAGACACACACACACACACACACACACACACACACACACACACACAAAGTACCATTTGAATGGAAATACATGCACGCACACACACACATACACACACACACACACACACACACAAAACAGCAGGACATATTCACAGTTGCCATAGCAACACTGTTAGTACATTTAAAAGATTATGACAAAAGTATGATCGTAAAGCATTTTTAAGATGTGGTAGGAGAGGAGGCAACACACCAACTGAGGTGTGAAAATAACTGCAAAAAAAGTACTAGATGACAACAAAAACAAAAGCTCATTTGAAGCCATCTGTCATTCCCCAAAACAAGATTGCTTCACAGTCACTCCATTAAACGTAAGAAAGGAACAAGTCGTCAAATTACTATCCATCAACACTAACTAAAAGAAATCCTTCACAACACATGAAACGAGCTCGCACCTCAGCTGGTGCAAATGAGTAGCACAGTAATGAGGGAGCCCAAGCCATGATTCACCAAAGCTTTATTCCACACACTGGAGCCTCTTTGAAAACTACATCTAGAGACACCGCAGGAACGATAATGCATCAAGCACAGATCTGTTCTCGACTGGGGAAGAAATGTGACTGTGGGTCACAGAAGGGAAGAGAAATCGCATGTGGCCATTTGACTGGCGAGCGACATTAGAAGTTACAAAAACTCAAATCAAAAATCAAAATGTACTTAATTACTGAACGTGTGAATCATTCAGATTGGTTTGTTATGTTAACATTAAAGTCCAGAAGTTCAAGCTACATTTCAAACTTAATCTCAAATTTAAAAATCATATTGGACACAATTTTGTCTTCAACCACAGTCGGTCAAAGCCAATGTGACTTGTGTATAAAACAGTGAACCCTACTGGACCCCAGTGGAAGCCCATCAGCAGCTTAATCTTATCTTAGCCCCTCTTAAAATCCAGCTGGGTATGTGGATCACAGCATTCACCATCACCTCCCTCCATCTCAGATAGGACCACTGAAAATGATTACTTTATCTCAGCCTGTGCAAAACATAAACAAGGGCACTTATCACCATAAAAGCTCAGGCCCACACACATATTGCAACTTTAATTGCTTTTAAATGCCCATCTCTCGAACATATACTGCTCAGCTTTAAATTACCATCAGTATGTTGTTTCCTGCACCTACATAGTATATACAACAAATACTCCTATCTTTTCTATCTGCTGGAACATCCATGGATTGATTCCAATTCAAACTAGAAAAGCACTTGGAGAGCGCAGACCTCCATCAAGGTAATATAGGGTCGCTGACACAACACAAATTTCAGATGGTGTTCCGGATCACCACAAAAATGTAATCATCTGTTTCTTGATTCATCCAAATCCAAGCAGTACTTTTCGAGTTATTTTGTACACAGACAAACAGACAGTAATACACAGACAGAAAACAGAACACTAGTGTTTTCTGTGCTTGTGGTAACCCTACATCTTACAGGTGTACATTCTGTCTTACAAGTGAACATTCTTCATTAACATGTTGCCTTGAATATCCAGTGTCAAATCATATATACAACAAATCATAACCTATTAGTAAGCCAATAAGTCAATCAACACTTCAGAAGTGGAATGTAGCTGTTGAGGTCAAGTATTGGCAAGAATCACAAACTGTGTCTTAAAGGATGTGACATAAAGATACCTCTGGCAATGTTTTTTTTCTGAAAAGGATCCCTGGCTAGTAAGACATGTTGGTCTTAGCCTGACATTGCTATTAGCAATATCTAACAGGATTTAAAAACCCTCAAAATGCTGTCTTTTTAAATTCAGACTTTTAGTGAAATCCCTTCACTTGCAGAGTTTGTAAGCTGCCACTGCATTTACATCTCAGTGCTTTCCGGGTAAACTGTGACATCACCTGGTTGATATTGATACTGTCTGTCACCTTGATTGGACTCAACCAGGTGATGCCACTTTTACAACAAAGGCAGCTTATGAGTGAAAGGATTTTCTTTAAATCATGTTTCTGTAGCTGATGCCATGGTCAACCTTATAAGGCCAACATGTCTTACTAGCCAGAGATCCCTTTAATATCAGTGTCCATTTTCTGTTACAATGCTTTGAGGGAGGAGGCAGAGACAGGAGCAAACCAATAGGCATTGGCATGGACATACTTCAGATCAAGGGCAGGTGTATTGTTCACCTGCCGCTGGTTTATCCCCTCACACACTCCAGACACACACACACACACACACACACACACACCTAGACCTTTTTACAGGCCGCTCTGCTTACCTTCAGGTGACTCCTCCTGAACATATGTTCCTGTCAGGTAGCGGTGCACCAGAGCTGACTTCCCGCTTGAAAGGTTCCCCACGATGCCCTGCCAGACGACAGCAGACAATGTTTACACAAGATTTCGACAAGCTCTCAGCAGGATGCCATTATTAGCGACCGATGTTCCGGCCGTGGCACAGTGACCTTTTCCATTTAGAGGACGGTGCGTGCACAGTGAGGTGAGGACACAAAAGAGTGCTGAGAGAGAATGACATTTACGGCCTAATATAATAATACGTCCGCCAGTGCCATACCTGTGAAATCTCCCATTAAGCATACAGTTAAGAGATAAGAGATAAGTACTAAAAACAACTAACGTGATTTATTTGTATGTGTGTATGTGTACATGTTTTTAAAACTACTATGCTAGTGCACAGCAGGATCATGGGAACCAGTACAAGCCAGCTGTATATTCACACTCCCACCAGGCTCAGCCCTCTCTACCTGGGAAGTTATGGGAGGGACACAGGTGTCTAATAAAACTCCCTCTCCTCTCCTCTCCCCTGACAGCAGTGGCATCTGAGTGGCTGGGCTGCTTTTCCACCCTCTGAAACCCCCACCGTACCGGATTTATTCTCACAGCTCTGCCAATTTCTGTCGGCATTGCTGCTGTGCCTCTGACCCATTCAGCTCCCTACCGCTCAAATGGCACAGAGACAGCACTGACCAACTGTGCACCCACAGATCTCCTTAGAACTAGCTGGAGAGAATAAAAGGTTGGCAAACCAAAGCACACAGTCTCAGTGGCTGAGGTAATATGACGTCACTAGCCGCACTGCTGGTGCAGGGCTTAACAACTACGTAGCATTTTCTTTCTTTCCTCTTTTTTCAAATTTTGTTTATCTAATGGCAAGTTTTCGACTTTTACGAATAACGCATAAGCTAATGATATCAAATAACGCATGAGCTAATGAAGCGAATGCAAGTGTGAAGCAATGCATTCTGTTTCTGGTAGTCAATTCATTCCCTGACACTCCAGGCAGTGAGATCTCTAATGAGGTGAATCCTAAATGGTTAAACCCAGCTGGGTGAGCTATGATGGCTGCACACCCATCAACCCACAACATTAAGCTGATCAAAAAGCAAAATGAAAGCCCCGATGAGATAGCAACAGCAAACACTAATGATGTGGTTCTGCATATAGTGAACCCCAGAGCACATAGCTTTATGATCACGTAACTTTTATACATGTAGGGAGGTGGAAGAATTGGAAACAGACTCCTGTGAGCCCGAGAGAGGACTGTATCTAACCCAACCCGCTTTCACCACGCCTCCTCCTCACAGTCATGTGTGCCTGGGGGAAGGGCGTGAGGGCTGAGAGGAAAGGTGGGCAGGAGAGTCACACTCGTGTGATCCAGCGCGGAGGTTCAAACGGAGTGGAGCTGGGGTGAGGGCATGTTTTACTTTTCCCACTTTCGGGATTAACGTCAACGTCGGTAGTTCCCACAGGCAGGGGTGGATGAGCAAGTGTGTCTGGGGAGAACAAAGGCTCCAGCACGCAGTCAGCCCACTTCACCCCACTCCTGCTCTTACACTATCCCACCACACTGCACCACACCACCCCCTTCCTTTCCCCCCTGGCTGGAGGTCGTGGGTGGGCCGCAAGTGTACACTTGGTGCTAATTACAGGGGAGAGAGCTCTGTGCCGCCTTAAAAGTCAGAGGCAAAAACAGATCCTACAGAGCCAAGCCCTCCTTCAGACAGATAATGGAGACTTGTTGTGGGAGAGCCACATATTAACACAGTTAATAATAGCCTACAATAAAGTGTGAGAGAATGCATGTGAATGTGTTTTATACAGTATATACTTGCCTAGTGAATCTAGGCAACAAGCTCATGCTTGTGAGATTATGGCTACATATTCTAGACAGGCAGAGGTGCTACTCTGAGATTAGACTTGTACACTATCACTACTGCAGCTGTTAATCTTTCACCCTACTACATATGTAAATAAAATGGCATGCCTCACATTCCACCGCCTTCCAGGACTCCTAACCGGGGCCTTCATTCAAATAACTTGTTTATGTTTAATCATTTACCTTCCATGTGACATTTTGTTCCAATTTCCAAGCATGTGCGCTTCCTTCTAAATATATTGTGCATGTTTAAGTTTTAAATATATTGTGCATGTAAAATAGCTACTCAGCGACAAAACCAGACAACCCAGGCAAGATGCAATCCATTATGGCAAAATACGGAGTCAACAGATAACAGTAAGAACAAGGATTGCTCTCTAACATGTCAGCCTGTTCCTCCATGGGGACATGAATGTTGAGGATCTCAATGGCAGTATGGATAAAGGCAGTCATGGGATGACCTAGTGTGATGGTTATGCATTAGCCTGCATGAGGGAGGGGAGATTTTTTACTTCACTCTCCCTTTTCTTCTGTTTTGATTGAGCAGTATTTTAAATCAGAGAGCAGGCCTGTGTTTATATAAAAAATAACAAATTAAAGTACAAGGGCGATCAGTGGCTGAATTATCATATTCTGTGCATAATTTGTTTTAGCTCTTGGGCTTTTGTTATTCCAGAGCTGATTGAGGGCCACACAACTATTTTTCCCCGCGTGAAGAGAGACTTTCATTACCCTCGGCCAGTACAAATGTGTGCTCATGAGACGCAGGGAGCCAAAGCTTCTTATCGCTCATTCCCAGGTTTTCACACAGGTTAGTAAGTCCTTCTGTTCATTAGTTCCTTTCATGGCCAAGACTGCAATGCTCAGAATTTCTTCCCTAACAGCTAAGGTATGATCCTGGTAGATTTCATGCTCAAACTGTAATAAACGTAAAATAACTCGTCCAGCTTCACCAAAATAACAACCAATATGAAAAATGACATCAGTATTTACAATTAAAGTTTAAACACATCTACCAGTGTGTAGCTGTAATCATGTTTATTTATCCGGCTATATGGTGATAAACTTATTTTCTAGTTCAGAAAACTTACCACTTTGAGTTCTGGTACTGATCGACTCAATGTCCATTCCTGACTGTTGACAAAGGAGTCTGAAAAGAGAAGCAGAGAGGGCAAAGATTAACAACAGGAGCAAACCAACAAGCACCACTAATAGAGGTTCATGTGCCGTGGTACCATGAGGCAGAGTGGCGTGTACGCCTGATGTTACTGAAAATAAACATTTCTGCAGACATGCGTTTTTGGATTGGAACACAGATTCAGCTAAGGTCAGGTGTTCAGGAGGGGTTCCTGAAACACACACACAAACAAACACTTGACAAAAAGTCTGAATGTCAGCAGTGAAAGGTCAAGTTGCACCACTTTCTCTCAGGAGAAAAAGGTCCATGTACTCCATCACAAACTGCTTTTTCTATCATGACCTTTTTGGTAAATTCTTCATTTTCTTCCATCATAACAGTCACGTCTACCCATGCCAGGACTTTTTCAGATATAAATGACATGGAAGCCAATCAACTATAGAGATGTGGATATAAAACCTGTATGTTCATTACATCCATAAATTAGGTCCTAAATAAATGTCGTTTGCCGTCATTCTGTGGTCATTCACAGATGAAAATGAATTTGATGAACTCAAAACAGACGCCTGATATAGCGTATGCATATAAACAGGATGTGCTTCCCTCAAAGAGTGTTTTTGTTATTGAGACAAGGTGTTTAGAATGACAGGTTGGGGCCATCCACCATTTTAACAGAAACTCCGATGAAGAGATAAAGCAGGCACAGTCAAAACAAATATAGCGGAACAAGAGGATGCCATCATGTTTCATTCAAACCCCAACACCTCCACATTTTCATTCAGGTGGCAGCACGCTTTATTTGTTTGCTTTCGTACGGACAGTCTGGGCCCTCTGCCTTCCCAGAGGCACTCAAATTCCACCCCTTTACGGAGGTGAGGCTTTCAATTTCAAAGCAAAACATGACACAAACCAGAAACCTAATAAACTAAACGTTTCCTTCCTACTGCAAACCAAACGTCTGCCTGTCAGGTCACCTGATACTGTCTGAGTGGTAGTGGTTTGGGAGGCAAATTGTGAGCAGTGGAGGAGAAATTATTCCAATTACAAGTAAAAGGGACCAATCTTTATCATGTGGCTAATAAAGAGAGCTAAGCTAAACAACATAACAAGGCTCATCAGCCAGAGAGGACTGAACAGGTATAATGAGAGCTTTGCTGCTGTTTGAGAAGAGCGTACATACATTTTGCTCATTTAGACAAGATATGGAGGGCTAGTCGGTGAGCACAGCCAAACCCAACTTCATTAGTAGCTGGTTCAGTGTGTCTCTCAGCACATGTTGGGGCCTGTCTGCAAACACTGTGCCACCGCCTAAAGTTACGGCTTTGAATTCTGGTGAATATCGATTCCCTCTCCACAGTGCTGCTGAGGTGAGCAGAGAGAAACGGGGTAAATTCTCAGTTATAAAAAAACACATCAAATATAATAACTTTTTCTAAGGTTGGAGAAAGTGCCTGGATAACAGAATTTCAAGATTTATTTTCTTTTCGGTGAGGCAGATTATTTGGTTCCCCTTTTCGTACGTGAGTGTGTGGCTTCCTAAGACTGTGTGGCCAAGTCATCATTAGCATCAATCTCACCCTTACAAAGGAGCAAACCCTGGCAACTCTCCTCAGTGAAACAATCACTACAGCTGACATCGCTACCCACTGGACACTACACTAATTGAGCAGGGTCATCTTAGACAGGGCAGGCCAGCATCTGATTCGAACAGCATCCAGCAGGCCATCTTTGAGTCAAACCAAACACAAGTGGAAAGGCTGGGGAACACTAGGGATCCTTTCCTCATCTGGTGTTTGAAAGCATACAATTTGAAAATCTTCAAAATGCAACACTGATTCGCTTGTCAAGGGGTATCAGTTTAATGATGTAGTTTTATTTGTCTTTGTAGATAACTGAGGTTGTGAGTATTTTAATGTATCACTGACCATAACTGAAATATGAGACAACAGCGAGAGGGTGTGCACCACACCATAAACACTACCCCATAATATACTGACCTGCCTGCTCAAAACAACCTCAAAAATTAGGGGGGGAAAAACAACCTTTCAACTCAGAGAGCTAAAAGGAACTCCATGGAGAGCGACCAAAAATACACCAAAAATAGTAGCCTTCCTGGGGACCACAGTCATCACAATCATCTTTGCCTGTGATGACTCCAGAGTACACAGCCCCCTTTGTTCCTCGTTCAGGAGATGAGTGCTTGGCAGGGCCTGTACATTGTTTGCCTTGTTTTTCACTTCACTGCTCTTGTCTGCTCCAATCAAAATTACTATTCAACTGCAACGCACAGCAGCAGCATTAGAGATCTTTTTTAACCCACCACTCATACAGTCAAAGGACTGCATGGGAAATGGTGGAGTCCTCTGCGGATGAGACAGAGGGTGTGTGAGGAGCGTGTGTGTGTGTGTGTGTGTGTGTGTGTGTGAGTGTATGTGTGTGTGTGCGCGCACATAAGTGTATGTTACAGAAAGGATGTATAGTATGTGCGTGTGGGAGAGAGAGGGCAAAGGAGAGAGGGAGGAGACTGCTTACCAGTCATGAAAGACACAAAGTCTGTGCGATTAGAGAGAGAGCGAGCGAGTGAGGGAGAGAGAATGAGGGAGATGGAGAGAGTTTGGGAGGAAGGGAGGGAAACATTCTAAGAAGAGTAAAGACAACATGAAGGAAGCGGGTGGCTTCGTCCTTTGCCTGGTTTTGAGGTTTCGGATGCTTCCTTTCCCTTCGAGGGAAATTACAGAGCAAGTTGCAAACACAGGATTTCCATGGCCCATTTTTGGGTCTTGTTTGGAACTCTTCAACTTGCACCACCATATTCTCCCCGGCGACAGCTTTGCCAGCCTCTGCACCCGTGGGCCTTCTACAACTAAAGCCTGCTTACACAGACCACTGACACAATCACCCCATAATCTACATATCTCTCAGCTGCGCTACAGGCAATCCTCTAAGCCTGTGAGTCAATCACAAGTCTCATAGACAGCACTCCAAATCTGCACTACAGTCTGAGAGCTTATCTCGCTCAGGGATGGAAGTAGAACGGATTCCTTACAAATGCTCCCTTCAATCTGATTCAGGGTCTGCACCTGAAGAAAGTGAAAAAAAAAAAACACTCCCTCCCAGACCCAGACACAGCAAACCTTATTTGGATTAGGTTCTGGTGAGGGAGCACGAGCACTTGGAATCCCAGTCTGTCACATGACAGTGATTTCCAGCAGAGGGCAAATTCTTTGTGGCATCTCGGTCCACTCGCCTGTGTGTGCATGCAGCAGAAGGAGCCCAAGCCTAATGCTACAGAGAGTGCATGAGAAATGTAACACAGCTTAGAAACAACCATCAAAAGACTGATCGCCGAGATTTTATTGCTCTGAAGCTCTCTAAATGGGGAATCTCAGAACGCTTCACAGAGTGGCTCACTCTTTGGCTTTGATGCATTGTTTCTTTCTGGTGTTGAATTTTTGGACTCACTTATGGTATATTCACAATATACATGAGCACTTACTTAATGCACAAGGGCACATTGACATATCTGTCATATGGCTCAAATAATTCTGTTTGCTTGGTGCAGTTCATTGCAATGTTTGTTTGTGTCATGTAGTGGAGGTCACTGCTAATATTTATTTAAGAGTATGAGGATGAGCCTCATAATGATTCACATAGGCAATTTTTTTCATACTTATGGATGTCAATTTTGCCAGTGATGACACAATGTTAAGTACAAAACAAGTCCTCTGGTATCAGAGGATGTGCGCCTCTTCTGCTTTTACTTTTGAGGGAATCATCTGCAGTAATGATCACACACTGCAGTAAGTGACATTTGAAAGCGAGGGAGAGTGTGTCAGAGATGGAGGGAAATAATGGCTCGCCACAGACTCCTTAAGTCAGAGAGCATCATTTCCTGTTCGCGCGGCATCTCCCCTGTGGCACATGAGTGCCAGCTTAATGAGAGAAGTTACCGCAGCGCTTTGCGGGGGGTGGGGGAGGGGTGTGGTGGGGGTGCTCCAGCTCTCTGCCTCGCTGACGCACAACTTCAGTGCCCTCCACTGGGAGAAGCTCCTGAAAGAGAATCTGCTGAGGTGACTCGGTGGCTGTCATAAACCATGACATTACAACGTCCGATCTGAGCACCGCAAACACACATACACGCACGCACGCTTCGGTTTCAGCTCCAGATGCAGGAGCTGCGGGAGAAACCGCACTGTGCCTTTTTGCTCGATTCCCCACTGCGAATGGCAATTGTATTAGCGTCAATGGGGCTGACGCGCCTCCACCCTACCCCACCCAAAATTTGTACTGCAGGGGTTCCAGCAGACGACTGATAAAACTTTGCCAACAGAGAGGAAGCGGGAGTCTGTCTGTTGCGCCAATCAAGACTAAAAAACACGTCTTACCTTTTCCCACTTCACAGACATAAGACTGAGCCGTCAAACCTTCAGAGGAACCAAACAGAGAGTTGATATTCTATAAAACTCCAAGGTGTACAGACTACAGCTATTTCATGTGGTATGACAGGAGCATAAGTTATTAGGGTGTCAGAGCAAATCACTGAACAATATTGCAGACCAAGTAGTGTGCACTACTGTGACAAACCCCCCCCAAAAAAAAAAAAAAAATCGTTTCACGTTGGCAAGCTTTCAAATGCAAAATGCCCATTTTCTTGTCAAAAAAAGTCTGTGTGAAGTCTACATGCCAGTAAGGACATGAGTTACATTAGCTACAGCCCTATGCTCTGTGTGTGTCTGTGTAAGCAACACATCAGAGTCATGCTTTGTATTGTTAAATGAGGCTAAGCTGAGTCATCGCCATCACACAAAACCAAACCCTACAGGACAAACCAAATCTACTGCTTCTTCTCCTCAGTCTCCTGCACAAGGCAGTCATGAGTGCTAACCCCGCCAAGTCCGCCACTACACACACCCACAGGAGGAAGCCTTTTGTTCCCTGGCAGGTGAGGACAGGCATCACTGCCTCCTTAGGCCTTCCACAACAGGGGTGTGTGTGCATGCGTGTGCGTGTGTGTGTGTGTGTGTGTGTGTGGTGGGGGAGCACTTTGGCTCTCTCAGCTTTTCCCACAGGCGTCTTGTCAGGAGCTCTGGCAGGGGCAGGTAGGGGCAGGTGTGACGAGAGCCTGCCCTTAGCTCCACAACAAAACACTACCACAATAACAAAACAAACAGGGAAAAAAGCACACCAATGTGAAGGGCAGGCACCTCGCACCGATAGACACTCCTACATTCCTCCTGCTGCTTGGGTGCTGAAGCACTACGCAAACAATGCTGCATTAAAGCAACGAAATCGACAACTGTTCGGCAAGGCTCAGTTTCCTTGGCAACAGAGTTTTATATAAAAATAAATAAATAAATGGTGTGACAAAAGACCGGCTGTTCACGAGCAATCAAAAACGCTGATTCGATGTTTAAAGAGAGCACGAAAATTACAGTGCTCCTCCAGATCTGACATTTTTGACACACGTGTTAGAATGCAAACACCCTTTATGCCAAAACAAAGAGCTCAGCTCATTCAGCTAACATTACATAAGATGCAGGAATGTTTACCAAGAGCACTTGGCAGCTTGCTGACAATGTTTTGTTCCCCTTTACTTTAAGGTAATCTACGACTGACCTTTTAAAAAAAAAAGTGGTGAAAGAGAAGTGAGAAGAGACAAAAGATTGTGATTGACTCAGGTAAATAAGAAGAGGTAACTAGCATAAGGACTGATTGCCAGAGTCTCTGTCAGTATTGTCAGTGGTAAGAATTACTGTTTCAGCTCCAGTGCTTCACATCAATCCACCGTGCATAAGCCCTCCTAACTTAGCACTGGAAAAAAGCCAGAAGACATTCTAGTCTGTTTAACTCTTTTTTTAACCCTAACTCTAATCCTAACCCTACTCACTGTACCAGGTCGTGTTATCATGTAAGCACAGAAGTGTTGAGTCTTAAAATAAACTTTTCAGAGTAATGAGGCTGGGGTAACAAAAATGTGTTCTCCACCATTCGAGGTTTGGGGACACAAAATAAACTAATTAGTCTCCAGGTTTACCTGTGCACTGTACAAAGAGCTGCATTATGACTTCTGTTGCATTTAATATTGTGTGTCACTCTATTTGCATTTGCATCAGATATTCCAAAACAATGTTTTTTCAGAATGCTATTCCAATGGCAGTCAACTCAAGAGCACTGAAGACTAGAAATAATGAACGCTAAGAGAGCACAATGTGATCCCCTAACCTCTTCTGTCACCACAAACCTTTATACAGATTGCTTCAGACAAGCCATTCACTAGATACATATCTGACAAGTCTTTTAAAGGCTCTACGATTTTCCAAAGCACTGGTGACAACAGTGTTCTTTTAAAAATCCAAGTGGTCAGAACAAACTACCAGTACTCTACAGGAGAGATAAAAAAAAAGAAATCAATGGCTTGAGAGCGAGCACTCAGACAAACCATTCCCACTTAATATGAGTTATGTCTCTAGCCTCTGCTTCATGAAGTGTATACAGTGCCCACACAGTTTAAGCTCTTCCCCTGTGAATATGGTGTCAATAAGGCTAAATTGCCTAGTATTCCTCTTGCTCCCCTTCTGTATAATGTAAATGTTCTCCACTCAAAGCTGAATGGCTAAGGAAGATACAGAGTCATTAATTTCACTTGAGCTTACCTTGAACTTTACTGGTGCCAGTGCTAGCCGCTAACGTCTCTATGGTAACTAGTGGTGGCTTTTTTAGCCTCACAGGGGGATAGGTGCCAACTGCCTGGCTGTCTGCATAGAGTTCAGATTTATTGCTGGTTGGCTGGTTTTTCCTCCTGAAACGATTGGCAATAAGTTGCCACAGGCTGGGCTCCTCAGGGGTCCTCTTGTCGGTGAGCTTGGCTGGGCAGATTGGGACCTCCATCACCTTGACCTTTCCTCTGGTCTGGTACTGAATGGACTGCATCTTGCCCTGGTCCTCGTCCTTCTCGTAAGCAGGTGACAGAGCTCTCCCTGTCAGGTAGGAGAACGGCTGAGCTGAACGCAACGCGTCTTGTCCGAAGCTCCTCGTACGACACCGCAGGCCCGACCCATGTTCCGGTTCCGAGTCAGTTTTGTTACGGTTGCGTCTGATGCGAAGACTGAGGCTCCGGCGTAGAGAGCTGAAGGTGCCTTTAGGGGCTTCAGGTTTAGCTGTGCTGGTCGCCAGTGGAGCAGGGGGAGCAACAGACTCCCTCTCCTGCGTCGGCTTGCCAAACAGCCTCCAGCGGAAGCCACCTCGAGACAGGCTGGGCGCTTCCTTGGCAAGCATATCCTGAGAGCCACCACGCTCTTTCAGCTCCAGGACAGTCATGCTGACGGGGCGCTGTTGTTTCCCCAAACTCCTATTTCTCCTATGCAGGACACCGTCCTTCGGGAACGGTGGCAGGCAGAAGGCAGGCGGAAGCTCCGGCTTGAGGCCGTCGACAGCTCGGAGCTCTGCTCGACGGCTCCTGCGCAAAGGAGCCCCTGAAGAGCCTACACTACCAGTGGCAGGGTTAGAGGACAACTGGCCTGTTGAGGATGAGAAAGACCCAGGGTTGGCGTTGCCCAGCATACACACACTCCTGGGTCTGTGAAGCTGTCCTGGTGGGCTACCACTGGGATTCCTTTGCTGCTGTTGCTTATCCGTCTCGGGTAGGGAGCCATACATGCTCACCACTCTCCTACTGCTGCCCAGGGGATGACTGTTCCGTAAAGGTCTTCGCAGAACCACCTGGGGCCTGTTGGAGGGGTCCTCAGGATTAGCATTGCTACCTTTTCCCTCAAAATCCTTGACCTGTGAGAGAAAGCTGGACTCCCAAGCCTCTTCCTTCGTGTCTCTCGAACCCTTCGAGGACTCTGACTGAGAGAGCTGGTCGACTGAGTTTTCATGGAGAAGTTTAGCAAACCGGTCTGTCTTCATTCCAAGCTGTTTGTCATCCCTCCCCTTCCACCTCCACCTCTTACTCCCGGCTCCCAGCTCTGTTGAGCTGTTTGGGGAAAACCACCTGCCGAGCTCCTGGTTGGTCACCCTACTCCCAAGCCTGGAGCTCTCTCCATGCCCTGGCACCTCTTGCTCTAGACTTTCAACCCCTCCTACTGCCGCTCCCCCTCCGCCGGCGCAGTCTGCCGCCCCATTCAGGAAGACAGAGACGTGGAGCACCGTCTTCCCAGATGGCTGTTGCCGGGCCGACAAGGGAGTAGCCTCGGGGAACACATCTGTAGCCCGGCTGCTAAGAACCAGCATGGCAGCACATGCACACATGCTCACTGCTGTACAGACAAGAACACACAAACATACATACACACAAACACCAACACAAACCAACTCCTCACACACACTGTCGCTGAAAAAACTGAATTCTTTACGACTGCTCTCACAGTTCCTCACTTCCAGGCTGCATTCCAGGAGCAAATTTAATCTGTAACCTTTGACATGTGAGAGGAGGGGGATAAGCAAACTTCAAACAAGTCTAGGCTTGACCTCTACGACATACCGGCAAAGCCCCTGCTCTTCCTTGAAACGCAGACAACATTAGTGAGTGTCTACAGTCCAGCTTGGGCAAAGTAGTAGAGTTCCTTTGTGGTCTTGCAAAGAAAAAAAAGGAAGGCGCTGAAAGGAAAAAAAACAGCAGGTTCATCATACAAGAAAGTCCTGGAAACTGGTCCAAAACTGGCTGCTTCTTGTGTTGTGGGCAGGTTGCAAGTTCTGAGCAGTCCTTTAGCCGGCGGGGCAGATAAATTCCTTAATCTTTCCGTGCATGGCATGAGGGAGTGAGCCTGTTTGAACTCACAGCTGCTTCTCCTGCCTTCCCTGGGTAGTGGCAAAACAAGGAATGGAATCCCTGGTTCTTCAAGCACTAGCGCATAGTTCCTTAACACACCTTTTAAAAGAGATTCCTCTGGCACCAGGGGGAAGGGAGCATTTCCAGTCGTCTCTCTCTTAGGCACCCCAACAATGACCAAAGGGTCCCACAAACCCCAATGAAAGGATACTTTGTACACCAAAGGGCCCCTCAATCTCTCACACCCCCTTTATTTCTCTCCCTCCCTCTCCCTTCTCCCTCTCTCTCTCTCTCCCTTCCTCCCTCCCTCACTCTAGCAACAGTGTTTTCCACCAATGGATGTTCCCATCCAACTAAATGAGAAGGGAAAAAAGAGGCAAACAAAAACAGACAGCTCTTTTCCCATGCCCAAGGGTGGGGTGTGGGGAAGCACTGAGGCTTCAGTGGTGTGCCAAACCAGGTTTTAGACTGGGCCTGATGAAGCCAGAGTCCTTTCCAGATTCCTGAAAGGAGGAGGACCACCTACAACAGATACAGGTGGGCTTGAAGTTTACACAGCAGAGGGGAGAAAGAAAGAAAGGGGGAGAAAGGGGGGAGGGGGGGGAGAGAGAGAGAGAGAGAGAGAGAGAGAGAGAGAGAGAGAGAGATCCCCACTCTAAAAATGAGCACTCAAATGGAGAAGGACCAACAAACAACTGGCACAACAGAAATTTTAGAAGATTTAGTGGAAATACACAATCTCATCATTGAAGACAATTTGAACTACCATGTGAAAAAGAACCATAGTTAATAGTTAGATAATAACTTTTTTGTACACCATGATTAAGACAGGGTAATCTAAATGCATCCTCTTCCCAAAGAGGGACTATATGGACTAGATTTACAACTTGCCTTCAAACTTAACTGTTTATTACCAAACTCATCGACAGACAAGATAAGCACATATTTGCTGTGGAAGCCAGTCTGTTGTAACATACAAATTACATCTTAAGCTTTTCCATCTCAGAACTGACACAACTAAGGGAGTTGTACTTCAAAGTTCAAAATGAAAGACAAGGCTTAAATTTGTGCTGTCGAGGATTTTTTATGGTTGGAGCCACCCACTGGAAACATCTTACTGGGTTTAAGTTATTGGAAACCATGAAGCTAGGAAATTATCAGATGATGGTGAGGGAGTCAAAAGCTATCACCACCTGGTGGCTATGATGAGTAATACTAATATATGTCCATTAACATTTCCACAACAACTGCGTTACTCGCATGATCCAAGACTACAGTAATAAAAGATGCGGTTTGCTATGTGTGGTATTCAGTTGTCCAACACAAAAAAGTAATGGCTGTAGGGTAGGAAGTGAACTTTAATTCAGGAGTAGATTTTGGTCCAAAACTAGCCATCGACTGCACCTAAAAGACAGATATTAAAAATCCTTGGAAACAGGACAGTTGACAATAGAATTGATGTCTTTTTGGCAGTTGCTGAGTCCTTTTCACTTTCTTTATTCTTATGTGCTGGCCTATTACCCAGAGAGTTTGGAGCAGACAGTGCTCCACTGAACAAACAGACACTGAACAAACACAATGTCCTCCATTTACAGAATGAGTAAGTTAATCAAAAGAAAAAGGAGACCAAGATGGCAAATAATTTCTGTTCAGAGTTTCATCTAGTTATTGAATACCTCCAAACTTACTGTGAAATCCTGGTGGCAGAGAAAACGCTTCCATGCTTGGCAAATGATGGACCTCAAACACCAACTGTTTATATTATCCCAAAAAAAACAATGTGATGGAAAGAGAACCATGGGCGATTGAATGAGATTATGTGAATAACCTGACCACTCCCTTATATTAAGGAATAAGTTATTCTTGCCTACCCATCTAGAATTATGATGAGCAGTACAGCTGGGGTCAGCATTTTAAAGAAGCAACATTTGAGTAAGTGTGGAGAATAAGCTTCATAAGCACAGTAATTAACTGCATTTACAAGACCACACAGCTGTCTTTTACTGCTACTATGGGTGCTTTTAAAAGTACTGGATATTCATGCTGAACTGGGGTTGCAGAAATATGAGCTGGAAGCTTCAGAACAAGACCGAAACAAATGAGAAAAACTATGTTCATCTTCTAATTCAAGTGGCATTCATTGGTTCCAAAATGAACCTCAGAGGAATTTTGACCAAAGAGTGCATACCAGAGTAAGCAACACACAGTCCTATGTTATGCAATGTGTCTGTAGAAGGTTCACAGGAATTTCTGTGGAGGTAGGTGAAACAAAGTGGTTTTTCTGCATACCTGAGTCTATAAAGCATGGGTTGGGAACGACAAGCACGTCTTCAGAGAGCAAGCAGTCCTCCTCACCCCACTGCACCTGTCTGGATCGCCGACGGCCCCCAAAGCACATCATCACGCTCTGCAGTACACTCTGAGGGCCATCCACAACTATAAAGACATCCACTCGTACTTGACAGGAGAAACATCCAAAATGCGAACTGCAATGCTACAACGTGCTGATGGTGGTGTTGTCGTTTTTTGGCCCGACCTGTCTCACTGAATTCAAGTTAGGTTTTTCTTCATTTCCCACACACTGACCAGTTTGGCAACAGTTCCCTTGACTCAGCAACTCTCCCTGACTCCAACACTCAGCATCTTGGCAGGCTGGCCGTGGCTTGAGTGACAACTCTAGGACACCACAGCAACTCTTGCCCCACAAGTGCTGCTGCCTGTGGCCAAGCATGCAAGGGACAGATGGAAGACGACTGTAAGTCCAGCAACGAGCAGATCATTCACACTGCTGCTAATCCCAAGAAGGCAGTGGGGCCCACAGCCTTCCTAAATTTAACACAGGATTAGGCTAATCCCCAGTCATTGCGGAGATAGCATACCTGTGAAGTAAGATGACAACACTGACACACGCTATGGGAAGCTGAATCACAGAGACTCTCCAGGCGAGGGTAACCCGATCTCAGAGGCAGTTGGAAAGTTTGTGTGAGAAATGAGAGAGGGAGGGAGATAAACATCCCAAACAGCCTTGGGCGTGTCCAGTGGTTGAGGTGTAGTGCACACTGTGGAGGCTTCCCATCATGCTTTTCAAGTTTTTCTGGGGTGTGATACACTGACAAAGGCAGACCCGTTCATCTCCATTCCTCAATCTGTGAACAGCTGGCCTACCACAAACACACTTGATATCTGTTGTATCATCATTTTTTTTTAACTCTTTTTTTATACATTATGCTTCTTGTAAGACATAATACAACACATATGTTGATACTAAATCCAGAAGCAATCAAAGCAAAACTTTCCTTACAGTAAAAGTAAAGTGAAATAAATTTAGCTATGGCACTGCGATTTAAAAAGCTTCAAACAAAAATATAGCTATATATTAAGCAGCAATTACAAAAGTGCACTGGCATGTAAACTAGAAAATTACTGAGCACAATATACCCACTGGTAACTGATGAACCAATTAGTCTGTTTGAAACTGCTCTGTGTAGATTGTTGCCCAAAAGAAATGGGTACACTAAGTTACATAACTTCAAAATATCTTTCTGAATTGTATCTAAGAGATACCATGAATCGCTATTCACCAGGCTAGATTAATTTAATCAGATACCAGGAACATTATGTTGAGGCTTCAAAAGCACAGATAATAAATATTAAATGAGAAAAGAAAACAAACTGCATCTCTACCTCAGATTTAATTACGACGTTCTGTGGAAATGCATTTTCCCTCACTTGCACTCTGACTACCTTCTGAGAATACATTTGTTTGGGCACCCTTCAGGGAACTGAGGCCTACAAGTCTAATTAAAATAGTTTTTATAGCAGCAACTCATTAAGAGCACGTAATGGAGTTCCTCTTTTTTTGCTGCTATTAACACATTCATGGAAGCAGTGAGAGAGATGACAGCAAGCGCTCCAATTCTTTTCCTACAGTTTTAGCTTTAATGGTACAAGGAAGCTCCAGACATTTCATTTGTATTGTGACTCACTGGAACACATTCTGGTGCATGGACTAGAAGCCTAGTACCACTCTAAAAGCCTACTACTAGTTTATTGACAAGGCTTAATCCATGTCAATAAACTAACCAATTTCATGTTTGTATCCTGTGTTTGCGAGCACGCACATGTCTGTGTGTGTGTGTGTGTGTGTGTGTGTGTGTGTGTGTGTGAGTGAGAGTATATATGTGTGAGAGTGAGTGGGAAAGTGAGAGAAAGTGTAGGCCTACATGAGTGTCAGTGAGGTTTCTCAACAGAGGGATTCTTACCATCAGCACTATCTGCCTAGGGTCTCAAGCTCTCTGGGAAAGCCTGCAGCAGCAGGGTTGAGAGAAACCTCCCTCTTAATAGTTACACATCAGCAACACATGAGAAACACACATTTATGAGATAATGGCACATTCTTCACCTTCCATTCTCTAACTGTCTCTGGGCAACCATCTCTCAGCTCATCCGGCCTACATTAGTAAGCATCAATTAATCGGGAATCGTAGCTAACACTGCAAATGTACAGTAATGGTTATAAAACTCTTTATTTCTTTAAAAATTAAAAAAACAATAGGGCACAGATCTGCAGGATTTCAATGCACTGCAACACACACACACCTCTGTGAAACTACTGCTGCGTCTGTTTAATCTGGTTGCCATGTCATTTGCCCTTACTCAGTTGCTTTTTCAGTCCACTTAATTCTACAGACCCTCTAAACTAAGGAACCTTTCATAACTGCTTTTCTGAGCAAATGCATTTTGTTTCCCTAGCGTTTTGATACCCACTGACTACCTCATGGACACAAGCAAATGAGAAAACACATGGGGGTAATGGCCGCCTCAGAAAGCAGAGGGACGGCCCCACTCATCAGACCCCACACACTCCACCTGCTGCCACCACATGGGGGCAGTCACGTGCCTTCTGGAGGAATCTACTGGAAACAGCTCACTACTCCATCCTCTCACTGCAAGACAACAAGAGCTTGGGGAAAGTCAGGAGACCAGGCAAGGCCCGCTTACATAAGCGCAGGCAGACACGTACACATACACACACACACATTCACACGCTTCAACTACCGTCCAGGTAAGCCCCCACTCCTACCACAGCAGTGATCTAGAAGCACTCTCTCTCACTGCAGTGACCAGCCTGGCCAAATGCGTGGAGAGAAAGAGAGCCAACTAGAGAAAAGAGAAAAGTAATGAAAGAGAGAGAGAGAAGAGAGAGAGAGAGAGAGAAAGGATGAGGATGTTGCAGCAATGTTATACAACATGGCAGGGGCTTTGTAATAGACGGAGAGAAGCTTCTGGTGTCTCCCCATAACTGAAGAATACAGTTAATTACTGCGCAAATGGAGCTCAAGAACAGCTCTGGGCACTGCTGCAGAGGTGGAGAAAGAAGGCACAGATCTGCAGATTTGATGTTAAGCTCATCTGAAACGATCTCCCTTTCAATGGCTTTGAGACAGAAGCCAGAATTTGCATCCCTTATGTCGACAAAATAGCTGATGGCTGCTGAGAGAAACCAAGCCTTCAGCATCTTTTAGAAAAGTTGAAAATGTGGTTTGATTCATTTGGGATCCCTGCGTTTCTACTTGTTCCATTTGTTCCAATAGTAATTCATTCTTTTAATTTACATTCACATTTAGCAAACGCTTTTATCCAAAGCGACTTAAATTAATCAATTAGTTCACGGCCAGTATCCCCTAGGGTTAAGTGCCTTGCTCAAGGGCACAACGGTGGTAGCCGGTACTAATGATTTCATTACTGTTTCTTTTGCACAGTAAATGTTAAAATTACCACAAAAAAGAATGACAATAGGCAGCTAAGGTCTTCGTATGGCTAATTTAGCCATCTGTATGTCAGCTCAGAAGCAGCAGCAGAACAGAAACATATGCATTTCACACTCTGTTTCAAATGGTTGCTGAATCCATTCCTGACAACTCAAAAGCAGTCCGGCTGCAAGACAATTAACCAAGGATCACATGAGGGAACTGCCTTGTTTACAATGACGAGGCATTACTGTAGCTACATACATACACCGAAAAGAACAATGATCTAAATATCTTTAAAACTTCATACAGCACCATGACAACAGCAGTCGACCTTCTGCACAGATCTTCATGTGCACTATGGGCAGTGACATCACAAAACAGAGAATTCTAGTACAATTTTATAAAATGCATAGGCTGTTTCTAGTCAACATTATAGAGTAGTGACATGATCTTAATATGCATAATTGTAGCTGAACAAGAAGAGGTTCAAGGTGGCATCTCCATCTTTCCATCTCTGTCTTCCATCTTTCTTGTAAAGGCAGCCAAGCAGGCCACTAGAGGGTTGTCTCTATGTTCGTCATTGGAGGCAGGCAGAGACAGTGTAATTAGCCTCCCTGGTGGCAGACGACTCTTTTAGGCCCATTGAGCGTCAAGCAATTGAGTCAAATGCAAAGTGCCCTCCACAGAAATGGAACGTGACTCAGAGGTGGGAAAGCGATACACATTTCAACTCCGCCCCCCTCCCCACACCACACACACACACACACACACACACACACGCACACACACACATTTACAGACAGCAATGCTGGAGACGTCTCTTACGCACTTACCACTATCATCACTAATGTCATGCTCTACAGCACTATCACCACCACCATCATCAACACCACCAGCACATCACCACCTCCATCATCAACATCATCACCATCACCTCCATCATCAGCATCTGCAGATGCAGTAACAGTGAGCTTTCTCTCCCCTGGCTGTTCGTCACCATGGCAATGGGAGCTTTCATTCACATCTGTGCTGTTCCCTGACATGCGCCTGCAGCATGAAAAATACATGAAAGTAGCACTGGGCTCACAACAAACACCTGTCGCCCAAACCAGAGTACAAATGAACAAGCACCTCTCAAGTCTGGGACTGGTGTTTACTCCCAATGCCTGTGCGTGTGTGTGTGTATGCGTGTCTGTGAGTGTGTTCAGAACTCAAAAAAGAAACTTTAACTTTCCTCATCTCATGTCATAAAGATTACATAAATGCATCAAAACATAATTCACATCACCAGTCAACAGAGTTCATGTCAGTGTGCAGTGTTTTTCTGAGGAAACAGCTTGCAGGCCAGAGGCACTGCCAGCCTAAATACCTCTTCACTGCAGTGCCACTTCATGACATCCCACCAGATTAGCAGGGAACTATGAGAGAATCCGGATGAAAAATATGAAAAAGGACATTTCAGTGTACTCTTAATTTGTGTGTCTGAGGGCAGTGACAACATTAAGGGCTTCCAAGGACAGAGTTGAACTTCGTGATGAGGACACAGAGCAAGGATCTGTCAGGAGCAGTGAGCATGAGAACTGCCCCTCTCATTGCCATAACAACTTCCGTCTCAACGGTCAGCAATTCTTGTGTATGTATTTACATGCCATACCCATATGGAAGCATTCCTAACACTGTATAGCTATTATCAGTCATTAGAATGCAGTAGTTCAAGTGCCACATTTAAACTGTTTAGCTTTATAATGTTTTTCACACTTGTGTGTGTCTTTGTCTGATAACCAACAGTCGTGTTTAAAAATGTGAAAATAAAACTTTCTTTGTCTAAAATGTGTGGGAACAAGAAAACAGCACAGAATTTCTCCCTGGAATCATGCTAATAATGTGGCAGTTTTTTCCATGCATCTTGCTGCTATGATCCCATCTGCAGTGTATCTGCCAACTGGCATTCTTCAGCTTCATGGCAGGACCCAGTTAAAATGTGTGTGTGTGTGTGTGTGTGTGTGTGTGTGTGTGAGTACAGGAGAAACACAAATCAGTCTTTCAGATATCGCAGCAAAGGCATTCATGAGCACAAATTAAAAATGTGCCCGTAAACAGCTAAATTAGTGCAGATTGTGCCATTGATGAAAGGGTCTACCTTTAACAACAAGTTAACCTGATGCACAGAACTCCCAGAGCAGTCATTCAGGAGAACAGTCAAACACACACACACACACGCACGCACGCACGGAAAAGCAACATAAACACACAAAGAAAAGGGAATGAGTGGTGGTGGATAGAGCAGAGCTGATGGTAATTATGCTTGCAGTAGTGGTGTTGTGCGTGGGCGTTGAGCTTTTTAAAATTCAGCTGCTCTGCCGACTTGCGCACGTCACAATTCCTCCACTGCAGAGAAAATGATAGGTTTGAGGATGTCTGTGGGAGGCTGGGAGAGAGTGTGTGAGAGAGAGAAGGAGGCAGTGAGGGAGAGAGAGCTGCAAAATAGGAGAAAAAGAGAGATAGTGAGAGACATAAAGAGAGGAGAGAAAGAAACAGAAAAAAAGAAAGGTGCCAAAAAGAGCAAAAAAAAAGCAAAATGGGGGGGGGGGTATTCCGGAACCTTCCATTTCTGGAGAACAGTGATTGGGAAGCTCGACAACACATTTGCCTGCATAGCTCCCATGCACAACCCCAGCTCCCCCTACTCACGACATGACAAAGAGACACACAGGCACCATGCCACCTTGACCACCAGGTTGCTGACCACCCACAGCAGCATTTCATCCTTGCACTGTACATCAAAACCAGCAAGTCCTCCTCAGCTCTTCCAGAAATGTAGCTTAGAGGAGAGAGTTTAAGCAGCAACCTGTCTGCTACAGATCCCACTGGATGGAGGTGGAGGAAGGGGTTGGAAAAGATGGCTGCCTTCTGGCCAAGCGAGCGTGACTGTGGAGGATACTGGGACATGGGCCAGAAGACGCGGGAGGATCTGAGCATGAGAGGAGTGTGGGAGGGAGGGAGGGAGGAATGGATGTGTGTGGATGGATATATAGATGGATGGATGGAGGAGATGTGCTTCTCTCCACAGGCTGATGAAGGCTGGAACTTCCCATGCCTCCACTCTGCATAGAGCCCACGACTGTCAGTGCCTCCGCAAAAATCACAACCTCTGCAGTCCAGCGGAGGTGAGGGAGAGATCACGGCTAATCCAGTAGCGGCATATAGCACCATTTTATAAATAAGCCAATTCTTGATGATAAAGTCTGCTGGTCCTTCCATTGCTCTGCTGCACATTCAGTTGATGGCCTTAGTGGAAAGGTTTGGATTCAGTTGACCCCTAGCCCAGTTGTCTGCGGTTGCCGGTGGGAGCACTGCTGGTATAGGAGCAAGGACAACAAAATTTGGTCCAATGCAGACCGAATTTGTGAACCGGCAACGTTGAAGAAATAATTCGGAATAAATACATTCAAGGGCAATTTTTGGATGATTAAGAGTTCATACGTTGAGTTGGTAGCACAATCACATCAATCAGATGTGTTTTAAGGAAAGTTTTTGGCAAAATCAACTGAAAGTGATAAAATGGCAGAGCAAGGGACATGTCATTGTGCCCTTACAAAACACAGGAGGAAGCCTGTCATTGTGAGTTTGCTTGCTAGCAAAATTGGCTGATTGCCCAACACATGAAAGGAGTGTAGCTCATGTTTCAAAATTGGTATCTTGTTTCTAGCTGTTTCTAGCACAAAGTGAGAGCATTTGTGGTGTTGTAAAGTGGAAAGTTTTTCAGATTTTAATTCATGACAGGCTACATGCCATCTCTGAGTCTGAATAAAGTTTAAGACTTTTCTGCTACTTTCTAACATCTGAAAAAAGATGCTATAACTCCCTCAATTCAACCTAGCTGTTTAGCTGCTAAAAACTGCACTTGTGACAAAATTCATGTTATGTCAAAGCTGCTTGTGCAAAAGCAGACACAAATGGTCATACACCCACAGCAATTAAAATACAACCCATCATTGAGCGATAATAGCCAAAATAATATGAAAATATCTCCACGTACCCCTATATCCTAATAACCAATCAATCGACATTTGAACTTGGCTTATTTTGACCAGCAAATTAGGTGACCCTATGTGAGTATGGACTAGCCTGACAAAATAATACAGAGGTCCATAGACACCCCCCTCCCCCACCCCTTTTTTCTGCTACATTGTTGTAGGTTAGATATTTATATCATATATTTAGATATAAATTCGGAATTGTTATGCACACTGCCTACCCCAGCACAGGCCCACTGCAACAGGGATAACAGAGACATTAAAAAATTAAACTTGTCAGATATCTTGCATTTTATTGTGACTACATCTGCTGCATGTCACATTTTATTTTCCCTTATTTTTTTTTGCTAGCACTTAATAGCAACTGAATGTTGCTTCTGAAGGGTCCATTTCAAACCCCCCACTGGCCATCTCCCCATCCGTCTCAATCCATCTCCTTCGCTTCTCTCGGTCTCATTTCATTGGCTTTGAGCAGCTTCAGAGAAACGCCCCGAAATAGCAGCAGATGTAGGCACTAGGCGTCCGTGCAATTTGCTTTGGTGTCTCCCATTCCTTGCCTGCCCCTTCCACCAACTGACAATAGCTCTCATGAGCCACCGCTGCAGGAAAGCTCGCACACTCTCTTTCTCTCTCTCTCTCCGTCCCCAATGCACCAACCATCTGGGCTGGCGACTCCAATATGCCACAGTCATACGTTATTAAGGGAGAAAGGAGCCAAGCAAGACATTCAATGCACCGTCACCGTCATGATGACAGCATTCAAAATATCTTATAGCTAAAAACGCAGACTACAGCAGGAAAATGTCATCATGTCATCAAAAAAAATGACAGTATAAGGGTCTGATGCCACAAGAGTGTGACACAAAGAGGCCCTATTCTGCATTATACTGTATATCTCAGGTAGCCTCTGCAGGCCACACACTAAAAGCATGCTACACACTGAAAGCATGCTACGCACTGAAAGCATGCTACGCACTGAAAGCTGCATACTGAAAGCATGCTATCTGGTAGCAAGTCCATCATGTGTGGTAGCATGAACATTTACACTTTCAATAAAATGCATTTCCTGAGTGTTTCCAAGGATAAAACAAATGGGCTGAATAAAGGTCAGTGTCTCAGTTCTCAAAGACCATAAGAAATGGTACCACTCTTCCATTTTCCATGTTGTGTTTCAGAGGACAGGTAGAGACAGATCTTCAGTGCCTCATAGATAGTGGGGACTTGCTACGGCTCTCTGGCCTCCATAAAGTAATATGACCACCACATTATGGTCACAGTGCCTCTCAGCAAGGAACATGAAATCATTACCAAGATCAGAGAAAGAGATCAATAATTGGAAATGGAAAAAAAATGATTCGTCTTCAAGTTCAATATGTAAACATATGGCTTGAGTTCCTGAGTAAGCGACTACACTAGGGACAGGTTTTAAAATGGCAAAGCGCAATCTCAGAAGGTCCGAGCCAACAGCTGCTTGTTCTTTTCCCAAGCCCTCATGAGATGAACAGGGCTTAAATCTCCTCAAGACTGCTAAACGAAACCCTTCTGATTGGTTGGAAGCAAGACCTCAAGAGAGAGAAAAAAATCTGTTCGAATAAAAATGTTGTTGGCTAATCCTCCAAAATCTGGGTGCAGCAAAAGGCGCTTTTAGGGAGTAAATCACAACCGAGACAGACCCTAGAATCTACAATTCTTCCTCTAGTCAACCTTTAGAAACCTAATACACTGCTTCACTGGGAAAACAAGAGGTAA
This sequence comes from Tenualosa ilisha, assembly GCA_015244755.2. NCBI lineage: Eukaryota > Metazoa > Chordata > Actinopteri > Clupeiformes > Clupeidae > Tenualosa > Tenualosa ilisha. The sequence goes on along the minus strand of PYXC01000541.1, from coordinate 4,016,726 downwards.
CGCATTCCAAACAAACAATCAATAGGAGCCACTGAGAGAGAATTTGCTTTTTTGGTTATTGTTCTGTGGTCATTATCTACAGCAATTTGTACCTAATCAGTGAAAGCAATTCCAAGCAATTTCCCACACGATGAGTCTTAACATGAAAGACAGGCAGTAGCAGGGCTCAGAGCAATCTTCATTTTCAGACAGAATCAATTTTACACTGTCTAAAATGATGCATCCTATTGTCAATATTTATTTATGGTGAATAACAGAGGGACCCGAGGCACACTGTAGTTCACAAGCGCTTCAGCATGCAAATGCCTGGGCTTGTTTACAGCTGGAGTCCCCATGCACATGCATAGATAGACTCAGAGAAATGACAGAGAAACAATAAGGTTTGGTGATAATACATTTTAATTTACCTGTTTGTATACACACACAGCGCAGTCTGTTCCAAACAGGAAAAGAACTTCTGCCTAAATATAATACCAAATACCAAAAAGGAAAATGGAAAATGTATGCGTCCTCCAGGGCATGAGCAACCCCTCTCTCTAGTATCACTCTGGGGATTTACTGTGCAGACAATGTAGCTGGTCACAGACTGAAAGTAAAACAGTGGCAATCTCAGTCCCTTCCTACAAAGCCCTGTTGTGATTTCTCACCGTCTGAAATTGAACTTTTTCAGATAGATGGAGTCCAGCTTTATTGCCTTGGATGGAGAGCTGTCCCCCAGGGGGATGTGTTCTGTACAAGAAAGACAGCAACTACAGAGAAGCAGCAATCCAAGCCTGGTCGGACACATCCAGCACAGATGGAGAGACAGAGGCTCTCAGAAGGTAAGAGGGAATGTGGTATGTCTGCCGATACTAGCTCTTAGATCACCCCTCATGAGGTTTGACTACCAAAGGGAAATACAGTCACATCTACAGGACTCTGCTCATCCTGACCACTTGAAGTTATACTTTTAATAGGATTGTAGGCGAACTCCTGCTCTGAAGCATTTAATTTATGCATGACCAATTATTTTGAATTTTTAACTGTTTTTTTTTAATTTATTGAAATTGCATTCTTCTGGTAAAGACACAGCTGTACATTCAACATCATAGTAAGGAAATTTACATTTCTGTCTGGACATCCAGGTCAGTATTCCACTCACAAATGTGCATGCATATACACACACACACACACACACACACACACACACTTACTCCACCACAACTCCACTAGGCTTGCAGGAGTAAGCTCCATTCCCCCTCTGATTCATGTGAGAGAGAGAGGGAGAGGGAGTGGGAGAGGGAGAGGGAGGCCCCGGTCTAATGAGCTCTGAAGCACTGGCATCCAGAACAACCCCCGGCAATATGGGATGAGATCAGCCTTTTTCGGGGCCAACAGGGAGTCTTTCCCCCAGCAAACTGCTGAATACTGCATCAGGACCTTGGGGAGGAGGAAAGAGGAGGACGGCAGATTGGGACATCGGCCCTCTTGAGCTCCACGACAAAAGCTTTGGTTCTCCAGTGACGCTGGTTTATAAGGCTACATAGATGTGTCCCTCAATTCTCCCATCGCCATTAGCAAACATTAGCTTGCTGTTCTAAGTTCACGTCGCTTTTTTTCCTTTTTGCAGAACCATGTTTGACACCAGCCATGCTTTCAGGAATCGACGCAACCCCTGTGTTTCCCATCAGGGTGTGAAGCGACCTTCCGTGCCCCCCTTTGGCAGCTGTGGGGTCTATATTAGGCTGCCGAGAAGCAGCGGGAGAGGCAGGTGTGTGACAGCTAATATAAGATGACTCAGCGGATGCCATGGCACTGCACTGAGACTAATGCAATTAAGATGGATGACTTTAAGAACATCATTCCATTTGGGCCAAGCAAATGGTCACCGACCTGCAGCAAACTGCAGAGTTAGGCGTGCGTACCACAGCAAGTGTCCTGTTACAGTCAAGTGCAATTAGCTCAGCATGGCAACAATCCTCCATCACAGACTGAGGGATGAAATGGACCATTTTATTACTGCCTCTGTTCCTCTTCCGTACCTCCCTCAACTGGTGCTGCTGTACTGCCTGCAAGGACAGATGTGGGTGTAATGAAGGCTAAGAAAGGAGGAAGAGAGAGATAGACACAAAAAGAGAAGGAGAGAGAAAAGAAAACATACAGAGTGAGCAAGACGGGGAGAGAAGGCTAAGCTGGGAGGAGAGAAAGAGAGGTCGACATCTTTTGCCGAGGACATCCAAAGACATCAGCTGCCATTTGATGGGCTTGGCAGTCATGATTAGCATGCTCCATCTCACCTTTTGGCTCTGACTGATGCATAGCAATGAACCAGACCCTGTCCTGCTGTCAGATGCTCATTCCACACTTCATTTCAGGGTGTGGGTGGGTGTGTGTGGGGGGGTGGGGGGACACTGACACTGAATTAATATCTGAATATTGGCATGGCTGACTGTGAGCCACAGCTAGGCTGATTGGCTCCCCTGACTAATACCAACACAGACATGTCATACATATACACACACTAATAAACACACTATGTACTTGTGCAAGAGTTCCAACGATCCATCCATATTCGTATATTTATACATTAGCAATTCCACGTAAAACGGTAATGAAAAAAAAAAGCCAAAATGTCATGGTATTTGTATGTTGTGAATGATTATGTGGAAGTTTTCATAAGAGTGAATGCTCAAATTTCTTGTAATCATCATTCACCATCATATATATACAGCGGCGCAGCTAAAAATTTTGGGCCCTGTGACAGAAAATTATTTTGGGCCTCCAAAACATGGATTATAATATAAAAATGTTCTCTAGGGCCCCCTATCAGTGACAGGAATCGTCCATACCCCCCAACCCCCCCCCCCCCCCCCGGCGGCCCTGTATATATATCATCATTCACCATCATATATATATACACACACACACACACACACACACACACACACACACACACACACCACTTATGGGCAAACTGGGTAAGTAACTGCTGTTCATGTCTGACAAATGCAGGAAAATTACTTGTATTTTATAAGTTACTGAAAACAAACACTTGAAGTCATAAAACTGCCAACTGACTTGATGCATTCTGTTTGCTTGACTCATCACAGGAGGACGTCCATTGGAAGGAAATTACCCACAGAGAGCCGCAGCATTTCAGACTCATCCCGGCCCTTTCACGCACCCTTGAGTGTTTAAGGGTGAGCGCTAAGAGACTAGCTTTTTCTTGTAATGCCTTTAAATGTCTGTCGTAGGACACCTTCAAAGGAGTGCTACTTTCAGGGAGAGAAGATGAATATTAAAAGCAGGGCAACATGTGTCAAATGCCTTTGAAAAATGTTGCAAAACACGATCAGACAAATAAGACTATGAAAAGTGGAGGGCTGGTTATGGTATAGTGGTTTTAATTTCTTTGATGACAGCCTTGGTGTCATTGAGGACACTGATATGTGTGAGAGCAAGGAAGCCATAATAGCAACGGCAGTCTAAATTATTACCCACAACCACGCTAATAACTAAGGACAAGTTGCCAACAGAAAGCACATGCCATAGTATCTCCTCCAGTCAAAATACATACACGTATACATGTACACACACGTACACACACACACACACACACTGACATGTCTGTCATTTGAATGCAAATACATGGAGGGCTCCACTTCACTGACCCAGTCACAACATGCAGCACATCATCTTGGCATGATGAGGGGCAACCGTGTTATTTGAGTGCCAGCCAGCCTCAGCTGTAGCTAACCCCCACACCAGCTTCATCTAAGGGTTTGGGCATATCAGACATGATTTGGGCAGCTTTGCTCTAAAACTGTGGCTGGCAAGAAAATTCAAGAGGATCTCAAATGAGGGAAAGGTAAAGATCCCTGTTTATGCCAGCTTAGATCCAAGCTCTTCAATCCATCTAGTCGGATGGGAGATTGAAGAAAACATGCATGAAAACATTTACACTTTGTTAGATAAATCAAGTCGGACAAATGATAATGTAGAAAGAAAACTCTCTGTTAAGTGGACAAATATGATTTGTTGGGTCTGTCAATACAACAGTGCACACCAGACAGAATTGGGAAACACAATCAGTGACTAGCCCAAAAGGTGACTTGTGTGGTAGTCATCATCTCCCCCTGCTGCTGAATAGGATAGGTCTACTTAAAGTGAAGGCGGAGGAGGAGCCAGGCGCTCACTTGTCACTTACTGCACATAGTACATGCAGAGCAGCTATTGGGAGTACTGCCCGCACTTTGCATCTAGAAGCACAAATACAATGCCCCATCATCTTGATTTTGCTTTATGACTAATTTCATTTAGCCAATTCCAATGAGACTCTAATTACAGCATGGATGGTTTAACAAAGGTGATGATCATATTTGGGAGAGAAAGAATTGTGAAGTGAATTATCCTCTTCGAATCGCCCACCAGTCCATCTTCTCTCTATCAACTGCAAGGCAAGCTGCACTGTTATTGTTTTTTACCTTTATTTTCATTCCACATGGATCACCCCAGCAACAGTCAGCAGAGCTACTGTGATGAGCTGCTCTGTGCTACAAACCTCCTCCCAGGCCGTGACACATCATGGCTGTCCCTGCCCTGACACATTCAACCCATCTAAAAATACACCAGAAGGTGGGAAGGGACTCCAATTAACTCCAACTCCAGGTAAGCGCACTCCAGCCTGGTTAGCTTCTGGAAGGTTCTGTGAATCCTCCACTGAGCAAATCCCATCCTGACTAATTAGTGGCTTGTGCCCAGTGCACCTGCATCTGAGAGACACGCTCCAACTCAAAGGAGCAGAAAGACACAAGCACACAGCAAACACAAGTGGATCAAATTGGATGTCTTCAAACACAAAATGCAGCATTAAATCACTCTGCCTTGCACTGCATGTAATTCAAGCAAAAGGTAAAGCACAAGCAAGGTGCACTTGTTCAGTAAGACACCAGCATCAATCTAAAGCAAGATGTTTCTCAGAGGTACCCTGACACGGATTGGCCTTTCCTCACCCCTGAATGGGCCTGGGTGACCAGGGGGGAGCAAAAACAATAACAGTGCATCACCTTGAGATTCTCCAAAGGCACAGAGGGGAGTCAAAACTGGAGAAGGTAAATGAATAAATAATCTAAGTTTAGCTGGCGGTTCAGCCTCATCTTGCCACAATAAACGCAGCAGATCCTGATAAATCCCAACTAAGCTCTGCCCACACACTGTACTGTGCACCAACTCTTACGCCTTTAGAAAAATTATCTATTTTTGCAGTAGAGCTCTGATGTGTTCCTTACCCTTCCAAGCTGTGTCACATATTAACAAAGAATTGTGGAAGACAGTCAAATTCATCAGGCTTGATGCTAAAATTTCATCCACTTGTGTGAAACATGTCCAGACGGTGTCACTATTATTGCATCTGCATCTCTCTACATCTCTTTGCATCATTTATGTTTCAAAATAACAATGGACGGCATTTCTCATACTGGGCTTTACACCTCAGACTAAGACTGCACAGTGAATAAATTTTAAATCAAAAACACAATTCGAGCTATAATGCCATTAGCTTAGCAAAGGCTTCAAATACATTAATAGAGCAACTCTGCCCCAGTGATTCATTTCGTCACATCTATTATTTTGATAGCCATGTCTGCCACCTTGTTTGACAGACAGTGTAGCTCACCAATCGGGAGCTCTGAACATCTCATGGGCATGCTCACTAATCAGAAATGGCACAAATTTAAAGTGAAAATTGCAATGTCTATCAGAAGAAATTGCAAATGGATATTTTCCCCAAATCGTGCAGCCCTACCTCAGACCGATCTACCTAACACCAAAAAACACACACAAGTGAAAACAAACAAGACAGATGAAAAGAAGTAATGTGAAATGGAAGAAAGGAATGGCCCCTTTACATGACATAAATAACATGCTTTCCTTTCCTTTCTCTATGCCACGGTTTCATACTCCAGTGATACTCTATGGACAGATGAATGAACATCAGTGATAATTACTACATGATTAAAATTAAAAGATTCACATGAAATTAATATACATCAAAAGAAATGAATCAATGTTTTTTTTCACTCTTCTTCCGGTTGGCAATCTACAATCTAGCTTTCGAATAAGATTCCTGCCACTTACACCTGTACGAGAGGAAAGGTGGGCCACACTGAGAGAAATTAGGATGGGAGGGCACATTTCCATGCACGTAATCACCCACAGAGCCTCAGCTTCCACAACGATACCTCAGGCAGGCAAGTGTACCACAAGAGGGTTGGATGAAAAGAGCATTTGTATTCCTGCACCATCTCAGTGCAATCCAGCTGCTGGGGTGCCTACTGCAAATTAGCCCTGCAGAATGGAGAAGACGTCATAGGCAGTCTGTCACCCAGACTCAGCCATTCTTCTCTAGCAATGGGAGATCGGGCTGTGTGCAGGGAATGCAGGAGGTGACAGTGAAGGCACACTAGGGTTGCAACAATAACCCCAACGCCAGCCTTTACTGACTGCAGTGTTGAGTCTGTCAATGCCATTGCCGTCATAACAGCTTTTTTTCTTTTTCACTTTTTTGCCTTCTCTGAGTGTTCTGTGGCCTTGTCTACACATATCTGGATATTTTCAAAAATTCCTTCCTATTAGTCTGAGAAAGGGTCACATTCAGTGCACATCTTTTTATTATTTCTCTTCTTCTCTCTACACAAACAAGGATACCACTGACACCTTTGTTAGAGTGCAGACCTCAATAAATAATAGGGCAAAAGCATATTATATTATACATACATATTTACATATAACTTTCTGGTTGACTGTCTATTTATTGTGTGAAAATGCTAATTAAACAAACACTGGCTAATATAGCATAGAAATATTAATGTGAATGGCATTTCACCACTATAAGGCCATTTAGAGAGTGCAGAGTCAAAACAAAAGTGAAATCAAATTCCTCAAATTTGATGAAAACCAGGCCAGTGATTTTTTGCACAATCTTGCTCACCAAAAGACAACTGCAGCATACTGAAAATATCGGCCCCTAGCCAAAGAAAGCAACGTTTTTGTTGTGGTTTATGTAGTTTGTTATTCATAATGCATCAAACAGCTAATTTTTTCATAACCACACACACACACACACACACAAAACTAATGTCACGCTGTACAATTAGCAGATTTATAACGTTGTATAAATCAGTTCAAGAAAATGCTGTTCCACTTCAGCCACCATTTGTACATCATTATACTACCCAGGAAGTCAAAACAGACAAAAAACCCCAAACATTCACAGTCTAACGCAGCCTGGGTTAGCTGTGAATGCTCTGAAGTGAAGCAAGCTTTCACAAAGGCCTCAGGAAATGTCCTGCAGCAGCAATGAGTCCCCTTCTGTCCGTCTGTGTGTTCCAAAGCACTTGTGAACTTCCTCTCCTACATTACGCAGGAGAGTGTGAAACACCATGGCACCTGTGTGCCACTAACCTTTGAACTCAATCACAGACTGTATGTTTGTGTGTGTGTGAGTGGGAGAGAGACAGAGAGTGTGCGAGTGTGTGTGTGTGTGTGTGTGTGTGCGCCAATGCTCAGATGTGTACCCCTACAAGACACCTACAAGTCTGAGCTGCACCCCCTGTTGAATAACCCACTGTTTCACTTGCCTATTCCACTCTTCCTACCTTTCTCTCTCTCACTCCATTCATCTCTCTCTCTCGCATGCTCAATCGCTCTTTCGTGTTACTCTCTCCCTACATCAGAAACCTGTTGCCGTGGCAACCCCAAAGTGGTCATGCTTGTGTAGAATGTAAAAAAAATCTATTAGCTTTTTATTCAGTTATTTATTTATTTATATCCCCCCCTCCCTTTTTTCAGTTGGATTGGGAAGAGGGTGTTTGTGAGGGTTGTGTGACAGGATCAGGGACAGTCCCCAAAACCCATCAGGGTAAGCTGCCATGTGACAAAAATGCCTAGGGTGGGAGCAAGGAAGTGGCCAGCATTTTGCATGCCCTTTTCAAGGCCTCCATTAGAGAAACACTAGACAGTCCTTTTACCTTAAAGCACCGGCTTCAAGGTAATTCTAATGCAACAATGACTTATAATTCAGAGAATCAAGTGTCTGATGTTGCCAATGCATGACACTGTAATACATAATGTTAAACGGGTGGGAATAATAGCCCTTTAAGTTGTATTTTGACGAACTGCATACCATCTTCATAGCTCTAAATGATGATGAATGTTGAAGCCAAGGGCCATAAATATCGCAGTTTGACAATTCTCCCATGGTGCTGCTGGCCATCTCAAAGTCAGCATTCAGACAGTGAAGTGTAGTCAACATCTGAATCCTAGAATGTTGCCGCTTCATGTTCACACTGCCTGAAGCCCTCTAGAGCTAAGCTTACGCAGAGCGAGGGTGGGAGACCTTGTCCAAGGCTGAACTGAACAACAGCATTTGTATTCTGCAGATGTTTTGGAATTCTTGTATTTATTCTGAATAAATTAGAAAAAAAAGAAAAAAAAAAACATAGCTTGCAGCTGCTAGAGTCAAAATTCTCTTAAGAGACACAGATTTTCATTTCACAGTGAGCGCCAACTGAACCAGTGGAGACAATATTCCACGGCTCTGCCATGTGCATGAAAAAGTATCAGTTGGAAATTCCCATGGCCTTTGCCACATTAATCCTGCTGCCCATTTCTGAATGCAATACTCCAACCACCTGGGAGAAACATTCACCAGGTCGGATGGGTTTGCAAACAAAGAAATGGATGGGTGACTACTTGCAAACAAACTGCTGGTGTAAGCAGGAAAAAGAGCGCTTTTGTAACGTGTGCCATACATGCACTGCCAGAGCCTCACAATGTTTACATACATGGAAATGTGTCACAAGGTCTACACGATTATTAAGTCTTTATTATGTCTCCATACTTTTTTCCATATATGTCTCTCTCTCTCTCTCTGTGTGTGTGTGTGTGTGTGTGTGTGTGTGTGTGTGTGTGTGTGAGAGAGAGAGAGAGAGAGAGAGAGAAGAGAGAGATAATTGGTAGAGTGTCTCCATTGATGTCAGTGTTGAGTGTTCTGCGTGTGAGTCACATGCTTCCATGAATGTTTAACTGTGTTCTACTCCATTTTAGAGGTCAAATAAAGGTATTAAAAGTGAAGGAGGGGGAGTGAAAGTCAATGAGAGAGAGAGAGAGCAAGAGAGACAGAGGAGGAGAGGAAAAGAGAGCTAAAGAGAAGGAAAGGGAAAGAGAGAGAGAGAGATGAACTGGGGACAACACGCACAGCTGGAGGGTGACTGATGTTTCACTCATCAATGCAACTGTTGTCCTGCAAGTTAGTGGTGCGCTCATGCCTCCCTTACACACACGCCTGTGTGTGCATACTCACACACCTACATGAACACACACACACACATGCACACACACACACACACACACACACACACACACACACACACACACACACACACACACACAGCCCCTAGCTAATGTTGCATCAGTGTCACCGTTTCCCTCTGTCTCGACTGCACAGGATTTTGAGCAGAGACGGAGCGTGGTTACATAAAAAAGAACACATTAAGCCAGCAGTGAGAATGAAGATGCATAACAAACAAGGGTCATACACACATCCAGTACAAAACAAACACACACACACACACACACACACACACTGCATAACCTTAGACAAATATACATACTCTCATATATACATGTATGTTAGTGCATGTACACATAGACACAAAAGCTTGAATGAGTGTGTGTGAGTGTGTGTGTGAGTGTGTGTTGGATTTACACAGGGCTGTTTGGTTCTATCTGCCTGTTCTAAAGAAGCAGCCTGTCCCCCTCCATCTCTAATGTGCATTCAGCAGAGAGCGCCGCCCACGTCCACACTCACACAGAGAGAACGGAAGTGCTTTCACAGTGGAAGGCAGGGAGAGGGAGAGAGAGAGGCGTGTGTCCTCTTGCTGTCACACACACACACACACACACACACACACACACAATGTGCCTCCATTTGAGACTCCATGCTCAATGCCAAATAAGACACCGCTGACACAACCATGCACTCTAGCTCTCTCACTCTCACTTTCTTTTTTTTTTGGTTATCCTCACAAACGCACACATGTACACACAACAACGCACACACACACACACACACACACACACACCACACACACACACACACACACACACACACACACACACACACACAGGGAGGGGAGAAAGACTCAATACCACAGTCTGGGGCAAGGTTTGAAATACCTCATCTCCCAGACTACCACCAAGACCTTAATGTCTTCCTCTCAATGCCTCATGTCCATGAAGAAGAATAAAACAATCCCAGAACTACACACAATTAGAATACCATACTGAGGATGTTTGGAAGTATATATAGGCCATTCTTAAGCTCATAAGCATTTGAGTTCGATCATTAGCGTCATAGCTGTTCTGACAGGGTTTCCGGTTTAACATTCCAAATATGATCCAAATGTCGTGGAAGTAGTTTGGGAGAGAAATAGTATGTTCAAGCATTGTTTCTTTTTATCTTTGATTAAGACTTGAACAGTAACTGGAGTGTCCACCATACATGTGTAGCTGAGGCACTGGCCACCGTTATCAGCCTATGGAAATTATAAAAAAAAAAACCTTCAACACTTAGTCAGATTTGCTGAGTCATTCTCATAAGATGTCTGAGGAGATGCAAAGCAATTTATAGGCCCTTCAGCTTTCAGAACCATCTTTCCGACCACCCCAGTGATTACCCTAAAGACTAGAATTCCCACATGCCGGTTATAGCTCCAAACTTAGATTGCTGCGGAATGTTAATTTCACGCTGAAACGAAGTTTAATGAGCAATTCTGGAGGGGTTGGTGGGGTTCTTCTGCAGGGGTTTGGGTTTGGCCTTTGAAAAGTGAGAGGGGAAAAAGGGGTCTGCTCTTTGAGCATTTGAGCTTAGTGCCTCTCTGCTAGGTAGCCATAGCCAACTGGAACAGTCAAGCTTGGCTGCCTCTCTGAATCGGATGCCCAGTATCCTTACAGCCATTCTCTGTAAACTGCCCAATGTTCACAAGTCATTTAGCATTTAAGAGCCAAAACACAGAGAACTGACTGAGCAGAGATAAAGAGGGAGATCAATATTTTACCTCATGAATTATTGGCATGGCATTTCTTTCATGAAATACACAAGCCACTTTGGAAGGCTTCATCTGGCAGACATTTCACAGCCTTTTTCACATTGCATCAGATTCCTATTAAATGGGGATTTATGATGTAGTGCAACGTAAAAACTCCCTAAACCATGCCACAAAGTGACATTATGCATGTCAGATCCTTTAAATCACAAAAGACTGATGGTAAAATCCATTAGGCTTTATGTCAAACAAAAAGAAAGTGCTTTTAGGAGATGATTGTTTTTTCTCTCCTAAATAATAGTGATCAATAGCACACGTTTTTGGAAGAGAGCTATATTTATCACTTGTCTTTAACTGCAGCAACTTAGTCCATATCATGTTTGGTTTCGCATGTTACAAGAATCATTTCCCCCACGCACATAATGCGATTAATAGACCTCAACAAAAGTTCATATCCAAGCTTGTGGTCCAGAGGAGAATATTATGCTCCCAAAATGGTTGTATAGTGTACCCACTCAAATAATTTAGCTCAGTTGTCTCAACTGTCTCGGTCTCTGTGAATCTAGTTGTTTCAGCCACAAAGTGGATACAAAAACAGCAGACTTATACAATGTGTATAGCAGGCAGTGGAGGAGTGGGCGGCTGAATGAACTGTCACAACAGTGCCACAGGCAGGCCTTGCGCGCTGGATCCTGCAGGCCCAGTGTTTGGTTTCAGCCCCAGGATGCAGCTGTGCATGACGGAGGGAGGAAGGAATTCATCAGACGCTCCACCAACATCTGAGACGCAAGGTCCCCTCCGCTCTGCGCCGAGGACAAGACCCCTGGCTTCCGGTCAAACACACTGAGATGCAAGCACAGCGGCGGCACAGAGAGAGACTCTGTGTGGAGCTCACAGCTAGCCTTCCCCAAGCAGAGGCAGGATCTCACAGCAGCAGCAGCCTAAAAGACATCACCAGCAGCCCTATTAACACCATCCTGCCAACATGGCAGAATCTCTGCTCTCCGGCTCTCCAGTGAATATGCTTTTAGATAAAGTCATTTCATGCTTCTGTAAATTTATTAGTACAAGGATCGCTTATCTAGATGGGGTTCAATGCGGTGCCATGTTGCATAGCAAATTAAAGAAAGAGGAAGAAGGAAAGGAGGAGGAGGAGGAGGAGAAAAATGATAGAAATTGTAGTCAGCAGTCACACTGCATAAACAACACAATGCCTAGGCTTATCACCGGGGTCACAAACTCTTCTCACAGTACCACCACATGTCTGTAAATACTGTCTGAAGTGCATATTTGTGACACTTCGCTAATGAACACAGGAAGATGATAAAATACCCAGCGGGGTTAAATCTCTAACCAAGGAAAATTTCAAAGAACAAATTTATCTCCATACAGCGGGCTATTCAAGTTATAATTTTTGGAATAAATCAACTGCAACATGCACACTCTAATATACACTTGCAGAGCCGTACACACATCAAAGAGGATCATTATAAACTCACGCTCATATGTCAACCCTTTTAAACCTACCTTCTCACACCAAACTCGACATTACACACACACACACACACACACACACACACACACACACACACACACACACACACACTTCCCAGGTCCTGCAGGACAACCTTGTTGTGCAGCAGCTCATTACGAAGCGAGTCGACTGGAAGCCTGTGTTCTCATTAAGGCCAAGAGCTGGGACTGCTGCACACAGCTCTCCAGGGCAGCCCTCCCATGCACCAGATGAGATAAGCCACCCCATTACCTCCTACCTGACTCCCACTTTGTTTTAAATTAGGCACTACCTGACAAGGACCAATAGCTTTGTTGGTTTTTTGTTTGCTTGTGTGTTTGTGCATTTGTCTCGGATTCTTCTAAAGCAATTGCCTCTATCCAGGCACCTTGGCTCGACAGCTCGGTTTCTTTCAGTTAGCTGGTAAGACTCGGCCAGGTGTGACGTTGAGGAGATGATACAGATCAGTCCATTAGTTAGGCTTTGAATCAGATAATACTGCTGAACACAGTTCTGTGCTGCTTATTGAGTGCTTGGCAGACTTGCCCTTAAAGATTTTATATTTCATGTACAACCAGTCTTCAGATCTTAATAGTTGCCCTGGGAAAAATAACTCATAAAGGATTCTTGTGGGTTCTGTAGTCGTCAGCTTAATGGTTCAGCATCATAGGCCATTCCCTACCAGTCAGGCAAGTTCCAGAGAGATGGGTGCATCTGCATACCAGTTAAAGAGGGGGTATGAGACACTTTTCTGAAGCCATTTTTGCCAAATTACTTGAACTCTTCATCACATCCACAGTCAATTAATTAAATTCTCTGACATCAAAACAGAAAATATCAGTCATCTGTAGAATGGGCAAGGCTATAAAATCTCCATGGACAGTGATGGGTCTATCATAGGTCTATCAAAATGTAAACAAACACTGTACATTCAGATGTGAGGTCTAAAGGAAGAGGATAGTTCCTTTTTAACTTTTTCAAGTGCTTCAGATTTCTTACTCAAACTTTTTCAAGTGCTTCATCTTCCTTTTATCATCCTGACAATTATGCAGTCCCTCCAGGATTTCACATACCTTTTTTGAGATTATTGCAATCAAAAAATGTCTGATTTTGTGGCAAGTTTTATGAAAGGTTTAGGCAGAATGTTTAAGGCATTTTGTTGCAAGAAAATTTCAAATTTCAGATGAGGAATAGGGTAGCACATGGAAAGTGAGTTTAGCCATCTATGAGAAAGGAGCTTGGTCAAGAAGAATTTTGCCGAATTCTTCATTAATTTGCAGTGCCGCTAAATATCCTGCTTTATCTATTTATCTAAGTGGGTAAAGCAAAAACCACCCACACGCACGCACACACACCCACAGAGAGAGAGAGAGAGATAGAGATAGAGATAGAGAGAGAGAGAGATGTGCGCAAAGGAAGTCATTGAGCTCCCATCCCACAGACACCAAGAAGGTAACAATTTGTGTCATAACATTTTAAACTCTGAATAGCTGATAAACACAAGACAGCAGAACAAAACTAGCAAGGCACTCAGACAGTGCAGACCTCCACCAAGGCAATAGAGGGTCACCGACACAATACAAATTGCAGGCGGTGTTCCGGATCACCACCAATATTTCGCCTGGCCCTTGTCCTAATACCATCTTTGTAGCACTATTTAAGTTTTTTTCTACACAAACAGAGAAAGAGAAACGCCAGCGAAAACAACCTCCTTAGCGGAGGTAAAAATATGGTCATTAGCAGCTGCTTTTGCTGGTAGGCTGCAGGCAAGGCATTCGAGATGCACATAGTTTATTAGCACAAAGCAAGGAGCAGGTTAACGTAACGTTGCGAAATCCTGGAGGGCCTGATTCTCATTATCCAATGGACAACAGAGGATAGTCCTACCACGGCAGGGTTTACTAAACTCTACCAAAAATGAAAAAGTGCCTCTAATACATATTTCAGTGGATTTAAGATTGATCAGCAGCATCACGGCTGTATACACAACTATAGTTGTGTGTGTTTCCCAAAGCATCACTTATGAGCTCTAAACAGCAGCACCGTAATAATTCATGTAGGTCTTCAACACACTTCTGACACATCAAAAGAGGTCAAGAGCAATTCAACCTGTGAGGGACAAAAATAGGCCACAGAAATGGCTTGGAACCCACAGGTGCGTCCCCTTGCACTTGGCACAGGCTGGTAGATAGGGGCTTTCTAAAACCAGGCCCTGGTCTCCAGTCCAGATGGCCCTGGGAATGAAGGGGGGTGGATCTGGGAGGGGAGAAGGAATGACGCTCGTTCCTGACTGACTGCATCCGGCTGCCGCAGCTCGACACTTCCCGGATCTCAGGTAGGAGTGCTTCCACCAGCTGCTTTAGCAGGAGGGTCTGGCATGTGCCCACCCTCCAACTGCATCATAGTCACATGCTACGTGCTGTGTCTGTGTGTATGTGGGTACGGGTGTGTGTCTGTGTGCGTGTGCGTGTGCGTGTGTGTGTCTGTGTGTTTGTTTTCACGCATGCACGCATGAGTGGTTGTGCGTGCATGTGTGTGTGTGGAGTGTGTGGATTTCATTGAGGAAATAGCTCATGCTTGCCATGGGTGGTGTGGGGTGGCGGAAGAGCTGTGAAATGGTGTGATTTAGTTGTTTGTTCCTTTGTGTCTCTTTTATTGTGGTGCTTTCTGTCAAACACTGCATTTTTATGGCATTTTCAAAATGCCATTTTTGTTTAGATTTGTGAGTGTGTTGATGAGTGTGTATTTGTGTGTGTGTGTGTGTGTGTGTGTTTTTAGTTGTGTGTGTCTCATGAAGGCTGCCACAACTACTTGTGCTCATTCAAAGCACCAGAGCGAATCAGCCCTGCTCAAATGTCAAACGTAACGAGCGTGGAAAGAGTTGCGTCAGTTTAGCACTCCCTCTCCCTCTCCCTCTTTCTCTCTCCCTGCCTCCCTCTCTACAAGATCTGGAGGGGGTTCAAGAGATGCTCCCAGCCAAAGCCCTGATCCAGTGCACGACTGTGCCAGAGAAGCAGACACAGCCGAAATTTCACGTCTGTTTTTCCGATGTCTTGACTGGGAAAGCTCTGTGCACGAGACGGTTGGTCAGACACATAATGGCCGTATGCTAAGCTCTCAAACCACGGCTTTCAAAGCAGACGGATTTCAACTCCAGGATGAGGGGGAAAGTACTGCATTACTACAATACTACATTCAGGAATGTGTTGGTTGTTGAAGGTGTTGCTTCTGCCATCACTTTTTCTCTTGCAGTACAAAGACAATAAAAATGTTTTGTTTTTGTTTTTGGCTGGTGGAAATCTTCTCTAAGCCCTATTCAATACTTTTGGGAGTGTGATCCAACCATATGCCTGGAACCATAAAATAACATAACCAAATCCACTACCCCCTAATAACCTCTACAGCGTCAAACTCCCTCCCTGGCCCTGACCAATCTGCATCTCTTTTAATCAGTTACGGGGAAGAACACGCACGCACGCACGCACGCACCCATGGAACAGTGAGCATGAGCAAGTTTTGAATCAGGCTAATAACAACAACAACAAAAAAACATCTTGACAAACTCATCTACACATACCGTACACCATTCATTAACCATTTCCAAACATCTGTGTACAAGCTATCACAGGATTATGAAGCAGTCATAATTCATGGCTCAGTCAGCAATGGTCTGTATAGGTATGCCATGCAAATTGTGGGGGCTGCCTACCGTACCGTCTATAATTTATCATTGCAAACACTGCCTAATGATGAGCGAGGCAGAAGACAGACTCAAAAACAGATAGAGAGAGAGAGAGAGAAGAAGAGAAGAAAGAAAGAGAGAGGGAGAAAGCCTTCAGGCAATGCAGTGGAGGACTGTAGCATTGTGAGGCACTAGCAGGTTTGATTTATGACTCCCCTGTTTCTGTATGAACCGACTGCAGCCTTATGTAACTCTCCCTGTCTGTACAGACACACGCGCGCACACACACGCGCACACACACACGCGCACGCACACGCACACACACACACACACACACACACACACACACAGCACAAACACACAAACAGCACAAACACACACTGATGAGGAGATGAAATTAACGAATGATGCTTGGAGTCACTCTTCCGTAAAAACCACATTAAGCTGGAGTCACTGAAGAGGTCTGAGCTGAAATGGAGGACACTGACATGTTCACCCCATGAATGACAGTGGTCAAAATGGTGGCAGCATTCATTCTCCTCCCATCTCCTCCTTCACCTCTGCATTCCACAGCTTTTTGCTTTGCTATCAGAACACCATATGATACACAGCATATCACATCTTTATGCTATATATACAGTACTCACTCAATGTATGTGCATATAGTGTACACACACACACACACACACACACACACACACACACACACACACATACACGGTCATTTAGCTCTGGCATCCTCACAGATGCTTTCATCCATCTCTTTCTCATAATTCCAAGAGTAATATTCCACTACACCTAGAAGGATAGCTGTGAGATAATGAGCAGAAGATAATCTATTAATCAGTTAATTCATTCCGTCCCTAAAGCCTCAGGATACAAAAACACATCAGCAGTAGAATGAATGCACTAGCATGCACTTTTCCAAGCATGAAAACAGGACACCACGCCCAAACATGGCTACAAATGCCAAACATAATAATTTACACTTCTACTTTTGTCATTTTGTTCCTACTTTTGTCCTGGCATTCGGAGCAGGTCCATTATAAAGCGCTTGCACTGCCAACCAAATAAATGACGGATGTCAGGGACTCAACATGCATTCGGGCACTAAGCAACACTGAGCCTCATAATACTCAGAAAATATGCTGCAGTTTGCCTGGCGAAGGGCTATCTCCTGCCAGACAGGCAAAGGGAAAACATTCAATCACATGTCACAGATTTCAAGCCAATCTTCATTTTTCGCAAATCACACACACCCATCTGGTTAAGCAGGGACAATATAAAACCATAAACCATAAGTCATCGCAAGAACACAAGCCCTGGATAAAATCTTTTACATTTAGAAAGGAATGTGAGGGATTTAAAAAAAAAAATGATTGGTCAAATTCTCATGACATGACAAGTAAAGGTAACCAATGGAAGAAGGGGAAGAACAAAACACACTTCATGCTGTGCTTCCATAAGATGGGTGTGTACATGCTGTATGTAAAGGTCACTATGCCAATTTTTAGGCTCACTGTAAGACTGTGTGGCTTCTTTTAGGCTTATTTTACAGTATGTTTGACTACTTCTTCCTAATACAGCTTTATAGCCCATTCTGCACTAAAGGTGTAGAGGTGGCTGATTGCAGTGAGGGTCACAGTGAGAGGACAGTGGTGTTCAACACAGCGAGAAATAAACATCCCCGAGTTCCCTCATAGTTCTGGAGGGCAAGATCAATTGCCACTGCATGATGAACACAGAAAATTGCTTTCGTATTCATCATACCTCCTACCCCCATTCAATCCCCACTCACTCACCCATCCACCCTCCACAACTGTCTCACTTTTACTGTTTTCTGCTGTGTGTCTGCTGCAGCTAGTTGTGTACTGCTAACCCTTAAGGTTAATGTTCCAGTTAATGGACCCTGGAGGAAGAGTAAGCATACTGCCACACTGGGGTTCATGTTTGCGGTGATGATGGTTAAAAAAAAGTGTCCATGGAGCTCTGAGTGAACTGCATTCGTCTCAATATCATGAGCCACACTCCTTGATTCACTGCAGTTGTGCATAGTAATAACTGGGCAAGAAGGGCAGGGCGGCTCTCCTCTGGTTAGTGTGAGAGTGTGCTGGCCATTACCTCATGCAGTATCTGCAGTTGCTCAGAGAACACAGTGGTTCTAAACAACGGAATAAAAAGAAAATGTCTACTCACCTAGTATTTTCAAACATGGTGAAATCCATTGCAGAAAGGCAGGGCATGAAAGGGGTCAAAAAGAGGAAGGAAGTTGGGTTAGCAAGAGTGATGGTATCTAATAAAACTGGTCATTTCACACTGTAACTCATTCTGTTTCAGTAAAGTTCAATATCTATATTTTATGAGCAGGGAACATATTCGAAGCCAACTGAAATCTCATTTCCAAAGTACTGGGCAAACCCACAGGCCATCCTTGAACAATATGAGGGACAGAATGGGAAAAAAGAGCTTTTATTGATGTAAAAGAATATCAATGCCACTTTCATTGGTTGTCCATCTCTTTGTTTCAGTAAAGCAATTTCAATGTTACCCAACACTAGATTATCTGAGACACAATAACACTTTGTAGAAAATTGACAGTCAGCTAAGATGAGGATGCCTGGAGCCCACAGTTCTCAACGCTGGCGTTCGGCCTGTAGGCTGAAAAGTGCTGTCTGCAGCCTCCGTGTTCTGCTGACAGACGCTTTCTCACTTGAGTTACTCGCTTCCCCATCGGCGTTTATTTCGGTGCCACAACTCATTTTCCTTGCGATGGCCACAGCAGAATCAAAGTGGACAGCGGCAGGCACGCCAACAGCTCTCCAGTGAGCCAATCATTCCAACTTTTCTGGGATGGCAGCAGATCCCAAATTCACCCCCCTCCACACACACACACACACACAGTACACCAAATGGAAACGGGCTGTCTCAATTCCTGACACCAGGACAGGACCATGAGGAAATCTAATTTGTTCCTAGTGACGGGTGAGATTGGGTGAGCCTGGATCCTGTGTTTGTGTCCACCATTTCCCTGTGGGGCTCCCTCTCCCACACCCCAAACCTGCCTACTCCTCATACATAGCTGCTCCACATCAGAGGAGGGATTGCATAATCAGTTGCACAAGACGTTTTATCGTCTCACACACACACACGCATACAATAAAAGCGCAACAAAAGTGACTAAGGTTCTGGACATAAAACTTTGCACAGTTCAATGAAATGTTTTTTGCAGGGAATTGTTTCCCGTCTTTGTAGTGGTGATTCTGCTTCTACTTGAACATAATGGAACCCCAACCAGCTGCAATCATTATTTACTCTTAAACACACACACACACACACACACACACACACACACACACATACACACACACACACACACACACACACACACACACACACACACACACACACACACACACACACACACACACACAGATCATTATGAGAAGAGCAGTAAAATAAAATGCAGCCACAAAAAAAATGTGTTCTTCATTTAGTAAAATAACATTTTTTAAGCTTACGATGGGCTGAAATGCAAATGAAGTAACATTCTAAACTACACTGTCTTGTTACTGAACAGTAAAACTTTTGAAACTTGTCCTACAATAAATATCTTCAGTGTCTCTGAAATAAAAAAGTGTTGGCTAGTATTTGGAATCCAAGTGGTTTGGCCATTGGAACAAACACAGAGACCTGTTCAAGATGTCTCAAAAAAGGCAGAGACACTAAATGCTCTGGTCTTTCTTTAGGACAAACAAACTAGGCCACTGGGTGTCAACGGTTGTCCAAGCATTAAGACCAATCCAAAACTCACCCAAGTATGGGCTTGTGAGGTTTGGCAAAGGATTGCACCTTTCACCAGAATGCAGAGAGAGAGAGAGAGAGAGAGAGAGAGAGAGAGAGAGAGAGAGAGAGAGAGAGAGAGAGAGAGAGAGAGAGAGAGGAGAGAGAGAGAAGAAGAGAGAGTCATCAGCCCTTAAAAGGCCAAATTAAAGTTTCCAGTTGTGATATACATAGCAACTAATGCTGAAGATTCAAATCATCTGCTCCAATTTAATCTGCAGTCAGGCTCCAGTGCCTCACAGATAAAGGAAACTCTGATCAGTCCAATCCTGTCTATCAACACAGGATTTTTTATCACAGAAGTACCATAACATCCACCAAACAAATCACAGGGTCAAAACAGGCAGATTTGTGAACTGTGGGCCATGCATAAATGCAGTTCATGTTAGGTGAGAAAAAAAAACCTTTCTAAATGCATCTAGCAACAACAAAATATGCCCTTGTGAGAGCGTACTGCACTGTCCATCTTCGAGAGCGTATTTGAGCGTTCCGTGTGAATGACTTTGGGGGCTAGGATTACTCCGGGGTAATACTCCACAATGATCCCTCATAAAAATGGTAATGACATATTTCTGCCACAGATTCCATAGTTTCCATCATCCGACCCCGCCAACACTCTTCCAACTGTGACAAAGAGAGAGATTGACAGGGTTAGAAAGAGGGAAAGAGAGAGAGAGAGAGAGAGAGAGAGGTGGAAGTGGAGGGGGGTAAAAAGAAAAAATGTAAGAAAGCAAGAGAATCGGGGATGAGAAAATGATGAGGGGGGGTGATAGGGAGAGATGAGAGCTGAAGAAAGACATATCTAAGGACAGTAAAGATGGAGGTGGAGAGAGAAGAAGGGAAAACATAGCCCTTGAGGTAGAGGAGTGGTGAGTGATGGGGTGACACGGACTCAGGGTCTTCATGCTTCAAAAGACGGCCCCCTGCCCAACACGCACACACACACACACCACACACACACACACACACACACTACAGCCATCACCACCACCCTCCTCCCACCACAGTGTGGCATAAAGACGTTTCTCTAGCAGTCCTCGCTCACGCTTACATAACACCTTAACTCCCTCCCTCCCAGTCAACCACCCACTCCTCTGCTCTGCTCTCCTCTCCTCTGCTGCAGCTTTGTGGGAAGGAGAAGAGTGTAGTCACAGGCGAGGCCCACACAGACACACACACACACACACCAGAGTCCAGGCACTGCAAACAACCAAGCAACTCTCACAACATACACAGACACATTTGGGCTAGATAGGGACTAGGGAGGGGAGAGCAATCATATGCAGAAAATAAAGATCTTCTGCAGAAAAAAAGACATTGTGTAGAAATAAAAAGATCTTTGCAGTAAGAAAGATCTTCTGCAAAAAAAGGATCTTTTGCAGCATCTGCTGTCAAGGGAAAACAAAGGTGAATGGAGGCAAGTAGTGATCATGCAGCTGAGCATAAATCAAATGTGCAAAGTTCCATCAAACACCTCAAACTCTGAAGCTGTGCACCTGCACTCTCATCTGGGACTTTCTTCAGCATAGAAGTGTACTGATGTAAAGGCAACAGGACCCACTTCACTTTCAAACATGCTGCCTTTTCATCACTTACTTTTAGCAATGAGAGCCATCTATGAACCTGTGAAGATGGGCTCCCAATTACTATTTTTGTCCAATTTGACTGTGCAAGACTTTGGTATTTTGATGCTGTAAATTGATTGCTTCTTTACAGTAAGTGTGCAGAGGCCACTCCAGTGCTAACAGCTCATCTCGGCTTTTACAGCACCATTACTGATTAAAACTGATCAAACGGGCCTCACAGTCCTGCGTCACAAGGACTCCAGCCTTGAGAGAGGTGAGAAAATGGGGTGTGGGCTGTGACTCTCAACCAAAGACGAGGCTTAATTTTAATTGCATTTTTTTCTTCTTGTCTTTTTTTTTTTGGTTTGCAGCTTGTTAGGCAACATGACCGTTGGCGAAAATGTGACAAAAATGCTAGAATGTTGGAAAGCTCATTTTTCCCTCTACACTCTTTCTCTCTTTCCAAAATGGACACAGGGTCCCCTTGGTTTCTTTTCTATCTCTCTCTCATTCTCTCTAGATGTGTTTCTTTCCACCTCTCTCTTCTCCCTCCTACTCCTCCTCCCAGGGGGGGACTCTGAAGAGATAACACAGCCGGTAACGGTCCCAGCTCTTCTCTCTCTTTTCCGCCCACTTTCGGACACCTACACATCGCCAAACACAGACACACACTCGCGCACACACACACACACACATACAACACACACGCACGCACACACAGTAGGGTTCCAGCACTTCCTGCTCCACTTCTCACCCCATCCACGCACACACTCCTGGTCTACTGAGGAGGAGATGGCATCCAGCAGGACACAGGGGCTCTTGACACCACACAGAGAACACAATGGAACAACAGCACGTTGACACCAAACATCTGATAAAGCCACACAGATCCACTCCTATGTTTACTGTGCAATAATAATAAATCATCTATACTCTTTTGAAGGAATTTTGGTCTCTGCATTTAACCCAACTGTGAATTAGGGAAGCACAGAGTGAAGTGAAGTACATACTAACCCAGAGCAGTTGACTGCCAGCTATAGCAGTGCCCAGGGAGCAGCGAGGGGTTAGGTGCCTTGCTCAGGAGCACTTCAGCCATGGTCCACTGATTGTGGATCAAATCAGCAACCCTTCGGGTAAAAGCCTGATGCCCTAACCAGTAGGCCTTGCCCCAAAGAGTACGCTATAAATCCTTTCAAGCCCCAGACAAAGGGTACTGTATAAAATTGTTGCTTTACTATTATGGGATGTGCAGCAAATGCGAATACCACCTAAAAAAGATGGTAGCCTCTCCCATAACCTCTATCTCTCCATTTGTTACACATTGCCAAACATAAAATTTTGCCAAACATAAAATTTTGTAAATCACTTGGTCTCAACTTCTTCATTGTTATTTTCACTGGAGGCATATGTTGTGTTGTGCCATGTTCTATAAGTCCATGATGCACCAGCGGATCATATGTTCAGTTTCACCTTCCAATGCTTGCCCTGAGGGTGGGCACATCCAGCTTTGGATGGAGATCACTGGTGTGCGTGTCCTTCTGACAGCCCTGTCTGCTGACCGCCGCATTTTAGACCTGAGGTGTCGACGCCGCTTTAAAAAAAGAGAAAGAGAGAGAACTTTGGACCCGAGTCCAGTCATTTTGACTGCACCATCTGTAAAATCCTATTAGGAGGAGAGGTCTAGGAGTGCACCTCTGACAGCTTTTGATATGGGAGGGCCAAAAAAAAAGATATCAGACTCAGCAGTATTTAGATATCCATTTCAAAATAAAGCTGAGGCACCGCTTCCTGATGACACAGTCTCTCACAGGATTCATTTTCTAAGCATCAACCAATGCACAGCAACTCCTTCCAATCCAGCTCAAGAGTCTCAAGGAGGAATATTTGCGGTTTGAACAAAATAGCACGTCCAGCTGTATGCACCCAGTTCCAGCAAATTACAAATAATTTCCTTTTCTGTTATGTGCAATAGGCAGAGGAAAGTTACAGGGAAAAAATAGGAACCTGGCCACCATTTGTGTCCTTTTCCAATTGGTTCAAAAAAAGTTTTTTGGAAATAGAAAGGTAACGTCAGGGTAATGACTGCTGGACGTGAGGTGGAGGAGTGGAACAGTGTCCACAGCCATTAAGTGTTGTTACCATTACCGTTAAGGCCTTTAGGAACGGGATGCAACTCCTATTGCACCACATAACTGGGAATGACAAGATTCATTTAATGATCTCAGACACACACACATACTAACACAAACCTCTAAATCAGACTTAACACTGAATTAAACTGGAAAAAGATAACAAGTGAAAAATTATTTCAAACTGTTTGTTTCCTTGAGCTGAAAAGTCTAAATTACATATAGTTTCAGTTTCATGCATATATTGTCCTAATAGGCAGAATAAAGTGTCATTCAACTGCTAAGCACATCTAAGCTACTGTCAGAGGGAGGAGACATGCCCCACACTTACTCTAAATCAGCAGGAGCATGATTCATCACCCAGACATCTGACACATTTCTTTTCCGACTTCTATCAAAGCCAAGCACGTCCAACCAAATAAAGCCATTTTACTCAACAACATCATACAGAATTAGGTCTTTGTTGCTGTCATACTTCTAATGAATAAAGAAATGTCTAATTGGCTTATCTGACTAGCACTGACTGAATGAATAACTGGACAACTCTCCTCTCTGTTTAGGGGCTTTAGCCTTGTGCGAATGTTTACTGTTGTGTAACGATGTCCTGATTTATTAAGGTGATAAATTCTTTAATTCTTCAGTGAGGGTGCAGGTTTTAATCATTTTATGTTATTCATACGTTTGTAGAGTCAGAGAGATACAGTTGATGTTTGAATGGTGATTTTTTTTGTTACTGGCTCTCCCTAGAGTGGCAGATCATTATTAGTTTTGCCAGTTGTAAATACCACTGATAGCTTGTGCTCTTCCTGCTGGGCATCGGCACATGTGTACTTGATTACAAGCTGAAGTAACCAGCAATGCCATTCTCAATTGAGCCACGTCATAAATGCGATTTCATACATATATTAGGGTATTGGCTCCGTAAAGCAACATTCTACTGATTAGTTACAGCAAAATTGTGAGGCTGGTTTTCTATATAGCACTCTGGTGGTCGTTTGTTATAGATGCTCAGGTTTGTGTCTGCAATGCTAATGCTATGTCTGTAATGCTAATGCAGTTAAATGTCACCACACCAAAAATGAAAGACCATCAATCTTTAGTTTTACACAAAATTATCAAGGGAAACACACAAAGAAGGCCTTGCCTAGAGAGAAAAAGGGAAGTTTCAAGTTCAAGTTTCAAGCAGTGATGCATTTTGATGACCCTCCTGCTCCATCATCTCCATAGAAACCAATTTCTTCACCAGCAGGCTTTTTAGCACCTCATTCATATTAATAACAGAACTTGGGAACCAACCCCAAGAGTTGCCTTGTGCTTTCCTGGCATTGCCCTCTGGTTGCTAACTCCTCTCTGGTTGTCTGAGTGAGTGCCACCCTCCATCCCACCCCACCCAACTCCACACACACACACTTTGAAATATGAATACCCCCTTGCTTATGCAGTGCATAATTCTTTTTGTGATTAATGAAAGCCCCCATTAAAAGCCACCGAGGGCATTACAGCCCTCACTCTCACAAGGGAACCCTTTCCACACCCATTCAGTTGTGCTCAAAGTTTTACAGCCATTTGCTGAATAAAAAGTAGAAGCCACACAGATGTTAAAAAGATGTTTTACAGGACAATTCTCCACTGATACCTGTGAGCATAAAGAGTATGATCAGAGCAGCATAGGAAACGACAGCTAATGAAACCCATGACACAACGACAGATAATGAAACCCATGTCTGCACACGTATCCTGTGACATTAGTGGTTGTTTTACAATGCATATGTACTGTCTGCATGCACACTATGCAGCATCATGGCAGTTTCCAAGGATCTAATCAGGGATATATTCACATAGCAATGGAATTAGATACACTGACCACAATTACACATTTCATACAAGGACCTCATTGACTGACTGAGAAATTTTTCTGCTGTGCTGCAAACACACACTTGGCCTCTGTCAGCCATCTTTAAAAGAATTAGTTTCATATCTTTTCTGCCTATTTGTAAGTAGGAGGCACAACTGCTTTACATTAGCTGTGTACAAGGAAATCCAGTGCAGTCTTGTCCACACACACACCCAGACAAACACACACACACACACAAACACACGCAGAACAGAGTCGTGATCCCGGCCAAGAGCCAATCGAGGCAGTAGGACAAGTTTTGGATCCTCAGTTCTGCAGTCAGGCCACACAGGAAATCCGAGAGTAAACACTAATAGGGTCAAATTACTCTCCCTCTCCCTCCAGAGAGTCCTTGGTGAAAAAAAAAAAACTCCTTTGACTCTCAAGTAAACAACAAGGGAAATCTATATTAGGAAACTAATCATGGGAACAGACTTGAGGACTTAATCTCAAATATATCAGTTGGGCATGCATCTTCTCTCATGGAACATATGGCATCTTATAAACAAAGCAGTTCACATCAAATCAATACAATGCATGTTCACATCTGAAGTCTTATAGGGGTGTAGTGGGCATTGGACATGGGTACAGAGTCCCCCCACTTCTTGGAAGAATCATCACAGATTATGTATTTCTCTTTAAAAAATTAGGCATTCATTTTCACATTGTATTAACCAGCGGTGCCAATAAGAGCACACGGCAAGCAAACTTCTCCAATAAGCTTTTTATTGTCACAGACAAATGCACTTATGCACAAACGCACTCATGTCTTCAGCCAGGGCAACTCTTCATTAAAATCCAATGTGAGCAGCATGATATGATCTGATATGTTTCATGGAGGTCAACAGAAACAGGGTGAAGCAAAAAGAACTCAAGGCCAACTGCATGTCTTGCAAACATGAAGGAGCAGAACTATATTCTCCCAGTCAAAATCTCAACATAGCATAGGAGGCAACAGTGTTTGCACCTATACGAATATTAAGCTGGATTCAAATCCGACAGGACTACTCGGTCAGAGCTCAACTGGGGGATATTCCAAGAAGGCGGTTAAGAGGCAACCCTGGGTAAATTATTCCAGAGGTAGTTGTAAACCTGAAGAACCAGGATTATTCATTGGTTTAACTAAACAAAACAAGAAGGCTACTCTATTAGCAGGTTTGCCACTTAACCACCTTGTTGGAATACCCCTAAGAACTGGCACAGTGATGTTATTTTTCAGCCTACAGCACTTTAACTGGTGGCTGATGTTTGACATTACATGCAGTGCTGTGCAGATTACATGTGGGTGGAACACAATTTATGTTCATCCACCAAGCTTAGCTGGAACAACAAGAACACGTTTGGGTTTTTAGAACAGAGCTCAGCAGACAAACAAATCAGACCAATTGCAACACTTTGTTTTAAAATGTGTTGCTTTTCAACCACTCCTCACTTTTGCCCTTAAAAGTAAATGTCACCTCTTCTGAGAATCTGGTCTCCACCATGTCAGAAACACACTGGCAAATACAAAATCAAAAAGACAAACAACCAACCAATGCAAGGAACTCCGCTGGAAGTAGGCACCAATTTTGGGTGTCATCAAGCACAAAGCAATCCTCTGCAGAGATCATTTCTGCTATTCACTGATACAGCACACACCAGTGAGAGCACATGGCAAAGCGTTTCAACATTAAAGAACACCAGTGGAGAGAGAGAGTGAGTTAATGGGAGGCCACTGAATGCAATGGTGCAGATGTTCTAGAAGGGTTTGTGAATGGAGCTGACTAGATGTTTCATTCAAAGGTGTCTTGATTACATCTAGTATTATCATCATTATGATGTCAGCTCAAGGGCTTGGTATACTCTTACAGCGCCAAGTGTCAAAGCACAAGACTGCTTCTCTGAGAAAATGCAATCTGATTATGTTGGCCATCCTGCTATCTGCTGAGAGGCAAACTACTCATTAATGTAATTCTCACCAGTGAGGGACATAGCTCTCTATCACAAGTGGGATGTTAACAAAATGTGAACAATAATAATAATTTTAAAAAATCAGTAAACATTTCAGCTACTGTGCTGTTGCTATAAGCTTATTGAGTTTTCTAACGGCCTTGAAATGTGGTGGCAAGAGACTGTGACAAGTTTTCAGGAGTGGGATGTGCAGACTCTTGCCTATGCAGCAATAACCAGTGAAACACATGGTGTCGTACTACACCACACTCTGCCCTCACATATGCTATTCTCACTTTTGCCAGGATGTCCAAGCCCACGGGGGCGATGTGGAGCCCATGAGGAGCAGAAACAAAACAACATTTCATTGCTTCAGCCGTGAGAAGATTCCCCTCCCAAAGCACCCTGGGTCACATCCTTGCAGGTCATGCCGTCCCTCTCCATTCCAGTCCTGACCCCCAGAAAAAGAAAAAAAAAAAAACATGACTATCCCTGAGGCGAGGACGAGAGGGAATTCTGGCAAGCCGGCGCTAGCTCTGAGGCATATGCGTTCACTCATCTGTTGCTCTCTGCTGGCTTCCTAAAGCCCCCTGCCTTGTGCGAGCGAACCATCTGGTGCCTCACCAAGCCTTGGTGGCAGGAGAAAACCTGCTGCGCTGCTATTGTGGTCCTGCCTTCTTCACTTGGCAGGGGACCGGAGTCCAGGCCTCTGGTCAACACAGCCTCAGAGAATTAAGCAATGACTGGATACCAATGGCCTCCCTAACCCAAAGCCTTGAGACCTCAATGGCTTGACTGGTAATCAGTCAATCATGATGTCAATTTATGCCAGTTGAAGTCTTTGAGGGTTCAGAGTTTAGGGCATAGGAAATGCAATGGGATTCAGTTGCTTAAACATTTCAGGGGGACAGGAAGTCATGGGTAACCATCTATTTTGATCTTGGAGGGTGAGCGCCTCATGTTTCCCGAGGGGTGAGGCTGAAAAGCTCTGACTCAGTCCACCCTCCTTTCATCTCCATGGCAGGCTCTCAACCACACTCACACCTGCCACAGTGCTCTCAACTTCCTTGCTAGAAGCCTCTCAGGCATCATACAAATCTGAAAGGGAAGTCTTTAACATCTTACAATAACTAAACCAATCGGACACTGGCAAGATATGCAATGCCCCAACATAAAACATCAGATTCTACAATATTACAGTACATACTATAATATCATATTAGATAACTAACATCAATCAGATATAGATGACTGAGGAAAACAAGGTGGTTAATCCACTTTATGTATTTAGATATGATAGAAAACTAGTCAGGGAAATTTTAGAATGCACTTATAAGAGCAAGCGAGCCCCTGCCCCCACAAAAAGACCCATCAATCAAGCCGGAGAGTGCGCCTTTGTCCGGCAAGAACAATGGGACACATTCTGCTGCAACTTCTGTTCCTCCGTTACCACTAGAACACAGTGTCAGATTCGCCATGCCCCTGCCACTGTGGCATGGAAAGAATTGCCCAGTAAAAGCGGCAGCTGACCCAGCGAACTTGAACTCTTGACGTCCTCTCTGCCATGCGACTTGAGCCACCCTGAACGTGCAGAGGTCAAGGCTTAAGTCCAAAAAAAAGAGCAATTCATTAGCATACATCACAAAGAAAGCACTGCCAGATTCCCGATCGAGTTAAATCACAAGTGTTAAAAAGGGACAAAGAGGCTTTGAGGGGAAAGCATGAACGCCATTGTTTTGACAAGCACTACACGAGATCAGGAATTCATCAGTCCAGAAAAATTACTTCTCACCACGGGGTTCCATCATCGTCTTTTATCTAATCCATTAAGAAAAGCACAGTTGAGCATTACAGGCAGTACAAATAACTGCCAAAATTCTACATCCTTGACTAGCCAGGGCCATTGACCACATCGACATTACATAAATGTGATAACTGAGATAACCCAATTGCAAGACCACACACACCACAAATTACTATCAAATGATTATAGTTTTGAGTAGTACACAAACAGCAAATTAATCACCAGACAGGCAACTTCACATCACCATGCAAGCCACAGCCACTGACAATACAGCTAATATCAGGCCTTCCAGATACATTTCTCAACAAACAACAAAGAGCCATAAGTACAACACTGGTTTGAGAGAGTACAGCTCTGGCACAAGTTTGCACCTACCTGAGGGCACATCCTACTCTCTGTACTAAATACACGAGAAATTCTATTTGCAGACAAGGTGCTGAGTAGATGCAGGGAACGAAAACTAAAACTGGATGATGACATTTTGTTGTCTATGGTATGTGTGGCAACCAACCTTGACAAAATCATAAATCGTTATAAATTATTTTCTAAGCTTTAAGAAAGATTTATTAACATCATTAAGATCATTTTATCAATGACGACTTGATGATGACTCATTTAAAGTTTGTAAATAGAGAGGACAACACAATAATAGCTAGCAATCCCCAGATCACTAATGTCAGTGGATTTTTTCACTAAGATGACAAGGTAAACAGTATGACTGTCTTGGCATTATCTATCATTCCTGAGATTTAATAGATGTTGTAGTAGATTAAACACCTAAACACACTAATCTGCACATGAGAAACTTTAAAATGGCATCAGATATCCCCAACACTGACAGCTGTGTAAAATGGAACACGTCCTTCTATTGGAACAATTTAGCTAAAAATAAACCTGTTCATACATTAGATTACATGAGCCCTTCAGATCTAGGTTTCCAGTGTCACAGTTTCTCTAAAAGCCTTTCTCTGCTGTCCCCTACTTGTTGCCAGTATGAAGATGGCCTCTGTGTCAAAATCAAAGCAGACCGAAAGAAAACACGGGCCCTTTGATGGAGAGGATACAAACCTCAGGTGAAAAAGAGGCAGGCAAGAAAGTCTTTCCAAATTCAAATCATACACATTCAACCTTATTCGTGTATAGTGTGTTCAAGTGGCCAAACAGAGACACACATCACATCTCATTTATCATTTCTGACTGCATAAGATGAGAAGCCTAGCACTACAAGTCCAATAGTCACTGCATTATGTCCACATTGCTACCCAAGCAACCACAAACGACATTCATGTATTTAGACGTAATTTTTGCTGAACGCATGTCAGCTTGGATAACTCCATTGACACTTGTGCAGCAGGGTGATAAAAAGGAGACAGAGAGAGAGAGAGAAAGAGAGGAAGAGAAATTTGTGTTGAAATAACCCAAAGGGAGCACACCCAATTTTGTTATCTGACTAGCCTTTATTCAAAAGGTGGGTTTGACATTATTACGAATGAACCCAAATTACATTTGAGCAGACTTGGTACCTCCTTGGGGAATTCATGTCCCAATTTCAAATGAGGAAAAAGAGAGGCAAGCCCTGTCTTTAATAGCTAGCGTATAAAGCCGAATGGAAAAATAACTGAAACTACTTGCAACAACAGAATCTGATTTACAAACTGAGGCAGAGAATCCAAGGTGTGGACATGCACTTGCTAAGGTTGTTTTTTTTTTTGGATGCATTTTCCCCTTCACAGTGTCTTCAGCAAAGCTATCCTCCAGTGGTTCCTTAGCAACAAGCACACAGTAATAACATACTACTGATGCAGAATTTGCAGCTCAGCTGTGGAGGTGAGGCTGGACCTAAAACTTGCAGAACTACTGCTACATTCTGCAGAACTGCTCAAGAGACTAGCCCTGGAATAGCTATTCTACAGGTAATCCACTTATTCTATGTTTTGCCTTAGTGTTTTGTAAGATGTAATCTACAACCAAAAGATGTGGGTTATTTACATATCCAGGAAATGTCAAAGAGGCTTGTACAGTAACTCCTATACTGAGCACACACATGCCATGTAAAAAGGCCATGGCAAAATACCAGGGAACCTGTAAAACATATACAGAGGGAAAAGGGAAAGCATCTGGTTCAAAATTTATGTACAAGAGTAGTGAGTGCTCTCTTGTCAATAAATACAATTAATATCTAATATCATTGTTTCCATACCCCCTCAAAAGAACTGTATTTGCTATACAGATTTGGGCAATGTCTACCATTTAACATTCTGAGACAATGATCATCTCAATTAATATGGAGGAATAAAGAGGAATAAATCTTTGCTGACAAAGAACATCCTATGCACCTTTGACAGTGCAAGACGAGAATATTTAAGTGTGCAATACACCATTCATTTCAAAATGGCCGGCTCATATCCTGTTGTTCTGATGTTAGGTTTTAATGCCATCCCCTGTTAACTGAGGTATAGCACAAATTACATGTTTAAATCAAAGTAAAAGGTTGCCAATAACTGTTTTTTTTCCTCAGGCCTTCCCTATCACTCAAGCCAAATGTGTAATTGACCACTCTTAAACAGGAAAATGCTTCTGGCCTACGATAATTCCTCACAATAGGACAAACCAGAGCCATTTGCCTATTCAGTAGGAACAGGAAGCAATCAACTGATAAGAACAATGACTATTTGCAGCTTCAAACAGTCCTTACAAACAACAGCCCACTACTCCAGCACTCCATAACTGCATTTGTTATGACATGATTATTTCTCTAGGGTAGACACTAGTGTGACTTTTCACAACAAGTAAAATATTTGTCAAAAAGGAGACATGCAATGGCATCCAGGTGCTTTCATACTCATGGCAGACATGTAATACTGGTCAGTTCATGTTTGAGAGAAATACAGTACATCTTCGTGAATCAGGATCTACTACAACAAAATAATATATACACATTGTCTTTGTGGCAATCGATCAATCACATCTTCAATCAAAACATTTTCTTTAGCAAAACGGAGGGCAACACTAACTAATGAGGGCAAGGAAACTGTTCCCTATGGTTTTCCTGTGCCCCATCAGTCAGCATTAGCTGCTAGTTCGCAAATGTGGTCTGTGTTGAACCACATTTTCTTGCTTTTATCACTACAGACAACGCTCAGCAATCATGGACCACAGGACTATGGGTGATTCACTCTGCAATCACGGACCAAAGGACTATTGGTGATGCACTCTGCAATCACGGACCACAGGACTATTGGTGATTCACTCAGCAATCACGGACCACAGGACTATGGGTGATTCACTCCCATTTAACACTTAATACTCCTAGCTGAAGGACATGTGTTGGTGCGTTTGCTACTTGTTGGAATGACTTGTTGGAAGTGCTCCAGCCATGAGGCTGAAGATTGCTCTGCCACCAAACCCCACTACCACTGCATAATTTACCAAGCCAACCAGCACCTGAAGCCTGCCACCTCATTCTCTCAGGGGACACCTAATATTTCAACATTTCACAAACACTTCTAATCTATGCAGAACAGACTGATTAGTTTGTGTTAACAATCAGGTAAACACACACATTTTTCTTCATATTTGCAACCAAACACTAAACATGCATGCAACAATTGTGACTGATAATTAAAATTAAAAATATAACACACATCCTTGAATGTTGCAAACCAGGCCAGTGACAATGTATTACAGTATGAATGAGATAAGACTTTCGCAAACTGAATCTCTGTTGACAGTCATTTGTAGATGTCAGCCAAACAAAAAAGCAATCTTGACCGATAAAAAGTGAAAAGTGTAAAAATCTGGACAGAAACTTTGCTGTTGTATTATGAGTGCACAGAGCCACAAATATGCATTACAAATAAAGATCTAACCATCTCAAAAGGTCAAATTGAACCAAAAGGTAGTACTCATACTTGTGTTCATATTAAAAAAAATGTCCAATGATAAATTCACTGCTATGTCAAGTTATATGTCTCTGCTTTCACTAAGTAATGTCTCACCTAAGGTCTATTCTAGGACCATCCTTCTGTTTACACTTGAACTGCTGGTACATCAAGACTACTCAAACCAGGATTCTGACATCCCAAAACATTACATGACAGCTATCTGTCTAGCTAACTACTGCATCCAGGGCCATTCAAGTAGGAAGAGTCAGTAGCCTATGCAGTAACAATTAAAAAATTAAAATGAAATCCAACTGATATTTATGTTTGGAGTGAACTACATACAAATGAACCCTAAGGAGATCCTGAATCACTCTGATCAGTGTGGCCCAAAAAAAAACAACCATGTTAAAATCTAATACAGCAAACATTTGAGGAGTCCATCCCTCCAATGAGAGGTCTGGTCATTCCCTCTAATTATACTGGCACGAGGTTGAAAATTATTTGAATTTTGAAAGGGAGACATTCAACCTTTACAGTCTCCTCCAAGCCTTTCTTTCATACTCTTGCTAAAAATGGTTTAAATCCGATCAGATCAGATCTTAGAGGTTTCTAACTCGAATCTGGGATGGAGACAAGTTGGGCATTTTAAAAAAGCTTATAAAATCAGCAAGATTATTCCAACTCCACAACATACACCGTAGCATTTTTTATGTTCAACAGGCTTGGGAACGCCAGCACGCTATTTGTGTTTACTGATGGAGTGCAGTGCCATCAAGGTATAACATGACACTTCACTGCCATGGAAACCAGTCATCACTGGTGAATATGAAAGCATGTTGATAACCACACAGCTCTTGGCTTAATGACTGCATTATGATGCAAGGACTTCAATTAAAATTTTGAACTGCAACATTTCATAGAAAAAAAGGTGACACTTTAGTTTAAGTTTGTGCTTATTTTCATGGGTAGGAGTTTAGTTGGGTTCGAGTTTAGTTATCCATTGACCCTGACAGGGTTCAGAGCACTCAAATGAATCCAAAACATCCCTGTAGGCTGTTCTTCAGCTAACTAACACAGTCCAATAGTGAACAAGTATTACACCCTATAATCTGAGATCATGCCTTTTCAGCTTTGTTTCAGGTGCCAAACAACTGTGCCTTATGCATGTGGGCTGTTTTGTGAGCTTACGCACTCTAGTCAAACATTCTCTCCCACCTTCTACACCTTCATAATATCAGCCATGCCATTTGCCCATGTTATTGAAACTGTGGAGGGTGAAGAGGCCAATAGTGCTCGCCAATACAACAGGATCTCAGCAAACAGCTTCCATAATGATGCCTGCAGATACAGTCTATGTGGCAGCTGTGCTTCTGTTTGGACGCCAGTGATAGCCTGCTAAAGTGAAAGCTGATACCATTTCCCACTACGTGTTGAGCCATGAACTTCCTTACCAATGGAAGATTTCATTCATATCTTTCTTATAGGTTTATACATATGTCTTACAATATAGGCAATACAGTAATCTTATAACATTCACCTCAGATGTAGGATAAGGTTACATTATTACAATAAAAGCATGCGGTTTACGAAAACAATGTGGGCTACAATTTGGAAACAAAGCAGCCTTAGATAAAT
Organism: Tenualosa ilisha; assembly: GCA_015244755.2. Classification (NCBI taxonomy): domain Eukaryota; kingdom Metazoa; phylum Chordata; class Actinopteri; order Clupeiformes; family Clupeidae; genus Tenualosa; species Tenualosa ilisha. Next base: position 3,981,767 of record PYXC01000541.1, on the reverse strand, counting down.
AACACTAAATCAAATGTGGTAACAATGGTAGACATAAGGTACACATAATCGCCACTCCTTGTAGCCAGATTTTCTGTGATCTCTATGGTTTGTTACGTTTCTTCAAATGTTGTGGCCTGCCATGCTACACTGATACTATTGTTTTTAAGCCTAACGTTACAATTACTACCGACTGACACCAATTATATGCGGTAGCCTAACTGATGCCAGGAAATTTTCCATACTTACCCTCAATGGATATAACGTGTTCTCGAATCTGGTTCTGCAGGGCCAGGTCATCTATGCGCTCGATCAAGTCGTAAATTGCATAAATGTTCGGGTGGACGGACTCAAACCTATGGATTTCAGCCCTTATGGCAGCGGAGTTGGACAGGACGAACTGGGAGCCAGGCGGGCCGGATTGGGCAGCTGGGCCTGATACGGTTCCCGAGCCAAACTGACCCGCCCCTGAGCTTGCAGACGATCCGGATCCGAACTGGGCTGGAACAGACTGGGGCACCGGTACAGGAACAGGCGCTGGGACGGTGCCTGGGGTGGGCATGGCCGGCTGCGACTGCTGAGAGATACCGGAGACCGACACGGACACAGGGACACTCGACTGGAAATTCATCGCGCTGTGAACAAGAAACTCCTCGGAATCAAAAGATTGTTACCCGTTCAGATTTTCAGCAATACTCTGAAAGTCGAGAAAGGACAAAGAAGTCCGCTATTCACTGATCTACAACAGAGGATGTCCTTTGATGCATCAACAAAACCGCGGTTCTACCTCATATTATCAAGGCGTGATTTTGGACCATTTTCCCCACTACAATGGGGTCTTTAGCCGTATCCTACTGTTTACACTGGTTAGCTAGGCGAAATGTCTGTCAAATGGGCACTCCTTTCTGAGCTATCCGATCTGTTTCCTGATCAATTTAAATATTTTCAACTGCTTCCTTCCAGAAGCAGACAATGAGTCCAGCTAATGCAGCGCGCGTTGGTCCCATTGACTGAACGCAATGTTTCTGCATTAAAATCAAGACGCGTTTGAATCCCTCTTAGTCTAAGTGGTCCCTCCCCGGTCCCCTCCTCCGCATGCTGCAACGTCACACATCACGTAATTGGGTATCAGTTGGGGGGAGGGCGTAGTTCGATTGGATATCTGTGTGATGGAGAAAAGATGCAACGTGCACATTGTGATACCCAGTGATTATGCAACTATATACTTTAGTTTGTATCAACTTTACCGACTTGATGGGTCTGGGGTTACAGCATTGTCTCACAGCAAGGCGAGATGTGTTCACCGATCTAATGTATTCACTAATCTACCTCTGGTCTATTTACTTTCATTTTTATTTACTGTCATTCATATTATGAGCTGTCTCTCAACAGTAGTCTAGACCCGGTGCTTCTCTATCATGGGTGACACTGCAGTTAGTAATGTCAAAATTGCTGCCTGTATGTCCTCAAAGTAAATCATTAATGCCAATTCAAAATATGTTAAATTGGATTTAGTATACTGCATATGGAAACATTATTGAAGCTCTGTCAGCTGATGAGGAGACTTTTGTTTTGGTCTTAAACAATGAGTGTTTATTTGTGTTTATTGTATTTAACATTTTGTCCAAAGCAACTGACAGTACACACTGTAAAATGTTGAAAATGAGTTAATTGTACAGGACTTGAGCTAGATAGTCATCTTGAAAAACACATACCCCTTTTTACCTCATAACAAAATATAATGACAAAATATAAAGACTTCACTGGAAGAATATATTGTGCAATCACAACTCCCAACCTGTTTCACCAGAATGTTTTCATGATGACCTGATATGCTGCTTGTGTACTCGATTAGATCTATCTACCACGAGGTATGCCTTGTTTGTTCTTGTTCATCTGTGTTCTACCTAAATTCCGCTTCCTTGGCTTTCACAACATGGCCCTTTTGTAGCAGTAGGCTACTTGATTTTACTGACCTGGCATTATGCAAGTGTGTGACAAATTTGCATAGGAATCATTATTTGTCTCAGTTTTAAATGTTTCTAAAAGCATGAGAAATGCAGTGCCGTCATCTATATCAAGCTATAAATTAACAAAATCATTGTCCATATTACCAGCACTTCTCTTCCTTAACGCAAATAATGCCGTTTTTGATCCAGCTTTGAAATGTTCTCACCAGTTCACTGAAATGGCTGGCTTGTTCTTAGAATGCTGAAATCCACAAAATTAAGATGTGGACGTGAAATAAATAAAACACTATATGACAATCAAAGCTGTAGGATGTTCCATCAAATATATCTGACACAATATTGGAGAGAGCCAAGGCCCTTTATTTGAGCTGGTAAGGGTGTTATGTGGAAATCTGTTCCTTGACAGAAAATAGAGACACCTACTGGTTTTCCTATACAACACCCATTTTGCAGAGGCCTGGTGAATACCTCAGGATGACTACCGATGCTGTGCTGGGAAAGTCACTTTGGAAACGTGATGTGTTACAATTACAAGTTACCTAAAATGTTATCTAAAATGTAATGATAGTATAACTATTTCAATTAGTTTAAGAATGTAATGTAACTAATTACATTTGATTACTTTGGATTACTTCTCTACATTTTGAATTTATTTTCTCAACTGTCAACCATTTCCAGTTTTTGAAACCTGGCAGGGTTAACCGTACAGCATTACTTAATACTGACTGCTGTCAAAATCCCTTTAAACTCCTTCAACACAGTCACAGTAGAGTCGGACTTCTCAACACCTCAACAACGCTTTACTGTGAGATCATTCTGATCTCTAAATAGCACTGCCTGCTACACCTATATGACATTCAACATTTGGTGAACATCACTGGATAAGCAGTTCTGCTCAGCCTGCTCACTACAGCTAGTTTTTATTTCCTGTAAAGGGCTAGGCCAACATTGTAGTTTCTATCTGGAACTGCAGGCCTCTTCGGGAACTGCAGGTCAGGCTGCTTGTCAGCTGTAGATCTAGCAGTAAGTGGGTGGTGTTACCAATCCAAACATGATAGGAGTACCAATTAGACACATCAGAGTAGTGTCAGACTTTCAGCTGTAAATTGAAGATGTTGTGCACAAGAAACATGGCAAAACAAAGCTAATATTATTACATAGCCAATGTTTCAGCAGAAGATTTAGATGTAACTGAAATTGTAATCCTGAATATTTCCTGAAAGTAAGTAATTTAATTTCACATTTTCTCAAAGTAATGTAAATGCCTACTGTTACTTTAATTTAGTAATTAAATGATGTAATTTCCTTATATGAACATCCCCAATCATGTGTAGATGCCAATGACAATTGGAGCTCAAGGCCAGAAATCTGCCCCCCTGTAATATAAACACAGGGAAAGGCACACTAACGGACAACTGTGAGGCAACACACACATACAATTGCTTAGAGCAGGGCAAAATAATCTATTTTAGAGTTCAGACATTTACTTTAGTGCAGTGTTTTCAATTGTATTACCATGTTTTCTTTGCCATGAGAACAACTTCCTGAAAACAATTACTGCTGTTACAGCACTTTGTACATGAAAAAGGCTAAATAAATCAAATAAATCACTTTATATCCTTATGGTTGACACTTATTTGTCTTTTCTTCACATGAACATAACATTAAAAACACATTTTTAGCTGGTACAAAAACGTAGCATGATAAACAAATAAAGAATTACAGAAATTACTTCATAACAGCATCAAAGTAATCCACAAGCATTTTACCATAGATGCTTATGCAAAAAAAAGATTTGGCTAACACTTTCTGTATACCCAGTATTCATAAAGCATTATGCAGCCATTCATAAAAGGTTATTAAGTATTCATTAAGTTCATAACTAGTGTCATCAGTGTTCAAAACAGTTTATACATTCTCATGACTGTACTTATGAGACATGATAATGTTGTCTTGTAAGCCTTTATAACTTGAGTGGCACAAAGCATTATAAAGCCTAAATTTGTTAATTGTTCTTTTATATGTAATTCCTCATCCCAAATAATGAAGTCACAAGCGCTCAATTTGTACTCTAGGTAAAGTGAGACGAACACATAATTACTCATGAAAATCAATAAGGCACCATTACAAACAATAGGTAAAGTGATATGTTTTCCTAGTATCAAAAGGCCAATGAAGGTTTTAAGGCTTTGTGACAATTCAAGTAGTAAATGATTATATGATAACATTACAATGCCTTATGAGTATAGTCATGAGAACATATAACCAGTTATGTATACTAATTCCATAAAGTGTTATGAATGCCTTATAACCCTTTATGGATGCATTTACAATGCTTTATTAATACTGGGTTCATATAAAGTGTTATTAAGATTTGCTTGTAATGACTCTTTTATTGTATTGATTGTATTGAGCATTTGTTTATTTTTGTTTGTGGTCTTTCATGTTTGCTGCATGCGCAATTGGCCACTTCTGGTAGTTAAGATGTTAGGTCAACAAATGGCCTGCAGTCTGATGACACACCACAGAAGTGACCTAATGTTTTTAGAGAAGCTTGTAAATAAGACTGCACTTTTTAGAGCCGCCCATGGAAAAAGAGACTTTCCAAGTGCACAGCACTGACAGCAACCACAGGCTAATTTGTTTGGACAGCAAGTGCGGATTTCAAATGAACACAAATCGCTACTTCCAAAGACAGAACATCCCAAGGTAGTGCTGAATGCAATTGTTAAGAAAGATTTTAAGATTATGCAACACTAGGGGACGCTTTGATATTTTTGACTAAAGGACCCTTTATAATTTTGCTGTCAAAAGAAGCTATGCTCAAAGCAGTACAATAATTTGCTTCTCCACAGCAAACAATAGACAATAATGGCAAACATTATTCATGAATACTTTGAGATAATCACTTTCTAAATAAACAGTTGGGCAACATTTGTAACTACATTGTAGGCTATATGGATAAAGCCTTAAAAATAACAATAAAGCCTTAAAATAACACAATTTAAGATTTGTAAAAACAAAAATATAATATAATAAATGTAATATAATGCATGCTGTAGAAACTAGGCTACTGTATAGTGATTTCATGATCCAGTACAAATGAATATAAAATAACTCTGAGTCTTAACAGCAGATAGAGACACATGTTGCTGTGGGGTCAGTTTCAGTTTCAGCATCAGTAATGTGCAGACTTGTGGCCTACAGGCAGTTTAGATATTCAAGACATCAATCCTTTCATAGCTATTCAAATGCAAGCCCATTTTAGGGTCTGTATATCCATAAGGTTATATTTTAAGGCCTGTACACACATACATGTACATCTTATGGTGCTGGTCTTCTTGTCTTCTTGTAATCTTGTCTTCTATCAAAATCTACGATTGGAGGAAGAGCTTTCTGCTAGCTTCCGCCTCTCTTGTTGAATAATTTCCCTCCTTATATTTGTCAAGCGGACACTCTCAATACCTGTCTACACTTAAAACCTTCCTCTTTCCTGCTCCCCATAGTTAGGGATGGTGTACGGTGCATCAGCACACCTCATGGGTTTTATTGGGAAGGACTGCCTCTGCTGCTACCTCCAGACATGGGGTATGGTGGTCACCGACCATCCATGCAGTGGTATTGAGTTGCCATACATCATATCTTTGTTATGCTGCTATAGCCTGGTGCTGCCACAGACCTCTTGTGTCATGCCGTACAACTCTCTCTTTACATATATGCACTTACAATACAAATGACCTGTGAAGTGTGGATTACCTGGACTGGCCTAACTCATTTGCTCTCTCTGCCAACATATACTACAATCATCTCTGCTGAGTGTCTACCCTGCCTCTCACTGGTTGATCTTCCTGTCACCAACTCCTCCAGAGTGGACTGCGACCAACTTCACGGGAGGCCTTTGCCAAGACCGACTCTCCTTCCAAGAAGCCCTGCAACCGACCCCTTTGATGACGGCACTTGTCAAAATGGACTCAAACAAATGTTACACACATGATCGATCTCACTCCCTGACCTTAGCATTATGTCTAGCTGCTACTACGCTGTCCAGACAGAACTTTAGACAACCACCTATGGCTTGACTACCATATAATGTTGTGGGACAATATTTTGGAATTATTATGATGCTCAACCAAAACCATGGACAAATTGTAGTCTATCACTTATGGTAACTACTGAGTGTACTTTTCCTGCATGACCCCTGGCAGTTAGGTAGCCCCGTGAGCTCTGGATCTGCCCAAGGTGCTCTTGGGTTCTTCTTGTTAATGTCTGTAAAGTGCCACAAGATGATTCTATTGTAAATGTGCTGTATAAATATAATATTATTGAATTGAACAGCAATAAAAGTCTAGTCTGACCACCAATAATGGCAATACTGTCAGGCCTTTCGGGCGTTGCTACAAGTGATATGGCTGTGCCTTTGTGGCCTTCATGTTATAGAAGGAAGCTCTGGGCTCCATCACAAGCACTGAGTAAACTATATAGAACTATGCTGTGTATTGCAAATGGTAGAAATGTTTGGACAATGTTGATTGACAAATATTAAATATTGAGCCAAACATTGCAGCCTATTCGTAAACATCAACAAAAGATTATTTGGATAAATAGAACATCACCAGCAAAATGAATTTCTTACACCATCTAAGATTGCACATTGAGTCTGACACAGCTAGAAAAGGCTTTGGACAGTTCAACAGATTACAGCTGCCATGTAAAAATAGCTTAATTTGATCACTCTGACGTGTCTGTCAAAATTAGATTTCCGACTCATTAACGCTAGTGAAAATGGGGTCAATATGTAGGAGAGTGGAGCTCTGTCTGAGCACTCAACAAGATTGTATAAACCTTTTTTGCTCCTCAGACAGCACAAGCAGACAGCAATCAGTATTTGAGAATCATTAATCTACAAAAGCACTACCATATGTGTATACTTTATTTAATTGACTGACTTGTTGAGGGATGGTATTGGAGGTGGATTGAACTGACAAAAATGAACTGGTGGGTACTCCAGTATTGACAACAAACACAACAGACAGAGGCACTGAGGCACAGATAAACTTTTTTGAGCCATGAATTTCCGAGCTTAAAGAGGAAGTAACCAGGAGGAAAAAGGTGCGACATTTATTTTTTTGTTCCAGGTAACACAGTGTCAGTAGCATTGAACCCAGTATTCATAAAGCACTATAAATGCATTCATAAAGCCTTGTAACTCCTGACATGAGTGTTCATAACTACATTCTAATGACTGTACTCATAAGCAATTTTATTTCACTTAACAATGGGATTCTCATTTCTGATTGGCTGATGAGGTAAGAATTAACTTTGTATAACTGGCTACCTTTGAAGTATAACCACAAAATCTGAATCACTGTTCCATATCAATGTGCATATGAATAGTAACCATAACAACCGTACTAAAGTCTTTCACGCTGTACTTTTCCCCATTAATGGTAACTATAATATATATTTTCTGTAGTTCATGCACATGATTCCTAAATATAAAGAAAGTTATAGATAAAAAATTACATCCTAAATACAAATGGGAAGTAAGTAGGATAATGGCCTTCGAGGTGACCCGAGTTTCTACAAATGTCAGCTTATAACTCGTAACTATCACACAGACAACGAGCCATTCACGGCTGTGTCTAGAAAGCAGTGCTCCTCCATCGCAACACCCTATAACAGTCATTCAGACAACGCCGCTCAAACTACGTTGTTGCTGAGGCAGAGAGAAATACTATTGGATGAGATAACTTGGCCTATTTTGCCAACGTTACTACAAGATTGTGTGTTGCTTGAAGTCATTATAGTGAATTTTTATCAAATCTGCACTCATCTGCCATATAAGTAATTATTTTCCTCTAAACATTACTTATGTTCTGAAAATGTAAATTATTACCCAAATGTGAATGTGACTGCATTGAAATCATGCTTTGCTGTCAACACAGACAAGACCCAATGGCCTGTTACACAAAAGCACCCCAGGGACATAATGCATACAGCACACTTTTCAACAGACATAAAGGGCAATTATTGAGTTTAGCTAAAGAAGTAGCTTAAGAATAAAGAAACTTGGGACTTGAACCTGGGTCCACCAATTGTCCACCTCCCCATTATTTCCATCAAACTGGTCACCTTGTCAGCCGTTATCCCTTACATAGTATTATCATATAAGCCTTTGCAATTTTAAGTGTCACAAAGCATTATAAAGCTTCAATCTGTTAATTGTCCATTTATATGTTCTATTCCTCGTGCAAAATAATAAAGAGTTCTAAGTGCTCAATGCATACTGTAAGTAAAGTAAGATGAACACATAATTACTCATGAAAATCAATAAGGCACCATAACAGACAATAAGTAAAGTGGTATTTTCCCTAGTATCAAAAGTCCAAAGAAGCTTACAAGGCTTTGTGACACTTCAAGTTGTAAAGGCTTATATGATAATATTATAATGCCTAATGCCAGTCATGAAAATGTATAAACAGTTATGGATACTAGTGTCATTTCATTTCACTTTTCATTGGAATAATTAGTTCTGTCAAGCGCCATACGTGCCATTCAACAGTAAAGCTGTTGTGCAGATAAATATGTGTAGCTTGACACTTCTAATTCAATGTGGAGACAAAATGCATTTTCTTTGCCATGAGAAGTGAGCAAAATGACTATGAAGGGTAATGCTTCCATCTAGTGGCCACCTACAGAACTATCTCATCCACATTACCAAGAATTGTTATAAGGTCTTTCAGGCAACTTCTTTCACTTTTCTATTAACAGACAAAGGTAATAAAGCTGACTGTCACAATGTTTAAGGCCACGATGTGAATTGAAGTCAGTCTCCAATTTGTCAAAGTTTCTCAAACATTTTTTGTCATTCCACACTTGTCACTCATCTCCTCAGCAAAATAATAACATGAAAAGCTTGTATTTACAAACAGAATCCATGTTATATTTTCCTCCCACTCCCCTGCGCTGATCTAAACATATCTAGGTTGACATATTAATATCATGTGGCTATTTTGTTTTTAGTGTATGATCTCTATCATGAGAGGCATAAAAATAAAGGCATTACTAAAAATAGGTCTAAAAAAGACAAATTTCCTATTTGTCGCGTTTCACCTACCATGTCTCTATTCCTCTTTTGACAACAAAGGCTTGGACACAATGCTCCATTTTCCTGCAACTTGTAACCCACTGGTAGGAAACTTTGATGGAATTTCCTTTACTCTTTATTTTTCTCTCCTAATGAGAGTTTACAAATGGACAGCTAGGAACAGGCACACAACACACAACACAACTTTTAGCCTACAAGACCTGAGGCTTCTCTCTCTCTCTTGCTCTCAAGCTCTCTTTTACACACACATACCCACTTACACAAACACACACATACTGATTGACAATACTCGGTTTTCCTCCTTGGCCCTCCCTGGCCACCTCACCAGATGTCTGGAAAACGCCTTGTTTCCCGACTCCCACCCACCCTCTCACTCACTGACGGAGGTCTGGACACATGTGTGTGTGTGTGTGTGTCTGTCTGTCTGTCTGTCTGTCTGGTCACCATTGGGCATGGCACATGCACATACCCATACCCATTATGTTGGAAACAACTTGATGCTATAAACAGTGTCTTTTTCCTTCATGAGGTACAGCAGAATTTCATCCAGCTACATCTTTGTTGTGTACAGTAGATAGGCTAGAGCGTATGCAGTCCCTGTGCAGTCGACTCTTTGACCCATGCCTTTCTGTTTCCCTAATGACCTCTACTGGTTCACAGTACTAAAGAACAAAAATTCCAGGTCTGGGTTTTCGGGTCGGATCTGCCATGAATATTAAATTACTCGCTGGGATCATCTCAATTCACAGAATGGAAAAGGGCTCCAGGGGTAGTATTAATGAAATCAATAAATAATTTAACATATTCTTCATCCAGTATGGTGAGATTATTGCCAAGCTCTTCAGGCAGACCTTGTCCCCTGACTAAACATTCCAAGCCTGTAAATCTTTTCTGCTTTATTTTTCATTACTTAGCTGCTCTGACTAATGAGCAGTCTTTTTAATATTATCTCCAGGGCAACTTACTTTTGAGGATGCAAGACTTGCTAAGAATGACTTTCTAAAACATTTATTATCAGTTATGTAAGAGAATATCTCATGACTATAGGGAATAAACACATTGGCATAAAAATGCAACCGTGTGGAAAATGAGGAGGCAGGCTGTGGTGGAACTATGTGTCAAGTGACAATTGTGAACAACACACTGAATTCATTGCACAGTGTTAAAACACTAATCATCTTTTTTACATTCCAAACTTCCAAGGGGATATGTGTATAGTTTTGGATTAAAGTGGATTTACACCACTCTGTTCTCTACAGAACTTTTCGGTGTCCTGTATTAGTTACGCTCCACTCAAGGTGCAAATTGGGGTCATAAGAAACATGGTTTGTTATGAACCTTTTTCATACTAGCATAAAATGTAAAAATATTTTAAGCCCTATTAGAGGCTTGAATGTAGCCTGGTAGACAAGACTCCTATGCTTTGCAAAGATTCTGTATACTCTCGATAGGCATACATTTACTCTGCAGTGGGTGAGAACTTTGTTTAATCTTTAAAGGCACACCAGGCAAGCCTGCGATTTTTTGCGGAAGATACTTTTTTATAAATTAGCAACAACGGCATAAATTCTCACCAACACATTTGGATTTGTTTGCAAACTAAATAATAGGAACCAGTTATGCTGTCTGAAACAAACATGATTTCAGCTTCATTCAGTTTCAATTTCGTTTCAGCGGCTCAGCAATGAGAAGCTGCAAGTGCCTATGACTGCGATAGGAAATCGTTAGAGGGGCTGAGAGAGACTACATTCACCCCGTAATGAGCCATTTAACTATCAAAGTGACTATTAAGCTGGTAAAAACAGCATTAAATGTGGTCTGGTGTTGCTCTAAACCTACTGGTTCTGCTTTCAGTTTCTGTTTGCTAATTGGAGACAAATAAATAAATAAATTTGAAGCAAACCAAAACTTTTGAAGAGTTCCTGATGTTGTATTGTAGCAAAATGCAGTATTGAGTAGTGGGTAGTGCTAGCCTGGCAATTTAAATGAGTGATTCTGCCCCAAAGCTAGTCTATATTATATTTTTGTTCTTACTCAATACTGCACTGACTAATGTCATTTTGGTCTCAATAATTTACATCTGGAGAGAGGGATTGTCACCATATGCATCCTGTTTGCCATGGGAATGAACCTCATCAAGTCAGGGGAAAAGGAAACCAGAGGCCCACTTATGGATTCAGGGCAGCCAGCCATCAGGGGCTACATGGATGACCTCACAATTACATCATCCCATGTACAGGCAAGGTGGGTCTTATCGAAGCTGGATGAAACAGCAACCTGAGCGAGAATGATCTTTAAGCCAAGAAAATCAAAGAACTTAATCATCAAGAAGGGAAAAATCTTCTTCAAGTACAGTCTATCAATCCAAGGCAAGATCATGCCATCCATCAAGGACAATCCTATCAAGTATCTGGTGAAGTGGTATGGTGAGTCCCTAAGGGATCAGAATAACACCTGCAACACTGAGAAGCGAGCAGTGCACTGGCTGAAGAGCACTGGCAGATCAGGACTTTATAAGGTCCCACTAACAACAGTGGACGGAGTGGAGTGTAAGATCAACACCCACCTCAGAAGGTGGCTAGAGATCCCTCCAAGTTTTGCATCAGGTCAGGGCAATTAGGAGGAGTTCCGAGTTGCAAAATGTAGGGTGGTGATGACTTTCAGGGACTCAAGAGACATCAAAGTCAGAGAAGCTGACATCAGAACCAGGTCAGGGAGGAAATGGGAGGTAGCTGCATCTTTGACGAGAACCTTAGGTTCAAGGACATCGTAGGAGCACCATGCATAGGGAGGTAAGGATTGGGAATGCCCCACTACCAAAGGTGGGGAAAAGACAGGTTAGTGGAGAGAAGAGCCATGGTTCAGGCAGAATGAAGGGACCCAGAGGAAGAACGGAAAGCATAGGCTGTGGAGCTAGGATCCCAAGCAGCTTGGACCAGGTGGGAACTCCCCGAGAGGAAGTTGACATGGGCTGACCTTTGGAGGCTGGAGCCATTGCTAATATCCTTCAGGGCAGTCTATAATACCCTCCCCACCACTCCGAACAAAAATGGGGAATGAGAGACGTCACGCCACCTGGCATCACATTTGTCAAGGAGGGCGCCAAATCATCAATCTCCAAGAAGACCAGGCCAAGCCTCTTGCATTTAGCCCAAGCTTGGGAGCTTAGTTGGTTGTACACACCATCTTAAGACTAGACAAAGTGCTTTTCTCCACAGAAGGAAAGATCATCATCATCACCATCATCTGGTGGAGCTTACTGTGCCATGGGAGGAGGGGTGTGAAGAAGCATCTGAGAGAAAATCAGAACGTGACAAAGACCTGGTGCATCACTGCAGAGATAGAGGCTGGCAGACATGGTTGCATCCAGTTGAGGTGGGGTGCAGGGGCTTCCCAGCCCAATCAGTCTAGAGGCTGTTGTCAGCCATTGCGTTAACAGGGAGGGAGAGAAAGAAGGCAATGCAAAGGCTGGGGGAGATGGCAGAAAGAGCCTCTTGTTGGATTTGGAACAGAAGGGAGAAACTGAGCTGGCAGCCAGAGGAAAGTGAGTAGAGGAGAAACGTCCTAAGATGCAAGCAAACACTAGAATGCAAGTACATATATATATATTTTCATCCCTGAGGGAAATTCAACCTCTGAATTTTACACATCTGTGAGTTAGTGAGATACACACTAAGTGGTGGCAGTGGGCAGTATGCTGCTAATGCATCCAAGGGGGGGTTAGGTGCCGTGCTCAAGCGCACCTCAGCTATGGATGTGGCCAAAGAATATTACCCCTGCAAAAATGCTAATATTCTGAGGGGCAGGGCTTCTTGGGCATTGGTATTGGTGTAGAGACTTTGTTCACACTACTATCAAAATGTAATGCTATTCTGAGCTTTATTAGTGGCTTAAAATGGCGTTTTGGTTATGTTGTGTGCGTGGTGCAAGGCTGTGAACACAAAAGACGATCTAGCTCAACACAACCTCGGTCAATGTAATAAAACTCTCAAAGGGGTATTGAACTTGTTGTCATGGTGAAAACTGCCTGGTTTCAAATTTCTCCAAACTATCACTTCAATCTAAAAACAGTATAAATTGTTGCCTATAGTTTCCCTTTAGGAGATGTTGACTTGTTTTGTTTTTGTATACCTGGATGGTATCCTTCTGACTTTGTGCAGGATCATGTCATGTCAGAGAGGGTTCTTCTAAGGCTGCCTCAGAATAATTTGCATGTGAAATTTGGAGAAATTTGAGTGACCCACTAGCCAAACTTCCTTCTTGGGGTAGGCTACAGCTTTGGTCCTGTTGGCATGCAGTATGTCAAGACTAAGAGAAAGAGAACATCGACTATTTCAACATCACAGGTAGACATTTTTAGGATTTGCAAACAAATACATTTTGAGAACTAATGTGCTAGACTATTCTATCAAAGGGATCTCTGGCTAGTAAGACATCTTGGCCTTATAAGATTGACACTGGTGTCAGCTACATTTAATGTGATTTAAAAACACTCACAAAGTTTTTGATTAAAAAGTTTTTAATTAAAAGTTTAGAAAATCCTTCACTCGTAAACTGCCATTGTTGAAAGAAGTGACATCACCTGGTTGAATCTAATCATGTTGTTCCTGCACACAGACACCATCAATAGTAACCAGGTGATGTCACTTTTTACCCACAGAGCATTGAGATGTAAATGCAGTGGCAGTTTACAAGCTCTTCAAATATAGGGATTTTCTAAAAGCATTTTAAATGTTTTTAAAGCCTGTTAAATTTAGCTAATGCCAATGTCAGTCTTGTTAGGCCAACATGTCTTCCTAACCAGGGATTCTTTGATAATGTCTCTGTTTTTCAAAAACAACACAAAAAACAACACAAAAAACCTGCTAACCCTTGCTGCTGTGACAATACGCACAATGTCAAAGTTAACAATAACAGTTTGTGTCCAAGTCCAATTCCCGTATCACAATAAACAATATACCTCATACAAACTGTAAAGGCATTGCAAAACGATTAGGCTTATACAAAACAGCTTCCTTAAAGGCATACCAGGCAAGGCTGCATTTTTTTTTTTTTCCTCCGGAGCTCCCCCTACAGTTGCCAATTAAAAAAAAACATTACATACATTCTCACCAATCCATGTGGGTTTACAGACCAAAGAGTAGGAACCAGCAATGATAATTTTTCTTATTTTTGAGTTATGTCGACTGACAAGGTAATAAGTGCGATTTCAGTTTAAATTTTGTTGGCTCGCCATTTCAGCATGGTGCAAGTAGGCTGAGGTGGCTGAGAGAACCTTAATTCACCATGTAATGAGCAATTTAACCATCAAAGTGACTACCTAAAAATGTTGTCTGGTTTGCCACCACTTGGTTGAGCAGAAATTTGGCGGGAAAATATCAACAGCAGGACAACCAATAAAATGCTTAAAGAGTAAGCAGATGTGCTACAAGAAACATTAAATAATAAGACACAAATTGAACTGTATTTCCACACAATTTCTTTCACTGATAGAATTTAAAAGTTCTGCTGCCTAATACAGAAGGGGACAGACAACTTACTAAAACCAATAATTATATGCATTTTCCCGAAATATTATGAAATAGCCTGAGCCAGTAAATATCCTAGAGTTGACTTATTTTATTATTAGCTTACTTCCAAAATAAGGCTCTTATTGAAGCAGATTCGGCATGGCTTCACTCTCACTAACTTCAAAAACATGCCTTTGACTTCTATAGATAATTGTTGCTGGTAAGCAACAGTGAGAGACTAGCCTATGCTTTTTCTCCCTGCTGTACGAGAGGGAAATAGACTATAGTAGGCTACAGATTGACTGTTAACGTGACTTGTAATGACATAGCAGGATCTCCCAAACTGCAGAAATTAATCTCATATCGTTTGTGTAAATAGTCTTCAGTTTGCGTGAAAATCTTATATAGCACATACTTACAGCAGTGCCTTTCTGAGTTCATCTCTGCCCCGGTCATCAGTATTGAAAGGCCTACCTCTCACCGTCAGCTGAGCTCTCTATCTCTCTCTTCCTGGACTATATTTACATTAAGCGCGCTGAAGGGAAATGTGCATATTGAACCGTAGAAGGCATACTGTTCAGTTGGATATAAAACCGAGAACCATTGCATCTCTAGAGGAGTCTATGTAAAAAATGTAACGCAGGACTAATTTCTTGCTGGATTAGGCTACTTGATTGTACCTAAATTCAGCAGGCTATATGTTCTCATGCTTATCTTATAGCCTATGGTTTGTCATTTGTTGCCTAAGAGTTCGTGAACTACTGAACCAAGAAAACTAGGTGTGTGATGGACGCATAGTTGCAGAAAGTTGTAAGAAATTTAATGTAGCCTACTGCACATTCAAAGTTTATCACAGCAACGAGTGACTAGCGTCATTGGAAAGTTTGCAAACACTTTAACTGAGATGAACAAATGTTAATGTACATGCAGGCTAGAGATAGGACAATTTTTTTTGCATGAGAAATTAAAGGCATGAAGGTGTGTGATTGTAATCAAATGCATGTGTCTCACGCTCTTTGTGTGACAACTGGTAGCCCTGTGTGTGTCTCCATATAAAGGGCTGGCCAGAACGGACAATCTCCTGGAACGTTCTCAGGGGCCAAACGAGTACCAGCAGCAGGGTATATACTCAGAAAGGCCTAGTAAAGCTGTTGGGTGGGGATGGAGGCACTCATTGATGATTGTTTGTAATTCAAGGGGGTATGACATCAATGAACATCAACATTAGCAAGCGGTATGTACATATCTTTTAAAGTTTTAATCACCCAACTTGAGTATAGTATATTCTGTCGAATATCCAACGTGAAATTAACTTCAGTTTGGAGAAAAAAAATAAGACAAGCTAAATTGTCTAAATTATCGAAATTTTGCTTGTAAGCTACGAACTATCAAGGAAATGGCATTAAAAATGTCATTACAGCGAGACAACCAATAAGATACCAGTTAAAAAAAAAAAAAAAACATGACCCTCTCTAAGGAGAAATTAAACATATCGGAGTTAAGGGATAGAACCCCAAATGGATATGGTTGGTTGTTGCTGCTTTGACTGCTCTGATTGGTTGAATTATAGAGGGTTAGGTGTCATTTCCTGGCCACACATCTGAGGCACTGTGTCAAAAACCGAAGACCAAAAACGGCCTGATTGGAAAGAGAAAAATATATGGGAGGTAGATGCAATGAGACATCTTTGACAGGTGGGATCTGTGTCAGGATAGATTTTGGTGAGTTTGCTTCTGCAGAGGTGCAGACGGTGTAGGACTCTAAACTGAAGTAGCCCATGTCTTATGCACACGAGACGATTTATGAACTCTCTCAATCACTGCTTCCCAAATTTAATCAGAAATGGCAAACTGTAATTCATTTTCCCATGCACATTTAACATGACAGAGATGGACTGGAAGTTTCTTGAATCATATTGTAAAGTTTGGAAACACACCCTGGCAAGAAAGGATCAAGGGATAAGTAACTGTACAGTGCTGCTAGTTGGGGCTAATGGAAAGGATTGGAAATGTTTTTGTGCAACATCTCTAATTTGTGGGTATCTAAAGAAGTGTGATCTTGGAACGTCGTATTCTTTGACCATAAATGCAGGTAGGTGCTTTTATAGATAAAATCTATTACTGCAGAAATACATAGACATGTTAATGGCTTTTCCCTTGTTGCTGTATTTGGACAAATCAAAAGTAAGTATAGAAAATGTGATTTCAATTACATTTTGCCGATGTCATTGTAGAGGTCTGCTTCTCTAGCCATACAGGTTGATTGGCTAAACGTAATTGAAACCACACCCACATTTCCATCCTGAAAAAGCCTATGGAAACTAACAATCTGCTTTTGAATAACTGCTGCTGTCCAGCACAGTAGGTGACAGAGAAGTCCGAGACGCAGACATTTTTGCCTGCACACTTTTCTCATCTATTCCTTAACATTACCTGTTAAGAATGACTGACGATTTTTGCTAACCTAGAGCCAACGTATGCTACTCTCTGCGCTGGCTTTGCACATCACTCTCTCTCGTGCACAAGGGTTTCATGGCAACTGTAAAGCTTTACAGTTTATATCTGTACTAAATAACAATTACATACCTTAAAATTGCACTTTGGATAAGTTGCTAAGTAATTTATTGTTACTACATCTGTGCATGTTTTGTTATTTGATTCATGCAAACTGAGTCTTAAGCTCAATATATACTCCTCCCACTCAATACACAGACATGCAAGCCTGCATGCAGACATGCAGACCCTCTCCAACACGCTATTGGAGGGCTGACAGATATCTCCCCAATTTTCCAACTATATGTCAAAATGATGCAGATCCCACGGAGAGAGGGAGCGCGTGATTGGTTGGCTCGCTTTGTTTTGGCGTCTTGCTACCCAGAGTAGCAACATGCTAGTTCACAGTGCAAGCTTGGTACATAATCTGACATATTTTTGGATACAGCGGAAGGATTTCCCGATTATACTGGGCCTATTTTTCAATAAAATTTTGACATCAGCACTTTGTCAGTAGATATTACTTTGTAGGCAGGCATGTGAGAAGTTCACAAGCTAATAGAACAATTGGCTGGCAGAAAACTTGCAATTTGCTCATAAATAACGTAAACAACTTGGCTATTGAAAAGTGCTATGTCTCTATTAGCAACATTAACAAAATCATAAAAAGACAAAGCCAAATGACTTTTTAAGCATTGTAGCATTATATGTGGGTAGACTAGTGCCACTCCAACTAGTGTCTGGTGGTGTGTGTTGGTGTACACAGTACACAGCCACATGTTGTAGAACTGTGAAAGGTTAACCTCTCTGTGAATACAACTGCGGGTCTGCGTATTGAAGGTGTTGCATGCATAAATTAGGCTTTACCGTTGTCATGCAGCCCTCTCCAGAAATGTGCAAAGCCAGCACAGTGACTAGAAGCATATGTTAGCTCTAGGTTAGCAAAGATGGTTAATCAAGCGCTCCTTGATTAAGCGCTCCTAAGCATTGTGTTTAAATTACTTTAAATGTCAGTTATTTCATTATGTATGACTCTAACATACCTGGACTCCCAAAGTCTGACGGAACACTATCAAGAAAGTATGATAAATCTCCTTTCTGTGCGACAGAAAAGCTGTCGCTGATTTCTGTCATCACTCTTAGCATCGTCACATATAAAAGTTTCTTACGAGGCAATAACATGACACAAGAAATAATAGAGCAGATATGCATTGTGTTTTCTCCGGTGTTCAGCAATGCCAAAATCAAAGTAAAGGGTGGGCCACATTTAAAGTTATTTGATTTTGACGTGATGCTAAAAGGAAAGCCAGACAATGAAATGCTAATGGCTCCAGAGCCCTTTCCAGGTGTACCCAGCCAGGAACAACCTCCATGAGTGTTTTACCGCCTTGACTGAGCCTGACAGCAGCGGTTATTCAAAAAACAATTGTTAGTTTCCATAGGCTTTTTTGGGATGGAAACGTGGGCGGGGTTTCAATTACGTTTTGCCGATGTCACTTCGGAGGTCTATGGCTCTGCTCTGGACCCACCCATCATAATGTTGCGGTCATGCGCCCTAGCTTGTCCCACAGTGCATCTCGCTGCGCAGTGACGAAGACGACAACAACAAAACACAGCAGCGTTAGCCTGCTGTTGGAATAACATTAACGTTAGCTTATGTTACACAACTCCAAGGGAAGGGTCGATGTCAGCAGGAATACTCATTAATCAGTAAATAGCAGTATACAAAAGGAACAATATGAGTTGTGTTATTAAAAATGACACATACCTGCCTTGAATCAAGGCTGTATGTTGGTGTAGATGTGTAAATATTGAGCAAGCGAAGCTGCTAAAACGATAATTCTCCTGCGAGGTGCCTGCTAGCCTTTATGCATAACGGCAGTTAGCTATCTCAACCCTATCAGTAAGCTAGACGAAGTTGTGCTAGCTCGTTAAAGCAGAGGATGCAAATTATCAAACGAAGGTAAGAGCAACAAAAAATCCGTGATCAAGTGTTCATCGATATTTAAGTATTTTAATGTTAACTTGTTAGTCCTCCGGAAAACGGAGATAAATGTTGCTAGCTAGCATCAACCTACTCTGGTTGCGAACGGCACCTTTGCTGACAGATATTGTGCTGTATTGACGTCCACCAGCTGCTCTGCCATGGATCTGCTGCTCGGCTGCTAGCTGGTTGTTTTTTGGAAGGTTAGAACGTTAGCTCAGTCAGCTTTTACTTTATCTTGTGTAATATCCCTCCTCAGTCAGCCTTTACTTTATCTTGTGTAATATGCCTCTGTTGGGGGTTATAGACTGGTGTCGGATTTACCGTTGATTGGTGGAAGTATTAAAATGTTACTCGTTATCTTTAAATGTGCTAGCTAGTTGTTCAATCAGCTAACTTTAACATAAAACCAGCTGTCTTGCGTTATACTTGATATGATAGCTACCTAACTGCTAACTGGCTAATTAGTTCATCGTACGGGATACGTCTGGGCCACAGCAAGGCACTTAAACAAAGACGTGACATGAAGACATCACGCACCCCGTTGTCGTCAGTAATACCAGACTAATCGGGCATAAACAGCTACTTATAAGCTTTTTCTGTTGTTTATAACATTAGACTGCCCATGTGTTTGACATGATGCAATCCATTGCATTGGCAGCTAACGTAAACGCCGAAGTTACTGGATCCCAGGCCGTTGTAAATTCACTAGCTAGCCTGTGAAAGTGAGGCCTAGTACTTTACATTTCTGCTATGATGAGCGAAACCTTGCTCTGTTGGCAATTATCAACATCAGTTTTATCGACTTTAGTGCGGCTGTTTCGGGTTTTTTTGAATACTGTTTGACTTAAATTTTACATAGAGCCTTAGTTGAATCTCCAATAAAGACACCCAAGCTTCAGGGACACAAGCAAGCTTGTAGTGCCTACTCTGTTTGTATTCCAAGGTGAAAACAGCAGGCTTGGCTGACGTCCATGGTATGTTTACAAAGCATGTATGATAGCTAGCTGTGCTGTGGCTAATTGCTACATTAGCTAGCTAGCTCCCAACATGACTCAGCCTGAATATTCTGTCGCTGACTTCTGGAGAATCGTGTGTTATTAAGCGCAGATGTCCTATTTTACTGTCGAAGGAATCGTGTAGTTGTGTGTGTGATGCGTTTCAGCTGGTTATGTTCAGCCAGGTGACGTCTTGAACTATTTCAGTGGTGTCTGTCACAGCTAAACCACAGCTAACGTTGGACACCAAAGTAGTCCTCGCCTTACAATGTGTCGTTCTTTCTAAGATGTTAAGTGGCAACATGGTGAAATTGTATGGAGAATTCATACCTAATAATCACAGGTGAAAAGTGAACTTATCGACTGCTTTTTGCTCATCAGGTATGCAGAGGGATTTTAACAGCAGACATTGATGTTCAGCTGAGGTGAACATCTGCTTTTGATGTCAAGACTACATTGGCAGCAAGTTAAGGTAGGGTAATAACTTCTGGAAGCAATTGAATTGAAGGGACTTTGGAATTATTTTTCAGAAAATGATTACCACATTGTATAATTAAAAGTACCTATAGTTATTTGTCTA
This sequence comes from Tenualosa ilisha, assembly GCA_015244755.2. Classification (NCBI taxonomy): domain Eukaryota; kingdom Metazoa; phylum Chordata; class Actinopteri; order Clupeiformes; family Clupeidae; genus Tenualosa; species Tenualosa ilisha. The sequence continues at coordinate 3,961,146 of PYXC01000541.1, read as the reverse complement.
ACTAGATTGTTTTATTCCACAGGACTAAATGAACCAGGAAGCCAGAACTACAGAGTTTCGGAGAATTCAACATGAAGTTGTATGTGTTCCAAGTCAACAATGGAAGCACACTTACATTTGATACTGAACTTGCTGTCCAAACGTGAGTTTATTTACTGAGAGATAGTAATTACATGTATTTATAACATTTCATTGTCTGTGTTATACACAAATGTGAGATTAGAGGATGATAAATCTTGCCATTTTGTTAGATATACCAGTTAACATTCCAAGGAAATAATTTTCCTGTGTTTTCCAGTGTTTGGTCAAAGCAATAGGTCATTTAATTGTTACACACCAGTCCAAATGACTTTTTATTTTGAAAAAAATATTTACAGAATTCCAGGGAACAAAAATCTTAACTGTGTGTATGTTTTTACAGGGTGGCTGATCTCAAACATGCCATCCAGGTTAAATACAAGATCGCTACGCAGCACCAGGTCCTGGTGGTCAATGGAGGGGAGTGCATGGTTGCAGATCGACGAGTCTGCAGCTACAGTGCCGGCACTGTGAGTGCTTACACTAAGACTGTGTTTTGATCTCAAGGATCATGGATAATCTCATTCATATTTTGCCTGTCTGTTTTCTATGAGTAAGGGATCAGGACCTGCTGATGTTTGGTTTATTGTGGTGGTGTTGTTTGAGACATGGAATGTCAATGTAATTGTTAATTCGGACTGTATTTTGTTTTTTTGTCATGGCTTAGTGTAGTGATAGATTAACTGGCATGTGTCTTTGGGAAAGCACTAGTGAAGCTACTACTGCAGTACATTATTTTTATGTTTAAAAAGAAGAAAACACACCTCATATTTTCAGTTACGGATGTGAAATGTAAATAGGCATAATAGTATTAGAATTAATGGAATATACCTATTGCCCTGGTAAACTCTCTACAACTGGACATAATCATAAATATAGCCTATTAAGTATGGTGAAAAATGTTTCTAACTATTCACCCAGATGGACCTTGGTAATTTTCAAACCCTGGCTTGGCCCTGAATCTGCCTACTAATTTCACAGTGCGAAAGGGCAAACCACGACTGTACTTGCTTGGATGTATGGTTCGCAGTAATAGTCAATTAAGTTATTACATTTACATTTACATTTAGGCATTTAGCAGACGCTTTTATCCAAAGCGACTTACAAAAGAGGATAACATTCAAGCTACAACACAATGAACTAACAAGGAGTGCGTATTGCTAACATAGAATCTGCACTGTTTTAATTTGAAAGTGCAATAGTGTAACACAATGTAGAGAAATTAAATTATTAAGTGCATTTTCAAAGTTTACGCCAGGAGATATTCTTGGACGAGCTTAGTCTTCACGAGTTTCTTGAAGGTGGAGAGGGTATCAGTTGATCTGGTAGCACTTTGGAGGTCATTCCACCAGCGCGGAACCAGATATGAGAAAGTCTGGACTGACCTGCACAAGGTGTTGGCTGTTGGCAAGTTGGCATGTTTACAGTAGCCTGTTGGCTGATGAGGCTGTAATTGGAATACTTGACTAGAGCTATCCTTGAGGGGACAAATCAAATCACCCATATTTCGGGATGTCCCGGACAATTTGAGATGGTTGGCAACCCTTGATAGGTGTTGCTTTAAAACGCTCATTAATGATGGGTAAGGGCATGTGCACTGTCATTGACCCATAAATAACTAACAGGATTTTTGTCAAAAATGCTATTCGATAATCACTGAGAATATTATTCAAAAACCGACCCCACCCCCTCTGTGCATGTACGCGAAGTCACATGAGGACAGAAAGTGAGAGACAACAAGCGAATTTGTCAGCTATTAGGATTTGTAGCAAGTTAAACCGTTGATTAATCAAGGCAGTAGGCTGTCAGATGTGGACACATATTTTAGGCAAACACTAAAAGGGAGACAGCCTAAATGACAACAACATTTTAACACATTGGTTTTAACCATGAAAGCAAATGTTCACAGCCTTATTTTTGTTTTAAAAAAAAAACAAAACAAAGATTAGCATAGGCCTACCCATATGTTTGCAGTGACACAGCAGCTCAGTCTATTGACATAGTTCAGCTGCAGAGTGGAGAACAGTCGCTCTGATGGTACAGACGTTGCAGGAACACTAAAGTAGCTTACGCACTTGGCAATCTCTTCATTCCTGTCTGTCTTCATTCCTGTTCCATTTTTTCTGAGTTCCTTAAGTTATGGAGTGAAACGATAGTCTATAACTATTCGATTGTTGATGGTAGATTGAATATTTGACTATTTGAAAATTGAAAAAACTCATCCCTATACATAACCGTCACTGAAGAATACAGTAAAAGTAGACAGCCAGTCCGACTGAAATAAACTAACCCAGTACCAGGCAAGCTGAGCAGAAGCAACTGGTATTTAACAAACTGTTCATACCATTCTAAAAAAAACAAACAAATATGTTTGTTTTGTTGCAGAATTAGTTAATTATATGTCATTAGTGATGGACTGCATTTGAGGTGGTTACAAAGTTACAAAGTAGCATCAAATATGCACATGCAGCATAAAGCTGTTGTTTTTGGAATGACGTGTAGTCTGTTGTGCACCAGCATCTGTGATGATTTGACTCTCATGTTTTTAGGCATCCTTTTATCAAATGATAAAATAATTTGCCTGTTTTTAGTTTAATAATTTATGCTGAGGCAGCAGGCCAACTGTATCACTTGTCATCATGATTGGAAATACTGGACTTGTATGTATTAGTAGCCTTATTCTTTTGTAGTGCCACCATAACTGCCAGGTAAGCTACTTTCCCCATAGACATTAAGGCCTAGAATTTAGACAGCCTAATGTGAGTGACTGTATGAGTTGAATACACTGGGGGCTCTACAGATGGCAGCAGTGTTTCCTTTGTCCCTCTGGAGATGATTGGGCTGCCTTGCCAGATGCTTGGTATTAACCTTCCGTGGTAACTTCCTTGACAGTTGGTGGACACCATTACCTCAGTAAATGAGATGTATGAGTGTAGAAAACACCAAATTGAAATAGAATATACATGGGTTTACTTCAGGGTCAGGTTCTCTCTCCTCTGGTTAATGTATTATTGTGTATTTTGCTTATCATGCATAAAGAGCCCAGAGACTGTATCTGTATGAATATGAGGACAGGACCATTCAGACTAATTTACTGACATTTCCTCTTGCTGAAGAATGGATGCCAGTGATGGTCTTGTCACCAGTTTTCTCTGTTTTCATTTTCCTAAAAACACTTTTGTAAATAAAGTAATTTTCAGGGAATTTAGTGCACATTTTTTCTCTTGTTCTCTTTATATTCTCTGTATAATGTTTTATATAACGACAGCTTCTTTCTTTTTCTTTCTGGATAGGATACCAACCCAATCTTCCTGTTCAATAAGGAGATGATTTTATGTGACCGAGCTCCCACCATTCCGAAGACGACTTTTTCCATTGAAAATGAAATGGAACTGAAAGTGGAGGAGTCCCTTATGATGCCAGCAGTCTTTCACACCGTTGCCTCACGAACACAACTCGCAGTGGTGAGCTCTTTGTCCTACTGGCAAAGATGGAAAATTGTAGCTAACGTATTTTGAATTTGATCAAGACCTGCAGCAACAAATTTGTTTGATGTTGTAGTAATCGTGACATAGTTGATTAGTCAGTTTGATTAATTTCTTATAAAAACATAATTTTTTGATTTGGATTGAATCCCATTACTTTTGAGATTACTTTACTTATTACTTATTATGAAAATATTCCCCTAAGAAATTAAACATGTCCGTTCCCTACCTTCAGAAAATACCCTGCGTAAGGACTTGTGTCCAAGTCCAACTTTTGTTATGCTTTAATTTCACGGACTAACAAATAAATATATGAAAACATAGCATAAAAAGAAAAGTGTCAGGAACGGTGTAACCTACGTTAAACATTACAATAGCATAGCTAACCTCTACCTAAAAAACCTGACTGAATATTGTAAATTTCATTGTCATAAGATATCTCACAAAACACAACTACCATGATTCTAAAATTTATTATGAATGCTGAATTCAAATGTCTCCTTTGGCAGTGCATCAGCTTAAGTGGTGTTTATCTTCCATTGCTGAAACTTGTTTGCATTGAACTCTGGGAGAATTCTCATTCCCTTTCATTTTGAGTGAGGTTGTGGTGTTTGTAGGGCCAGGTAGCCCTAGCTCTTACTCCCAAAGAAAACTGGGACACCCCTTCACATCAAAAACAAGGGGAAGGGCTGAGAGGTAGAAATGGGATTCAGCCTTGGTCTTACTACTGTTGATCAGTTATACACATAGTCACCTAATGTGAATTATTTGTTTTGGTGTGTCAAAATATATTGTTCAACCGACAGCTCAGTATATTTTCATGTTGTGCTGTTTTCAAAGGAAATGTATGAAGTTGCCAAGAAGCTCTGTTCTTTCTGTGAGCGCCTGGTTCATGATGAACATCTGCAACACCAAGGCTGGGCTGCCATCATGGCCAACCTGGATGACTGCACTCTGTCCTATCAAAAGCTACTTTCAAAGTTTGACACAGCTTACATTAACTATCAGCAAGACTTTGAGGACATCAAACTCAAACTTACCAAGTAATTGATGATATGCCACAATATCCTCTAGAATATTTTCATGTGATGTTCATGACTACCTGGAATAAAACCCACCTCTATCACCCACACCCACACACACACACACACACACACACACATATATAAAAACAAAAAGTGTACTGTCAATGGTATTCAGATATATTTGATATATATCTGATAGAGATGGACTCTAAAAAACCTAAAAAATGTTGTATATTGTTCTGTAGACTAGGAACGGCAGTGTCAGTCATGGCAAAGATTCCTCTACTGGAGTGCTTGACCCGCCACAGCTACCGTGAGAGCCTTGAGAAGTCCAGCTCGCCTGAACAGAGGCGTGGTGACGAGGAGGAGGATGAGGACGAGGAGGATCGCTCTGCCCAGTCAGTCACGCCCTGTGCCGCAGACATGTTGAGGAAGAGTCACGAGCTGCCCCCACTCCTCTCTGCCGGCGCCACGAGTGGAGCTCCTCTCCAGGCAGCTGATGCCCCCCATGGCGACAGCAAGATGGCTAACAGCACTGAGCTAAAGGCGGCACTGCAAGAGGCGGACTCGCCCGAGAAAGGGACCGGTGTTGGACTCTCCTTCAACGTCACCCTTTTGGACTGGATTAATGTCCAGGACCGACCTAATGACGTAGAGTCGGTTGTGCGGAAGTGCTTTGATTCCATCAACAGGGTAAGAACCGTCCTTTTTTGTTTTGATGCTGGATGAACTGCAGAATTGTGGAATTATGGCCCGGATATCCGGGTCTGAGGCAGACCTGAGGTCATTCCCCGATCCTTCCCCAACTCTCTCACACTCATTTCCTGTCACACTACTGTCTTATCAGAATAAAGGCAAAAAGCCCCAACTGTGAAAAGGGAAAAGCCCTTTCTCCAAAGTAACCTAAAATGTTAAAAAAAGATAATCAGTAGCACTGCCTGCCTGCATATTTTTCCCTTCTTTATTTGAGAAAGTTGATCTTGTGTGAGTGGAATGGGAATTTTGAATGAAAAAAGTTCAGAGTAGCTCTGCTGTAATGCAAGAACACATCGTCCCCTTTATATAAATAGTAGACTTTACAAATTACTTTGTGTTATCAGTTAACCACGTATTGACTTATCCAGCCCGTGGAATTGGATTTTCAGCTTCCCTGTTACTTGAATAGCTTGAGCAGTTTGACCTTTTCAGAACCTTTTGAGAGGCCACAGTGGGGTAATGTTGGGCTGAAGCCCTGGTCTTATCATTCACCTGCAGATATCTGCACTGAAACTTGCCTCAGAAATGGGTTGGTCCCTCTCACACAGAAGAGTGCTATGAGAAGCAGATCAGTATTGCATACTTTACTTGGCAGGGTTTTGTAGATCTAAAAGTCACCAAATACTTAAGCTACACCTGTATCAACTGATTGTGTGTGTGTGCATGTGTGTGTGTGTGCGTGTGTTTGTTTTAAACCCTACAGTTGGATCCACGTATCATTCAGCCATTCTTAGGAGACTGTCAGGACACGATTGCCAAACTTGATAATCAGAACATGAAGGCCATCAAGGGACTTGAAGACAGACTGTATGCCCTTGACCAAATGATTGCAAGCTGTAAAAAGTTAGTCAATGAACAGAAGGAACTTGCTCAGGTAAGGAAATATGCTGTCAACTGCTTTGTGCTGCTACACTGCTTTGATCTCCATCAGTGTAACAGTCTCTGAAGGACATCGTATAGACTACCATGAATAAGTAATCTGGTCGGCTGAGAGTACCAATTGTTGCTTTTCTATGCAAAAGACAGAATCCCACGCTAGTGTGCCTGACATCACAGCCAGAGGGGGCTATTTCACAAAAGCAAAATTAATTAATTTGTCCTTTGACTAGTTAAAGTATTAGTCTATGAAACATAAACAAAATACTGAATATTCCCAAAGAACTTTGTGTGATTTGTCAAATGCAAGGTGTATTTGATTGTCAATCTATGGCAGTACCAGCAGGAAGATCTTGGACAGACAGGTAAATGCTGAAGTAGAAGCCAAGTATAAATTATTCACGTGTGAAAGGTATACCTCACTACCCTTAATTATCAGGCCCCTCTGAAAGCAACTCGCTTACATAGGGTCATGTGCTCTAGTGTGTGAATGTTTTCTGCCACTGATATCTATACACTGCTGGACTGTGCATCTATGGACTGGCTTTGGGACACATTTCTTCCTCTCAGCTCAGAACATTACAGTTAGCATAGCTACAAAAAAGTTATTACAGACTTCTGGACCTTGTGGGGTATGCATTTGTCGGTTTGCTATGTTAACAGACAAAAATAATAATGTAGTAACACTGCAGGTGGTCTGTTTTGACGTGGTCAAATGGCTAGACACCTGGGCCTGTTTTCCCAAAAGCACTGTAAGCCTTAGTAATTCATAAAATCCCTCCTAACAACATCTTATGGTTTTTGATTTCCCTAAAAACGCCATTGGTTAGAAATGTGGTAAAAATGCTCACTGATGTATGTGTATGCCATAGTGTTGCGCTGTATGAGGATGTTTGGGAAATAGGTGAAAAAAGCTGAATGAACGTTCTAAAAATTACTCGCAAAGAAAGTGCATGAGTGCACAAGCCATCGGTATTCTCAAGAATCAAGTACTCACTTGCAGTAGCCGCATTCAGCTGCTTTGCTACACTCCTTTAGGGGTACACAAGTATTGTCATTAAAGTTTTCTTCCTCACCCCCAGGGATTTCTGGCCAATCAGAAGAGGGCTGAAAACCTGAAGGACACCTCCGTGCTGCCTGACCTGTGTCTGAGTCATGCAAACCAGCTGATGATCATGCTGACTAACCACAGGAAGCTGCTGGATATCAAACAGAAGTGCACCACTGCCAAACAGGAACTTGCTAACAACTTACAAGTCCGTCTCAAGTAGGTTCACCACTTAAATCAGTCCAAATGTGTCAGATACACTTGAGTGTGGTATTATTCTGTAGGTTGGGGTGCTGTGTAGTGTTAAAGCAGAACTATGGAGTTTTAATCCAAAAGCTAGCCAGCCAGCTAATTACCTAAAAGGAATAATAAAAGCATAAGTTTGAAAACACCACTATTCTGATTCTGTCTCTATGGACACGCTAGTATAGAAGCTTGCCAATACAGCTGCTGCTGTCTGTTGGCAACACAGGGCCACATGCTATGTTGTAGTTTGAAATGAAAAGCTTTCTTTCATTTTTGTATGTTGTTTGTATGTTTTGTATGTTCCTACCACTCAAGCAGAGAACTGCAAAGAACATTATCATGGGTAGCTGCTTGAAACATGTCTTTATCAGTCTGTTACATGTCCACATACCATAGAGATAAGTGATGTGCGGGTCAAGGATTTTTAACACTCAAACCAACCCGACCCGTCATGACAGCCAACCTTCTCCGCCCAACCCGCAAAATTACACACTGATTTTTAACCCAACCCGATTCAACCCACTGAAATGGAGAGAGAAAATGAAAAAGAAACCAATGAGTCTACGTTGCGATTTGCGTTAGCCTAGAGAAAACACATGGTAACCTAGGCCTACTTATGAGAGGAATTTGCTCACCTTACACTGCTGTTTGGTTGCCTCAAATACATGATTGATAGCCCAGGCTACTCATGATGCTATTAAATCTTAGTTATCAATTATGGAATGACACAATGTTCCAAAAAGATGGTTTATTCTTGAAATATATAGGGAAACAAACAACTAAACATTTTAAACATGTGTAAACTTATGCACTTATTTCTTGCTCTCGATCTTGCTCATTCACACATACGTACACACAGACACGAGTGCACACACGCACACCCCCAAAATGCGCATGCAGGCACATCAATCAATAAAGCCTGAGATCTTCTGGACTTTTCATTTGGCCTGCAGAAGCTATACCATTGGCACAGTTGCCTGTGGCACATGCTGACCTTTTCACCAGTAGTATTTTGGCCTCTTGAATACCACAAAGAAGCTATCTTAGTTAGCAACTATAGTTTTGATAAACGGCCCCAAATCTATGTGGCTGAGGAGCTACATTATACGAATCAGCTAGCTTACTGAGGTGCTGGAAATAAAATATAGTAGGACTTTTCCCCCATGGAGCTTTTCAAGTCCTATCTTACTGGACGGTCGTTCAACGTATCGTGGCTAGGACAGACATCGGCACTTCACCAACTCACCACAGGAGTACCCCAAGGATCTGTGCTGGGGCCCCTTCTCTTCGCACTGTACATCACCTCGCTGGGCTCAATCATCCACTCCCATGGCTTCTCTTACCACTGCTATGCGGATGATACCCAGCTCTATCTGTCCTTTCCGCCGGACGACTCCACGGTGTCATCACGGATCTCGGACTGTCTCTCCGATATATCTGCATGGATGAAAGGACATCACCTCCAACTAAATCTCTCCAAAACTGAACTGCTGGTCCTCCCAGCCAAACAAGCCATACACCACGACATCGGTATCAAGATCGACTCCCTGTCTGTTCCTCCCACCAAAGTGGCAAGAAACCTAGGTGTCATGATCGATGACCAACTGACCTTTGCAGATCACGTTGCCTCTGTGGCTCGGTCGTGCCGTTTTTCCCTATTCAACATAAGGAAGATCAGGCCGTACCTAACCCAACATGCAACCCAGCTCCTGGTTCAGACCCTGGTTATCTCTCGTCTTGACTACTGCAATGTCCTCCTATCAGGCCTACCAGCCTGTGCAGTGAGACCGCTACAGATGATCCAGAATGCAGCTGCACGTCTGGTCTTTAACCAGCCAAAAAGGGCACATGTCACACCTCTGTTCATTGAACTTCACTGGCTGCCCTTGGCTGCTCGCATTAAATTCAAGGCACTTATGTTGGCCTACAGGGTGAATGATGGCTCTGCTCCCATCTACTTGAATTCTCTTCTGAAGCCCTATGTCACCCGACGACCACTACGCTCCTCTAAGGAACGTTTTCTAGCACGGCCAACACCTTGTGCAGGTCGGTCCAGACTCTTCTCATATCTGGTTCCACGCTGGTGGAATGACCTCCCAAGTGCTACCAGATCAACTGATACCCTCTCCACCTTCAAGAAACTCGTGAAGACTAAGCTCTTCCAAGAATATCTCCTGGTGTAAACTTTGAGAATGCACTTAATAATTTAATTCTCTACACTGTGTTACACTATTGCACTTTCAACTTAAAACAGCGCAGATTCTATGTTAGCAATATGCACTCCTTGTTAGTTCATTGTGTTGTAGCTTGAATGTTATCCTCTTTTGTAAGTCGCTTTGGATAAAAGCGTCTGCTAAATGCCTAAATGTAAATGTAATGTAAATGGAGCTGGACGTTTACCACGGGGCATCTGTGTGCTTGTTGTGTGTTGCAGATGGTGCTGCTACGTGATGCTGCATGCGGACCAGGACGGGGAGAAGCTGCAGGCGCTGCTGAGGCTGCTGACAGAGCTGCTGGAGAGAGTGCGTGTGGTAGAGGCGCTCAGCACCGTGCCCCAGATGTACTGCCTGGCCGTGGTGGAGGTGGTCAGAAGGAAGATGTTCATCAAACACTACAGAGCGGTCAGTGGCCACAGAGATAGAAGAGCTCTCCAACACAATACTGTATTTAATTGATCTGATTGAAGTGTTCCTGAGTGAGGTGAAGACTTAAAACTCCATAGACCAGGGGTCGGCAACCTTTTTGGCATTTACTCCCAATAAGAAATAGTCTTGATCGTTTGCTTGCCAATCAACAGGTCAATTGTTTTTAACTAGCCCACACATAATTGTAGCGTCCCATTCCCAAAATGAAAATACGTTGAATTCTGGCTATGCAAAGCAGGACTTTAGGACATGTTGAGGTCATTTAAAAAAATCAAAAATTATCATACCAAATTAATCATGAGTATGCATACTACAGGCTGACTTTCATAACGAGAGACGCAATCACTCATTTTGGGTTTGTGCTGGAGTTTTGATATAGGCAAGATGCTGCAACATGCTAACAACATTTTCACTGTGCTTTAATCATGATTCTCTCCTAATTAACAGTTAGGAATTGGGTACCCTGCCCATAAGTAGACGCATGTCTCTCTGTCTTTAAAAATGATTGCAAGCAGAAAACTTACTGAAAGGACAAAATCATTGCATTTTAATTGGTGGCGATTCTGTTCAAGTAGCCTACATTTAAAAAAAGTTCTTACCAAAATGAGTGATTTGGTTTGTTTGCCTCATGAACTGGTTAATATACCTCAATTCTGAAGATTCCACTTGTATATAAGTGGAATAATAAGCTTATTACAAATAGTTGAATACTTGAAATGATATGTTTGATTGACTTGTCATTTTGTGCTCCGTCTCAAAATAACGGTGGATGTTGGATAGATTCAGACAACACTTAAAGAATACATCAAGCACACAGTACTTCTGCCCATCTCCAAGAGGGATATGCCCAAGTACTCGAACCGTTGGGGCCTTTTTTGGGAACTTTTTTTGGTCAGTGGCAACCTGCGCAACCAGATGAAAGATGGTGCAGCTGCTGCTCTAGGACATGTATCAGGGAAAAATGTTTAAAGCCAGTAGGGTGCATTACTGTCTGTCACACAGCAGATGAGACAGCTGAAGTTTCTAATGTATAAAAACAAGAGCCGCGAACCCTCACTGGTGTGCCACTGTGAATCCCTCTGCATGCCAACTGCGACACGCGTGCCAGGTGTTGCCGACCCTTGCCGTAGACAGAAAGATGCAACTAACCGTCCATTGAAATGATCAAGCCTCAAACAACTCCATAGACTGATTATTAATAAGGCACAAACCTTGTTGAGAAGTTCAGTTTAATGTAGTGTTGTTTAATGTAGTGTTTGTACTCCCTTCCAACCAGTGGGCCAACGCACTTGTGAGGGATGGAAAACAATTCTATGAAGCTGAAAAAGCCAAAAGGGAAACCTTTGGGAAGTTATTCAGTAAGAGCCTTATTTAATCAATAGTCAATTCATGTCTGGTATATTGTCTTAATTGAACATATTATTCATAACTTGATGCGGTTTTGTTTTCTATTTTCCTTAAACCTTTCTGTGATTTCTTTCCCAGGGAAGTCATTTCTTAGAAATCGCTTATTTCGTGGACTTGATTCATGGCCTCCTTTGTCATTTTGTGTGAGTATTCATCGTAGTTGTACACATTTACATGTGTCAATAGTAGGGATGCACCGATCGGTATCGGTCCCGATATGAAAGAAAAAAAAAATAGCCAATTCATCGGCTGATCCGTTTCCTAAACTAAGTGACCCCAACAACCCAACAACACTACTGTGCTATAGTGTACTCAGCTGGCTTTCAAGACATGGTATAGCATGTCAGCTAGGTGCAGCTGTAAGGTATGAACACACAGATTTTCTATTGGTATGATAAGTGCTATTAATGATCACAAAGTTGAGGTTATGTACTGTAGGTTGTAATGAACAACCTGCAAATATTTACCTGAATGGTTCCTTTTAGTGAACATAGCTTATATTGACTCTGCTTGTGAGTAATGTAGCAGCCTGCTCAGCCGTTTTTTTGAGCAAAAGGATAATAAAAATTGCATATTGTAAGACACATCTCTCTTATAATCCATTGAAGACTGTTTAAATTGTGCGTGTTATATTTATTGTGTAATATTTATTTAAACTGATGCAGTAGAAAACATTATCAACATCTGCAGCACCCTACTGATTTCCACCAGCGCCTTATGTAGAAACTAATTTAGTTTCACCAAAGTCCTTTAGCTTTAGGCTCATGCCGAGAAATTTGAAGTGCCAGGCGCCTAATTAGACAGAGGCTCACAAACATCAAATACAAAGTAATGACCCTGGCACACACTTGGTTATTTTTAAATTATATTCTGAGGAACAATTTATTATATTTATGCCTGTTATTTTGCCCCATTTAGTGTTGGCTTTGGAAGTAATGCCAAGTTAGGAGAGTAGGGCAGTAAAAGCTGAGGATGATGAGCATATCTCCTCATTCAACGCGGATATCGGGTCACTATCAGGTGTCGACCAATATGCAAAACTCATGTATCGGAATTGGTATTGGAACTAAAAAAGTCAGATCGGTGCATCCCTAGTCCCTAGTCAATAGTTATTTATAGCAACAGGTGAACCAATGACTTACTATGATTGTGTTTTTTACTCTTTGACAGACTCGTAAGCCTCGCAAGTTTGACTTTGAGCTTCCAGACATCTCTCTTGAGGACCTCCAGTATCTAAAGTCCTGCTGTCCTGTTGAGGTTCAGCCTTTCCTCAGGTTGGACCATGCATTTTGATTCCCTTAATATTTTATGTTTCATTCCCTTAATTGGCTGCAGTGTCATTTATTTAAGCTCTTTAAGCTGCTATTTGTCTAAGAACACAAAATGTCATCACATGTAGATTAGTCAAAAAGTCTCCTCATAGCATCTGGAGAAGGGCAGTCATAATCTTGTCTTTGATGTTGTCTCCTGGGATTCCTCTTCCAGGGTTCCTACACTGTGTGACTTTGAGCCTTTAAACCAGCATGTTCAGATGCTTCATCAGCTGGTCCAGGCTGCACAAAGTGTAGATGAGATGTCTCAAACCATCACTGACTTACTAAGTGAACAAAAGGTGAGGTGCAACTAACTTTTTTTGGACTAATCCATCTGTCTACAAATCGGTATACTATGAAAAGGCTGGCACTTTACAACTGATGCAATGAATGTATGCATGGTTTGTAAATATTTCTCATACTGTTACGGTGGAAGCAAAGCCTATAAAAGTAAATAAAATGGTGTAGCATAGCCCTTCCCATTATAATCCATGGTCCTCTTTTCTCTGCTCTGCTCTGCTCTGCTATGTCCTTCTCAGGCCTCCTGCAGCCAGAGTGCACAAAGGTCCTTATCATTGACACCCCGATCGGAAAGCACAACAGGGACGACACCTACCTCCTCCAAAACACTATCCACTCTCAGCATCCAGCCGCCCAGCTGCCAGGCTCTGCTTGTGCCCGTGCCTCTGGAGGACCTGTCCCCCGACAGCATCGACGCCCACACCTTTGACTTCGAGACCATCGGCCACCCCAGCATGGACCCCGTCCTGCAGCCAGACTCCCTGGACCTGGACTCGTTGGCCGAGAGCCCCGAGTCGGACTTCATGTCTGCAGTGAATGAGTTTGTGATCGAGGAGAACCTGACATCGCCGAACCCCATCAGCGACCCCACCAGTCCGGATATGATGGTGGAGTCACTCTACTCTTCCGTCATCAACGCCATCGACAGCAAGCGCATCCAGGACACCACGACGCTGGAACGTGAGAACGCCCGCGTGACTGCGCTGCGACTCAGTGCCGACCGCTACCGGGCGGCAGCCGAGGAGTCCCAGAGCGGCTTGCGTAGCGTCCGGGACGACTTGCACCACTTCCGCGGCCTGGTCGCCCGTGAGCAGCGGGACTTCGGCTTCGCCCTTAAGACAGTGACGGTAGAGGTGCGTGACGTGGTCAGTCGCCTGCAGCTGTGCCACGAGGAAGAGGTGCGCGAGAGCCACCGCGCCGAGCTGGACGAGCAGAAGCGCGAGCACGAACGGCAGCTGCTGACGCTCACCGAGGAGCTGGAGGCCAACCGTGGCATTGTGCGCGACGTCCAGCGGGCCATGCTGGAACTGGAGGGCCGCATGGAGCGCAAGGAGAAAGAGATCGCCCAGCTGGAGGGCGAGAGAGAGCGGGCGTCCGAAGAGCTCCGCGCCTCCCACCAGCAGACCCTCCAGGAGCTGCAGCGCGAGCTCTCAGAGCGGGCCGAGGAGATCAAAGCCGCTCGGGCCTCCCGCGACGAGCTGGCAGGCCAGCTGAAATCGCTCCAACAGGATGCGGAGCGCACCCAGGAGTTGGCGCGGCAGGAAATGCGGGCAGCCGAGCAGGAGCGCCTGCGGGAGCTGGAGGAGGCCCTGGGCCAGCGGCACGGCGCCTCCCTGGAGGCCGAGCGGCGGCAGCAGCGGGACGCTCTGGAGCGTCAGGTGCGGGAGCACCAGGAGGCGCTAAAGGGCCAGCAGGAGCTCCACAGCCAGCAGCTGGAAGAGCGTGAAGGCCGACTCCGGGAGCTGGAGGCCCGGTTGCAGGAGCTGGCTGATGCCCGCTGCAAGCTGGAGGTGGAAATGGCGCTGAAGGAGGCCGAGACGGAGGATGCGCGGCTCCAGCACGAGGAGGCCCGCGCCCGGCGTGAGGAGGAGCTCCAGGCCCGCGTGGAGGCTCAAGCCGAGGAGCTGCGCCAGCAGGCCGAGAGCCTGGAGCAGAAGCTGCGGGAGCGGAGCGAGGAGCACGAGGTGGGCCTGGCCGAGCTGCGGGCACTCTTGCGGCGCGAGAAGGACCACTGCATCTCCGAGCTGGTGGAGCGGCACGAGGAGGAGCTGGGTGCCCTGCGGCAGGCAGTCGACGAGGCACGCCGCGAGACCGACGAGCGGCTGCAGGCACTAAGACTGGAGCTGAGCGAGCGGGCAGAGACTGAGCGGGCGGACGCCGAGGAGCGGGAGCAGCGGTTCCTGGCGCAGCTAGGCGACTTGCAGGCGGAGAACGCACTCCTGGGCGAGCAGTGTGAGCACAAGAAGCAGCGCGAGGCGGAGGAGAGGGACGAGGCCGTCCAGGCGGCGCTCGCCGATGCCTTAAGAGACTTTGAACTTCAGAAGGAGGAGGTGGAGAAGAGACTGTTAGAAAAAATTCAAGTACTTGAAACCCAGCTCCAAGAGAGACAGTCCTCCGACAGGTTAGTAAAACCAGCTTTAAGAGAGACAGTCCTCCGACAGGTTAGTAAAACCAGCTCTAAGAGAGACAACCCTCTGACGGGTTAGTAAAACCAGCTTCAAGAGAGTTTATCTTCTGACAGGTTCGTAAAACCACCAAGAGAGACAATGCTCTGACAGGTTAGTGAGCACTGGAAGAGTCATGATTTCAGTAGGAGATGCACAGAAGGAGTGCATGTCCACTTTATTGGTGAACAAATAGTGTATTAAACATTGGGGGCGAGGAGTATTTAGCTTATTATAGGCCAAGAAAGGACCCCTTATAGAAGCACTGTAAAATGGTGTATCTAATATAATCAACCCTAGGAAAACATTAGCATGTAAGATAGTCTTTTGTAACAAGTGCCGTTTGCAAAGCTAAATCATACAAGTAATAATTAGACAGACTAATGTTAGGATCAGTGTCATGCTTGCTTTATTACAGTCCTCTTCCTTTATTTGTTAAAAAAAGTTGAATATCCCTGTTTCAATACTAATAGTATAGCAATGGTGTCATGTATATCTTTATGTGTAATTTTAAAGTGTTCAAAATAATTCCAGTCATAGTCCTGCTCAGTGCTGTGGGTCGAAAGGAGAATAGCAGAGACCCATTGCTACCTGTTAATACAGGTCCTTTCTGTCTCAGCTATTTTTGCATGAGTGGCTAGACAATTGCAGGGCAAATAAGTGCACTATAAGCTGCCTTGGGATGAAAAGATGATTGCCCGCTTCAGTATGTAAAGGCCCATTGTGCCTCATTTGCTGCTTAGGCATGCTTAGTCTGTGTGTGTGTGTGTGTGTGTGTGTGTGTGGTGTGTGTGTGTACACATGAATGCATAAAAATCACATTAAGTCAAAAGCCAGGTCATCTATATTCCAAATGTGTCAACATGCGGTAATTTTTATCAGGAAATTACATCAGCATTTGTGTGCCTGTGTGTGTGTCTAATGGTTCTTGTTGGTTGTTTTTGTAGTCTGATGGTCCAATGGCCTGTTTCTTGTTCTTCCAGGGTGTCATTCTCAGAGGAACCATCGGAGGGCAGCAGAGGGCCGACGGCAGTGGCGGTGTCTCTGGACTCGGCTCTGCAGGAGCAACTCTACGAGAAGCTGAAGGAGGAGAACGCCGCCCTGCTGGCCAAACTGGAGCAGCTGGAGCACCGCAAGAACGAGGAGATGCAGAACCTGAAGACCTCACTTATAGCGGAACAGCAGGTGGGTTCACAGCACCTTCACGAGGGATCAGAGAAAGGGAAACATCAATGCAGCTGCAGTCTGTAGCTAAATCACTACCTTTACAGTCTTAGTGTCATTTTATAAAATATGTGTAAAATTGTTTGATTTTGTCAATTTCTGTAAATTGTCCTTTTAGAAAAAGTGAAGAAGATAAAAAGCAAAAGTCAGATTTAAATAGCCAGAATGGTCATGGCTGAAAGACATAATGTCATAAAAAGTGCTAACACTGTGCTGTATGGCTGAACATTCGAAGATTAGCCGACATGGTGCACTGCCATTTAGAGGGCCAGTTGATGGAGGTGATGATTTGTGTGTCTTTTCGCCAGACTAATTTCAACACGGTCCTGACGCGCGAGAAGCTCAAGAAGGAGCAGGTCGTCAACGAGCTGACAGAGAAGCTACGGAAAGTCACTCAGCAGCAAGAGAAAGACAAAGGTCAGTAGGGTCACAGTCCCTGACAACCAACTGCAGACAGGAAGCACAACACTGACCTGAGCCATGAGTTTAGTCTTTAGAGAGCACACACACCATGGAGCGAAACTCCAGAGACATATTCTTGGACATGAGTATCAGGTTTTGATGGTGTATTGAATCTGTCAACATTACATGAGGTGATGATGGTTGACTGTGGCTGACTACGGTGTGGAGATAATTGGTGGTTACAATTACAATGGTTAACTGTAAGCGCTGTGCTGCTGACAGGCCTGATCGAGACGCTGTCGGAGGACCGTGCCTCCATGCTGCAGGAGAAGAAGCACCTGGAGGAGGAGCTGAACCGGCTGCGTACCGGCCTCCTCATCTCCTCGGCCTTCTTCAGCCCCGCCACTGGCACCTCTGCCTCCTCCTCCTCTTCTGCAGCTGCAGCTGCCGCCACCGCCGCCTCCTCCTCCAGCCAGGCCCTCGTGGAACCCGCTGGTGCTGTGGGTGGGGAGATGCCCCTCATCCTCCAGGAGTCCGACCCCGAGAGGCTGGCCTCGGTCGCCTGTCTCCGTGACGACGAGAGGGTGGACTCCGCCGTGGATGCGAGCATGATGGCCACGCAGTAAGCAAAGCACCGTCCCCTCCACCCCATCCAACCCACCCCTCCCCGACTCACTGCCTTCCCCTAGCCAGAATTCCTGGCTGGAAGCTGGTCCAGTGAAAAGTGAAATAAAATGCTACTTTTTAATCATGATGCTCACATAGATTTATTCATTTGCAAATAAGGTACCGTTTCAGTCACCACCATCAAAAACAAAAGCACCATGAAAATTCTGTTGTATTTTTAAAAGCAAGCTACAAAAACTGGACAATACCTTCCCTAGGCTTTTGAAACGTGGACATTGCAGAATGCCGTATAAGTCTATCATGTTACATATATGAATCTCAACAGTTTGCATCTCATGTCTGAGATGCGTATTTTGGGTTACAAACATGACCCTGTTTGATCACAGGAATTTCTACCCTGCATTAGTTAGTGTTTCTACCTTTAGTCCCAGCACCGTCATTTACTGCCTGAGGTTTCTATATTTATAATATGAGTTTATATATATCAGTCATAAGGTCAATACACGCCCTTGTTTTTAGTTTCTTTAATTAACATACATGGTTAGCATGTGGTTAACATGTGGTCCATACACGGTTCAGACATGGAGTTTCTAGTACCATGAAGTATATTAAAATATCAGTCCCAAAGCTAAAGTAACCAATGAGGTAACTTGAAGAATGCATCTGTGTAGCGTGTAAAATATAGTTTTTTAATAAGCAGTGCACACAGGGATGTTTCAGATGAGGCAGTGTACGGTCAGAGAGGTCAGTCGGGCAGGTAGGTGAGATGCCGGAAATGTCCGAAAATGAGGACGGACAGATTGTCGACTATTTGAAGAAGCCGAATAACAGACAGAAACAGGGCGAGACAGAGAGGCAAGGATTACACAGTGTGAGTAACATGACCGTCTCATCACATTGTTTTTGTTGGGTGCAGCACTGCTCCTGTGAATGACTCTTTTTTCCCCGTTGTTTTGTTTCAGTGAGAATGCATTGCTCCTGTCAGAGGAGAAGCAGCGGATCCTTATATTAGAACGGGTAAGCTGAAGACCTGTCTGGTGCAGTGTCCCTGCGTTATCTCCAGCAGAGTGCTACGCTTTATTTTGCATGGTTCTAAATACTATTACAAGAAAGACGGGCTATAGAGTGGATATTTGGTAGGTTTATGAAGCTGTTAGAATTCCGCCGGTGGCATCTTGTGAATTACATGAATGTTTTTAATCATCTGAAATTACAAGTATTGCAGTGATATTTGTTATGTGACCCATAGTTGCATTGCCTGGAATCTAGGTGTGATATTTGTATTAATAAGTAATTATTATACTAGTTGTGAGTACCACAGCAGTCCTTAAAACTGGGTTTCATCTCTGTTTCTTAGACTCTCCACATGAAGGAGGAGGAGAACAAGAGGCTGAGTCAGAGACTGGTAAACACATGAATTTTTATATCTTCATAACAAATCACATTGCTTTGCACCTTTAAAGAGTAACTGCACTCTAAAATGTCTTTGGGCAGTAATGTGACTAAAGCAGTTAGCCTGAGGCTAAAACTGTTAGTTTGGTCACCTGCTGCCCACTGCTCTCCCTAGACGCTGTTACTGGCAAGTGTTGATTAAACAGAGCGACAGAGTTAATACAAACTTTTTCATATCTATTGTTATATGCAAACTGAGTAATCAATCTCTTGTTCTTCATGAGCAGTTGAAATATCTTAATACTCTCTCTTGGTAACAGTTTAGAAACAAAGCCTTACAAAGAATATAGCAAGCCCAGCTTTCCCTATGCTCTGCTCAGTCATTACTGGTTTAATGTCCCCTTCAAAAGAGAATTATCTTAAGAAGACCCTCAAGGTAGGAATAGCAAATTGCTGAGAGAGAAAGCACAGTTATCAATGGCAGTTAATTAGTACACAAGGCTGTTTCATGTAATTCAATTAGGTTCCCCTGTGGACCGTTTCTCCTTAGATAGGTTTAATCTGCTAATGAGAGTAGCAGTTGCCAGTTTATTTACAGTAGAACCATGTGAGACGCAGGTGAGCTTTCTGATGAGGCGAGCTCCTTTGTTGTGTGTTAATCACATAGCATGAGAAGCAAATATGCTGGGGAATTCAGTAGGTGCAAATCTCACTGTCAGAACAGGGGAAATAAAAGAAAAGGAAGCCATCCATGTAGTGCCTGTCTTCCAGCTTTATCTCAATTTGACCAGATAATGCTTTTAGGATTTGTAGGCACTTTAATCTTGGCTCAAAAGATCATGTACTCCATTCATTTAGATCAAAAGCATTGGGGGTGAGGGTGAGGTGTGAGATTTGTTTGATTTCAGAAAGTGAAGCAGGATCATTTGCGTTATTTATTCCAAACGGCCCAAAGCCATATTCCAATAAGTACTTGGAAAGTATCATTAACATCAATACTTACTTTTAATTGTTGATGGATTTTCATTGAATAAGACCACATTCTATAAATTTGCATTGAACTGGTCAGGCCTACTGCATACTGCCAGCAGTGTAAAAATGCATGATGACTGAACAGTGCTGAATATGAAAATCACTTGGGTGCAGACATAAAAATGGTAACACTTGTGTGTGTGGCTTGATGTACCAGACCAAAGTCTCTTTATATATAGCAACCATACTTTTGGGTTTCACTTGTATTAGGGGGAAAACATTCTTTTTTTTTTTATTCTTAGCTTAGTGAAAGCGTTGTTCATGTGATCAGTATGTAAGGACATCACAGAGAGATCACAGAGACTGCATGGCCCTCAGCTAGAGCATTCAGTTCAGATACCAAACCTTTAGAGGACATCGCAAATGTCGCTGATCTGTAAACAATCATTTAGTTGTAAATAGGGTTCGACAAGATCCACTAGACCCTCATATAATCCTCATGTCTGGCAACAAAAACAAAACATTTTTTAAGATTCTTTTGCACAAAAATCTTCAGCATTGAGGTTAAGCATCATTTGTGAAAAATATTGCTCAATAAAGGGAAAACTGCCAACAAATGCAGATGTTCATGCCTGACTTATAGCGAAATTGTTATCGCGTTGCCACTGCATCATGGATCTCACTGATAAGCCAGAAATCATTTGCAACATATAACTCTGCATCCTGTTGCACGGCAACAGTGCACTTGTAACTCTGCCAGGAAGTGTGCTCAACTGTCAGCGTAGTATTTGCCACTAGGTGGCAGCGCTGTCAAGCCCAGGCCAGTATGGAGCTCTGTGGCCTGGTGTTAATCAGGTTGAAGTCTGTGCTGCTGATATGAAACCATGCACAAAAGCCCTGACCTTGTCTGCAGTTAAAAAGGCACAGTGATGTAAAGCTTGTCAGTGTTAAAGCAGAGGTATAATAGATAT
The DNA here is from genome assembly GCA_015244755.2 of Tenualosa ilisha. NCBI lineage: Eukaryota > Metazoa > Chordata > Actinopteri > Clupeiformes > Clupeidae > Tenualosa > Tenualosa ilisha. The sequence goes on along the minus strand of PYXC01000541.1, from coordinate 3,940,214 downwards.
TAAACATATGACCTTGTCAAATAAATGTTTTGTCTTCATTTCAGATGTCTCAGAGCATGTCTTCTGTGTCTTCAAGGCATTCAGAGAAGATTGCGATTCGAGAGTAAGCATCTTATCTTTGCTTGTGCTGAATGTTTATGCTGAATAGTGTAGCTGAATGAGTGATTGAATGAATGACAGAAGGAAGGAATAAATGAATGAATGTAATCAGTGACCGAATCTGTCAATCAATTTTCCAGTTTCCAAGTCGGAGATTTGGTGCTGATCATCTTGGATGAGCGCCATGACAACTACGTCCTCTTTACCGTGGGTCCGACCCTCTACTTCCTCCATTCAGAGTCCCTTAATGCACTGGACCTCAAGCCAGGTTTGTGTCTTTCTGTCTGTCTGTGTCTCTCTTTGTCTCAAACATACACGCACACACACATATACACATGCAGATACACCAATACACTGTTCCTACTAAAATACACACACTTGTCCTAGGTATAGAGAACATGCCAAAAAATGTTGACTTTTTTCCCTCTATTCAGTCAGTTAAAATAGCTAAATAGTTTAGACCTTCTTTGAGCTATCCTGGTCATGTCCACTAAGATAAACGGGGGCATTAGTTGCCACATGACATTCCCCCAATGGATAAGGGGAAACTGGCCCCCCTCCTCACCGGACTGTACTGCACTATTTTCTCTTCCTAGCCATACATATAGGCCTCATTTGTTCACATTTTGTTTGATCGAAAAGCTTGTTGTGTAGATAAGGGTTTGACCTCGGAAGATCACTTGTGAAAGATAGCTAAGGATAGTACTTAGACCTTGCAGCAAAAGGAGGTCAGGTCACTTGTGTCACAAGTGTGCCTGTATACATGTTTTTCTGTATTATCTGTACTTGGTCTGGCTGAGAGGAAAGAGGACAATGAAATTGAGGCAAAAAGAAGTAGAAAAGAAGTGAAAATGGGGGCATTAACAAAAGAGGAGAGAGTCGAGGTGCTTTATTGGATCATGATTTGCTCCATGTTGCCATTTGCAATATGATCTATCTGGCAGCGTTGCCATCAAGCAACATGCTCCATGTCCTGATCTTCCAGCATGGCAGCGAAAGTGTCTGTGTCAGAGTTCACACTTGCTACCCACGTAGAGGAGCGGAACTGTTCACTGAGGTCACCGGAAGAGACCTCACCAGCTAACTAAAGCTAAATTGCTTCAGTTCTCCATAATGTCTCCAATGCGGAGAGAGACGCTTCTGGGCACACTCTGTCATGTCATAGAGTAAAATGGCTGTCCGCTTTATGTACAGCGGAGTTAATTCAGCCACTGAAAGTCGTGTCGTATGCGTATGGAAAAGCCGAATTCGCCTAAGTCTGGGCTTTATTCATTTGGTGGGATAAGAGTTTAAATTGTGCCACTGAGAACATGTTCCAAGGAATGCTCAAAGAACACATCCTGGAGGTCCTTTAGTCACGATCTGATGCAATATGCTGAAACACATTTGGAACGTTTGCTGTCCTTTCATTTGAAATTAGTCACTTAGCATTCTTAAGTGCTCTTAAACATTTGTGCTGTTGCAGCTTAGAAAGGATAAATGGTATTTGTTCACTCTGGTTTGTTTGTGTTGCTTTCTGTGGGCAGAAGTAGAGTACTGATTGTGAATTTTTTTTTTTTTTTTTTTTTTTTCTTCAAACAGCGATGGGCGCCTCCAGAAGACCTTGGGTTCTTGGAAAAGTGATGGAAAAGGAGTATTGTCAAGCAAAGAAGGTAAAGGCCTGCTTTAGTAGACTGTTTAGCTTGCTTTAGGATCTGACGTCTTATTTGACTATCCCACCTATTTTTCTTTCTCTCTTTCAGGCTCAGAATCGGTTCAAAGTTCCCCTTGGCACCAAATTCTACAGAGTGAAAGCAGTGCCATGGAACAAGAAAGTGTAGAATCACCAACTTGTGAGATATTGTATATGTTTATGATGCCTATATGGAAAACAAAAACAAGACAAACTATAAACAGTTTCACATCATGTATGATTCTCATCAGCGAAGGAAAAGAACTCAGCACCCGGGAAGACATGGTCATTATCATGAGAGCTCTCAGTTGCAACACCTTATATTTTCGTTTCTGTAGCTCTCTCGTCTTTTTTTTTTTTTTTTTTTTTTTTTTTTTTTAAATCCGGAAGATTTGTAAATTGTGGACCAAATAACTTTACCAGGGCATGCCCTACACATATTGGCCAAAAAAGCCATCATACCTGTCTGTACAATTAACTAAAAGTATTTGGATGTTATATATTAGTTTGCATCATTATTCACATATGTCCATATTTGTGGAAAATACTGTATCATAATCAGCCTAATTACTTTGTAAGGTTCTGAAAGTATACATTTATTATAAATGTCTATGGAGGAATGTTCATGGCATGCATATAGATATATTTTCTTTAATTTACTTATCCTGATATGTGTCTTGGTGGGAAATATAGGTTTTATGCTGTTTGTTACTCACAGTATGACCCTGTCAATAATTAAATTAAAATTGTACTTTTTTTTTGCCAGACAAGCTGCATTACGCAGTGGTCAACACAATCCCTCAAATGCACTTTCAGAAAAGAGAAAACAAAAAACCTAACGCTTTTGTTGATACAAAAGGGAAGAAATTGTGCTGTTGCAGACAAGACAAAAAAAAATGGTCGGCACATTACTTCCCACTATTAGACAACATTGACATGTAGAAAGGATGTATTTAATGTTTGTGGCTGTGTGTCATTACTGGTTTGAACATGCCATTGTACATTACTCATCAAATCACTTGCATAACAAAAGAAGAAAATGACTGTATTGTAAAAGAATTTAGAGTTTTCAAACAATAAAGGTTTGATCCAAACGCATCCTAAGCGGAAGGTGCTTACAGCAGCACAGTTCTACACCAGAGTGTGTTTATTACCAGTGGTGCTCCATTCACTTTCTAACATTTGAAAATAAATCCCATAAACTTCAAGCATCAAAGCCTCATCTTCACTTTTGTCATTGTCTCACACAATAAAGAACAACACAAGCAATAGCTAGAAAAAGAACATGTATCCACCGTTAGCCTAATGGACAATATGTTTAAAAACTCAACCTTATGAGGCAGGTGCTTTTCAGCTGTTGCTGACTCAAGACCAGATGTGGCCAAAAAGGTGTTACCTTTGCATATCTGCTCTTATTTCTATGAATATTCTTAGTTGCTTATGCTGTTTATTCTAGACAGCCTCAGACCTTGACATAACGGCCCTTCTTATTCAAGCACCACTGGGGTTAATACTGTGTCTAGAAACAAAGATGTCAGTTGCTTTGATTCATAGGGCATTTTGTATTGAATTTGCATTATGTAAGCCAGAGAGGTGTTCCAGTTTAAATCACTGTGACACACAGAGCACAATAATATCTTTTCCTAATAACCTCTCAGGCACGAGGTTTTTGGATCCTAAAGCCCTCTAGTTGTGCGCTCTCTGTGTGGGATGATGAACTCCTTTATATGACACATGCTTAATTTTATGTTCAGTTGCCTGGATACAAGGGCTGGTTTAGCTTCTTGGGAGGGAGGGAACATTTGGCCTTTTCATCACATTAGCATTTAAGATATGACTCCAGCCATCCAAACTCTGCTACACCATCCACAGAATACAAGTCAACTCTTAATAAATTTGACACTGGTTCCACCTCTTGGTCAGCGTGATTCTATACATGTTAAAAATGTAGTAAAAATGTATTTGAAGGAAACAAATGTCCTTTTTTCTATATGCTGGGGAAGGATGGCAGGGAGAACAGCATGATGTTGACCACTTTTGCTGTTTACTGTTATGTTCAGCATCACAGCAGCTCATCTTTGTGCACTTTACCTGTTTTTCAAATCAGTATTGAGTACTGAGTGGAATTAAATGGTATTATGACACAACAGCTTTGAGAAAGCCGCATACATATACACACACAATGGTAATTTGAGTTCATGTAGATGCACAAGTGTGTATTTCTAAAGACCAACATATGGTTGACAAAAGAAGTGATTTCATATTTTGCCCAGTTTGCTGCTATCTCAGTCTCGCAGCAGTAAACCTTTGAGTATCACCCTGACAAACCACTAGGGCTGCTGTCAGCTTCAGGTTTCAGCTGGGAATTTTTATATTGTTTTGGCTCTGAAATCACAGCAAATCAATCACAGAGAACAGGCCTACTTATTCCAGCATACATTGTGGATCGTAATGAAATACAAATACCCCTATGGAAAAGCCACGAAAACATATGATACAACTTTAATTCAAAAATATCCTATAAAAGTGGCAAAACAATGTAATACTACACAAAAAAGATACACAATGTTCTAAAAGACAAAACATATAAACTATTTGAACATAATTTTTTTAACAGGCCTAAATAAGGCACCTCTCAGACAAGCTTCCTGTTATAACTTCCTACACCTCCTTCTGACTCTCCCTATCAAGTCAATCTTATACGGTGTCTGCATCGTTAAGTTTTCAAATCTACAATATATATTTAGTAATTTATAAAAATCTCTTGACTCATTACACAAGAATATGGTTCATCTACACATTGAAAACAACCATTATGCATTGAATTCTACTTTGTACACCGAAGGCAATTATAGTGGTCCAGGAAGGGATAGCATTGTGCAATGAGCCCACTAGCATTCCCCCCACGTTATCCATATGGGCATGACATTATGGCAGCCCCAGGTTCCTGGCTTTTAGCGCTGGTGAAGGCATTAGCCCACGTGGCACACTGCTCGCTGGCATGCCGTCTCAGGCAACAGACTTCAAAAGGGCTTGAATGGGGGGCCCAGTCACGGCGATGCCCTGGTGCATGAGAGAGGCACACCAACATCACTTTCCCAGTTCTCAGCAGGGAGCATAGCAGCTCTCTGCCGAGACGCTCGGTACCATGTGGGCCTAAGGGTGTTTTAACAATGTTTTGCCTTATTTTCTCCGCTTAGCATAAGTCTGCTGTCACATTTTTGGATGGTGGGTCGTTCATGAGTCGATGGTGTGATTGTTAGAATCTCGGGATAGGGCCGAATGACTAAATACGCACCCGAGCATTTGATACCGGGGTTGTTGGCGACAGGCTACCATGTGCAATGGACAGGCTCTCTGTGTAAATGTTTACAACCCCCTACTGTGTTGCTGGGAGTAACAATCCACAGACAAAATGGAATTCCTCATCGCCTTGTTACTGGTCCACCCAAAGGATTGTGTGACTGCTCTGCCTACCATGGGGAAAATCTAAAATCTTGGTATCTTTTCATCAGGTGCTTATGCTCAGATTTACTGAACGCATTGACACAGAAATAAATGTGTACATTTTCAAGAAGTAGCAAGAACTTGAAAATATAAACCAACTGTACCTTATGGTATTGTACAGCACATGTAAACTACTCACCTGTAGGTGAGATTCACTTTGTTCATTCAAGATTTGTACAGATATGAGAAGAAATTACATTTGTCCTTTTATTTTATTTTAAGCAGTACCATGCAAGCCTGCGATTTTTACCTCTGGAGCTCCCCCTCTACAGGCACTGATTTAAAAAAAGAAAATGGGAAAAACATTGTACATTCTCACCAATCCATGTGGATTTGTTTGCAAACCAAAGAATAGGAACCAGCGATGATCACCTTCATAGGATTGTGTTGTGTTGTGTTGACTGACAGGGTCATAAACACCATTTCAGTTTCAGTTTCGGTTAACACCGCCTTGATGTTTAAGATCCTGCAAATACAATAACTGCAGAATCTACACTAGAGGTGGCTGACTAGAGAAAGCCGTCATTCACCCTGTAATGAGCCATTAAAGTTCATTAAAGTTGCTACAAAGCTGGTAAATTGACCTAAAAATGTTGACTGGTGTGCCTTTAAGGAGATTGGAGTGAGAGTTGCCTTCTCTGTCATAATATAAAGCAATCCAGTTTATTAATTAGGATAGTGAAGAGGTGATAGGAAATAACTTAGACAGGGACGATGAGTGGTTTCAGATAATCACCTTTTGCCCTATCCCTTAGAATGTGTGCATTCCTAACAGAAAGGCTTTCTGGCAAAGCTATAAATGTTTGACAGTGTGCAGTTAGCTGTTATATAATCAGTTATATAACAGATAGCTGTAACTATTACCGTGTTGCACTTTGACAAAGTGTCCAAGTGATGTCAACTTAATTGTAACTACCCAAGAGTGCAGTTGACCTGGCCACTCTTAGAACACGAAGATGCTCTAAGAGCAACGGCTGTAAGTCCCATAAACTTCCTCATGCCCATTTCCAGCATGAACAAAACAAAGAAAAGTTGTAACCAACAAGGCTTAATTTAGGCATTAGTCATTAACCCTGCAAGGTTTTAGTCAAAGCCTATGACAATTAGCAGGTTACCTCAGTACACTGCCAAGAAAAGTGCCACTTGATTACCATTCCATAGAAAAAAACTATTTGTCATTTATCTTGCCAAAAAAGGAATTTGAAACTGCAAGAGGGCCATACCGTAGAGATGTGACAGAGACCAGTAAAAGATTCTTTAAATAATACCACCTTAAAGATTAGAACACACAGTTGCCTATTAAGAGAGCCAAACAGAAAGCCCCTATAGAAATAATGAGTAGAATGGTATAAAGTAGATGGTTTCAGAGGCGCAGCACCATTGACATGTTGAGGTGATCGTGTGTGTGGAAGAATTGCATACGCAGAACCTTCTATAGTCGCCATTGTACCCACATCAGCGAAGCTCCTCTTGGCTGTCAGAGGGGGTTCTAGTTCCATTGTGCTCTCCGAAAACACTCCCCACAAAGGTTCCAGAACAGTTGTTTACTCTTAACCTGCCTGAGTGGGACCGGCGCCTGATGGCAAGGCAAACCTCACAAATGGACTTTGATGGCTTTGATGGAGATTAGATGCCGCCTCGGAAGCTTTCCTATTCTGACTTCTGTTCACTCATTTAAACCCTGAGATGATTTCTAAGTACACCATGACATCATTATAGGAGAAATAACATAAACAAAGTATTATCTTCAGTTAATAATATACACAAGTACTGGGGATGCAGAAGAGCGGCAGGGTAAAAGGGATAAAGGGAAATGTCTCTTTAGTATAAATATTTTCCGGAAATGGAAATGAAATGAGTGTGGAGGAGGGAAGAAATATAGTTCAGAGTCTGCATTAATCAGGCAAGAAGTGTAAACCATGGAGCAAAATCTACTTAATGCCATCAAATTTCCCTCTTTTCATTGGACAGGCTGGGGGAGAGGGATTGAGCCGAGAGAATGCACACGTAGTGTCACACCTTAAGAGTAGTCGAGCCATTACACAAGGGCAGAGGTAATCAAGAAGGGTTTAGATGCTATTGTTTGCCATTAGAGGGTGATTGACAGACGAGGATAGCAATACTGCTGGAATAAAGATGACCTTAGATTTTGGTGACTGGCTATGACAGTTTCAATATTATTTATATAAGAGCTGTTTGAAAGCTTTAATCCACGGTCTTGGGCTGCACTCTGTATGTATGTAGGTGTCTTCAGTGAGTGCATGTTGTGTTTCTTTGTGCTGTCCTCATCTCCCAGCTGGATGGTTCTCCACTGTGACCAGTCTTTATGGTTTATGGAGGCTTGTCAAGTGAGTTTTCACTCATGACTTGATGTTCTGTTTATCAAGGCCATGTAAGGTTTTGAGTATTACTCACAACCATAGACCAGGAGGAAGCCACTTTGAACACTGAGGAAGTCGACAGGAGGTCATCCATAGATTTTCCAGCTGATTGTGTGTGTATGCAGCATGACAGAGCAGCTTAGACATCACAGTTGGAGTTTATGCTTAACTGTACATATTCTGATTTGTATATTTTTATCATGCACTCTTCCCATGGATCACATCTGTTTTTACATTGTTAGTGGATCTCTTTTCTTTTCTTTGTGGAGTGTGTATGTTTTTAGTTTTTTTTAAAGCCAGTCTATAACCATCTCCAAAGGCATGAAAGAAAAGGAAAACTCAAATAGGACACAGAGAGCATTCAGCAAACCCGTAGCACGTTTCACAAATCATCCTTTGTTTTACTTCAGTAAGCTGCTTGCTCTCTGACAAGTTAGATAATCGATCCAAATAGTTTGGGAGCATCTGAAAATAGCCAGAGAAATGACTTAGAGTGGTGACTAACAGCCATGCCTTTCCAGTTGCAATGCAGTGTGGCAGAAATGACACTGGCTTTGATGGGGCTCTATAGCTTTTAGAGATGAGCCTCTTTATGCTGCTTGCAGTTCCATTATGGCTTTGTTCGAAAGCTTGTTTACCTGCTGATAACATACACTGGTGGATTGAGGAGCACCGATCCAAAATCGTCTGCCAGAGTCACTCAAGTCCTCATTGTGGAGCGGGAGGGAGAAGAATGAAATGTTTACGCGGAGGGGAATGCAAATTCGAAAAATGTGAAATCAAACTACGGGACCAATAAGGGATCAGGAGAACTTTGCCAGGTTTTATTTTTAGCCCCAGTTGCACAGCCAGTGCAGGAGTTCTATGGCTGTCCTCTGCCTCTCTGAGATTTTGAAGAATTGTTGGAGGGATTTTCTGTTTTAGATTTGCCCCCTCCCACTCCCTTCGCTCCCAAAAAGAAAATGGAAAAAGAAGACATTAAGAAAAGATTTTTAGTCGGTCACACATTGCAGTAAAACTGAATTGAAGTGGAGAAGGAGACAGGATGCAATAGGTACACCTTGTGCCTTACTCAGAAAACTGAAAGACAACATGCTGTATTTGTACTCCAGGCCACTGTTTCACCCAGGTTTTCATCCAGCCACTGCTAAGATCCAGTGATGTCTTACCAGGCTCTAAGACATAAATATAGTCACAAGGACAGGACAGTCCATCTTGAGTTTAATAGTAAATTTGCTACCTGCCTAATACCATCACTAATATCTACATACTACCTACCTACAAACTTCCCATATCCCCAAGTTTACTTGAATCCTCAGTTAGTTTGTCAATCACTGTTAAAGTATTGTGAGACTGCCAATATCCAAAGCCTGTGTTAAAACATTTCTTAGGTGGCGTATACTGATATGGCACTACCCAAGAAGGTTGGACCCTTGCCCTGGTCCCTGAGTATGGTATTGTTCCTGCGAGTGTCACTCCACCCTCTGTTCATGGGTAATGAAGTGAATAGTCTACAGCTCGTGACTATGGTGGCCCAGTGTAATTAAGAGTGTGAGTTTGACACAGCTACTTAGTCATGTATTGTAAGGGTCACGGAGCTGAATGCAGCCATCCTGGAAGACTGACGCTCAGGACACAGGTGACTGTCTCTGTTGGGATGAAACGGCACACGGGGAGGCCTTAACAAGAGAGATAGAAAGAATCTGTGTGTGTGTGTGTGTGTGTTTGTGTGTAAGAGAGAGAGTGGGTATGAGGGAGAGAGAGTGGGTATGAGTGAAAGTGTGAGTGAGTGAGTGAAAGTGTGTGTGTGTGTGTGTGTGTGTGTGTATGTGTGTGTGTCTGTGAGTGTGAGTGTGGGGCTGTCGGTGGCAGCTGTCAATGGTTTGGAAAGAGAAGCAGACAGATTGTGCGTTCTGTTGGTACAGCCAGTTCGCCACCTGGCAGAGTCTTCCCCGTTAGAAGTTCGAGCTGATTTTTCTTCTCGTTGGAGAAAATGTGTCTTCTGTCATGGCGCCTTGAAGTTTCACCCACAATCGGTTTGGTTCACAATTTCACATTTTCAGCTCAGGACCCATTTGCTGCTCTAGACGCACTCAGTAACCTCTCAGCTAATGCACAGACAGCTCTTGAGCACTGAGCAGGGAGACACATCACAGGACATTTAGTGAAAACAGCAAAGGAAACAAATGATGTTAAGAATCGCTGTCATTGTCACTCTTAGAGCAAAAAAAAAAAAAATACAAACAAGAGAGAGCCTCTGATGAACCAAGTGAAACGACATGGTTGCTTCAAAAATGACTTGTATCATCAGTGTGTTTTTATCCTGGTTTAATTTGTCTTTCATTTACACTCCCCACTTTGGCTCGTCCCAGCCCGATGAATAATTCAGACGAAAACTGTCAAGTCTGATCTGCGTTAGAATGGAAATGCCTCCCCTTGTCCTTCACTGGTCTTGGAAAAAGATCTGATTGACAGAAAGTGCTAATACTTCTCTCTGATAACAGACTGGCGCCTCCCCTTCTTATTAGTTAGTCATTACCAATATCACACCAGAGATCTGTCATCTCACAATTTTGTCCTGTAATGCATATGCACAGCTCGCGCTGCCTAACGAACCTGGGGCTGCCATCTCACATGGTAATATAGAACAGCACAGCTCTGCTACACTCAAAAATCTGGGACCCGAGAGCTGCTGCCATAAATTGTCAGATGCATTAAATTAGGTCCTCGTTTTACTTTCCTCCCCCCAAACAGACGCAGCGTTGTTGTCGCTTTCTATTTTATTAGGATTAGGAAGAGAAAAGGCATAGACCAAGGGATTAAGTGTGTGTACTGTTTACTCTAAACTGCAACTGTTTCTGTCTTCTCTTCCTTCCTTCTTTCTTTTCTTACTTTCACATGAGGGTGTGTTTAATCCACTGTTTCTTGGCAAATATTTCTGAGGCGTTATTTTCTGTGTGTGTACAATATTAGAAGATAACTCATATTCTCAAATTACTTTTCCTAACTGAATTGTGTGTCTTAACAGTTTATTACTACTGTGACTATTAAATGGCTGTGATTGAATTACTGTCAGATGTTACTGTTTCTGAAGCAATGGCAGTTTAACAGTCAAAACCACCAAGACCTCAATTTTTTCACTATTACGGAAGACAAACATGTATGTACTCTGAAGCAACACAATATGTGACAGTAGTGTGCATGGGTAAAGATGAAGGTGGAAGCCTTTATGTCCAAACAACTTAATCACTGTCCTTCCTTTGCAGGAGAGCACAGACATTGATCTCAACAGAAGGCCCAGTTGACCCCAAGGTCTGACAAGACAGCACACGTGGCCCTCGCTCTTCTGGGAGTAAATGGGGAGAAAGTTAAATGGAGGTATACAACAACTGCCAACTATGGCAATGAAAAAGCACTCTGTCCTAGTCGTGCAAGTAGAAAGACCGGAAAAAAAGAAAGATAGAGAATGGTGGAGGGGTAAGGGAAGAAAACTACTCCTGAAAGATGAGGCGATGTGTACAAAAGTTTCTCTGTTGGTCTTGTGCATGTGTGTGTGTGTCTGCTTCTGATTGTGTGTGTGTTTGTTTGTGTGTGTGTTGGTGGTGGTGGTGTCGGTCAGTGCCAGTCCAGCGCGGCCCTCACGGGGAGCTGCTGCCACTCTGATGGCAGTTCAGGACATGGCCCCATTTGTTCAGAGAGTTATGCTGCTGCTGTGTGTTTTGAATAGACAGCGTTTCCCTTTGTGTCCATCCATCAAAACAGAGGGGCAAAGTTAGTCAGCAAGTTGCATAGCTTCTGCATTCTGACTCTTCAAGCCTCTTTTGTATGAAGTTGGACACAATGTTTTTCACTGTGGGTGACCTGACTGGAGCTATGCTGAAGGTAAGAGAGGGACTTTTCCAAATAAATGAATGTGCTGGAAAAATTGCGGTTAAACATGACAGACAAGTTTTCAAATGTTTGCAGATTTTTTTTCTCTCTCTGAATGAAATGAAACACCAAAAAGCTGTCCTCTTGGTTGTCACAGCACATGCAAGCAGAAACTGGTATTGCACTCTCCAGCTAAATAATTTATATGTTTTTTTTATCTGATCTATTTTCTAACCACAAACTATTTTGCCTGTGAATCCCTGGCACTTTTGATATATTACCTGAAGGCAAATGGTACAGATTTATACAAGTTATTTACAACAAGAGCCAAGCCATTCCTCTGGAAACTAGGCTACAGATCAAAGGATTGTTTTGATCTCGACTTAGCATATTTGTTTAACCTAGCCAGTGATTCTGAAAAGTGCACAAGCTTTTTGGTGATATGCAGAGCATCCTTTATCCTTCTTTCTCTTGTGTTAGCGCTGGATTTAAGTACTTTCTGTATTTAGGAGACAACTGGATTTGCCAGCTTTTGAAATTTAGTTGCCCACTGCTAGCAGTCTTGGCACTCAAAAATAGATAGACTAGGTATGTTCCATAGCTAATCCTGATCGGCCTTGTAATAGTATTTGTGGACTGTACAGCACCCAATTAGGGCATAATATGTTATTTTTGTTTCTGTTAAGTTGGATTAAATATGAAAATATGGTTGTTTTTGCACTTCTTCCCTGATGTTTACTTTTTAATTTGCATATTTGTTTGATTTTTCAAGTCGGCATTTCGTATTTAGCTGTGTGTCAGTCGGGAAAAACACTGCAAACACAACGCTTTCTGTGTACTACAAACATGGCAATCAGGGTATTTTTTCTGGAAAGCTGTAGGAGTGTGAGTGTGTGTGTGTGTGTGTGTGTGTGTGTGTGTGTGAATCTTGTGTGTACACACATTCATATAATTCTCTCTTAGTTTGGGTTAGTGGGATGATACCAGGTTTATTCACACACAGATACACACAGACAGAGAGAGAGAGAGAGAATGAGAGATACAGAGAGAGAGAGAGAGTGAGAGAGACAGAGAATGAACAGAGGTTGATGGCTCACAAGAGGGATAAACCTGGGAAGTCATGCTGTAAATGTGTTTTACAGAAAACAATGAAAGGAGCGGACAAAGCGATTGTGGCAAAGTCCTTTGGAAAATGGCAAAGCAGCTCTCAAAGGTCCAGGACCATGGAGAAGCCGGATGAGCCGCGGGAGGAAGGCGAGGAGGAGAGCCCTTCCAACTGCACCTGTGAGTCCTCCAGAAAAGGCAAGGCACCAAGAGGAGAAACTAGTTTCCTCATGTTTCGTTTCTTCATATGTGTAAATACAAACACACACACACACATACAAAGAGACATACACATACAAATAAATACCAAAAATGCACACATAAATACACAAAACAATGAACATAGGCTATACACAAACAAAAATATGCATAAACTCACACACACATACAGGCATAAAAACACACACACACATACACAGACACACGCAACTTTAGCCATTGCTCAATGGCTGCTTTTGCGATTAACCATGACTCGTTTGGCCTGATGCTGTGTCCTGCCTCCCCGGTATAAACAAACAAATAGCATTGTTAGATGGGAGGAGAATTCCTTTTTTTTTTTTTTTTGAGGGAGGGAAAGTGTGTCCCTAATGATACAGGCCTGCCAGAAAAAAAAGACAAAGCAAAAAAGCACAAAAACAGTCACAGGTGCTTGGGAAAAGAGAAAAACGGAGTGAATGGTCACTGAAGTCCCGCAGGAGGCCTTTCACTGGCCGCCAGTACAGTGGGTGGACTTTTGACAAGGACGTTTGTTCAGAGCCAGGTGGAGCAGTTAACTGAGCATGCTCCCATAAACTCCTATTCATATGCTAATGTGGCTCAAAAAATAACTTTTTATTTATTTCACTCCAATACTGCGGACAAATAATTATAGGGCTGCCGTAGGACGCATTAAGACCAACAGAAATTGCACAAAAGCTAACTGGTCTTCCAATCATTTTAAAGTCCATTAGGCTAGACATATTAGAAATGTGGAGAACTAGTGGGATGGAGAATGTGTAATTCACTAAATTCACTAAAAAGCTAAACTACTATCTGTATCTACTGTCTCACTAATAATCAGGCCAGAAAAAGATGCGATGGGTTTTTGAAATATATTGTCCATTTAATGACACCTTGTTTAATGTTTACCATATTTAACACCGATTTCACTTTTCTCACGTTATTTTTATTGCTTGTTCCATTTGCACTAAACAGTACAAGGTAACTGTGCAATGTGAATTTTATTTCATGTTGAAAAGGTTTACATTACCGACACCGGAGTTCACTCCGAGAGTTTAACCTTTGACAGGACACAAATGCACCGACCACATACAAGCTATTCAGTAGTTGCAAATATTCATTACTGAATTAATATGTTAACAAATGACCTGACAGCACCCAGGTGTCAGGTGTACACTAATCCTTTGCATTTACATAAACTCCTGTTGAAGTCGCTTTAACATACCATATTCATGTTGCAAACAAATGGAAGTCCACCTATGGAAGTGCTGCCTGCATGGATAATAAGGGTTGAGAAATGCAATAATGACTTAGGACAATGAAAGCATTTAAAATCAGAAATGTTTTTCCATCAAATGCTGGATTTGTAATTACCGTTGCAGAGGCCAGGACACAGATACACATGCTATGTCTGACTACACTTGAACTTTGTGCACTATTATAGTGTTTTGTACAATCTTTTTCATACACATGCTATAGATCCAGATGCTCTCTCTCTCTTTGTCTCTCTCTCTCTCACTTTCATTCCTAATCCTTCAATTGGACTCTTTCAGAATATATTTAACCCTCATGTACCTCTCCCTGCACTGTATAATATATTTGTTTTAACAGCAGCATAATGAGTCGTGTTATTAAAATCGTTTAGCTCACATTTAAAGTGGGAAATCATAGTGTAATAACAACAACCCCAGTAGGGGTCTAAACTGTTCCTCATGCTTTAGAAATCATGTACTGGCACAGACATGTCTTCTCTGGGATGCAGATATCCTAATGGGCAGAGTTTCAGCTAAAAGTCTTTCTTGTTGAATAGACTTATGCATAACATCAAGCAAGGCATAAAAATCATGGATGTTAATGTGTGGACTTTTCTGCATTTGAAGAATACTTTTGTCTAAAAATCTTCCAACCACCACTAGCACCTCCTCTGGCTTATTGTCCGTGCTTCATCTCTTCATCCGCTGAGAGAGAGAGGAGGAGAGGCACGGCTCTCGGCACTTCTCACTCTGGGTCCTTCTCACCTGCACTCCCAAGCACTGCCGAGGAGCAGCACTGCCCGTACATCCGCCCCAGCACATTTCCATGCTCTCTCTATATGGTCTCTTAGAAATAGCATCAAAGGAATTGTCATCTGCACCTTTTGGCTCTCGTCTGCAGACTCATTTAAGCAGGGCGGTCCCGGCGGACACTGCTCCCATCTCTGCCATAACCCTGTAGTGCCGAATGTGTGGTGTAATTATGGGCTAGGCCAGCTGCCAGGGCGTAATGCAGCACCACAGAGATAGGGGCTCATGATGGCGAGAAGAGTCTATTTCTGCCGCTTTCCCCCCACGTTTAAGTGTTTGTAATGGAGTGAAAACCAAACGCTCAGCAGAACCAAATGCAGGAATCAAATGCGTCAACTAATTGATGCATCTTTTTTTATTATTATTTTCAGTCAGATCATTTTAATAGCTTTGAATTTACTTTATTTTCTGTAAACCCTAATCCTTTTACCAATTATGATAGGGGAAGTGTAATTTTAGATTTTTGGATTTCTTTTCTTTTTTTTTTCTAATTACGCTCACCTCGTAATTATCTTACTCTTCAGTTTGCTACAATAAATGTTAATGATTTGTCAGTAAATCTCTGTAGTATGGTGTGTGTTTGTGTGTGTGTGTGTGTGTGTGGGTGTGTGTGTATTCCTGTGTGTGTGTGTTATAGCTCTTTGATAATTAGAGTGAAGTTACCTAACTTCCTCTTGACTGAACTGTGTAAAGCATCTGGAGGAAGTGCAGCTCTGTGCTCTGGAGTGTTGGCTCTTGTTAAGCCTGCTTAGGTTATGCCATTGAGCGATCCTCAAGTGTGAAATTGTATCCCGGTACTGGTTCTGTAATCGTTCCGAGGGAGTCTTG
Organism: Tenualosa ilisha; assembly: GCA_015244755.2. NCBI lineage: Eukaryota > Metazoa > Chordata > Actinopteri > Clupeiformes > Clupeidae > Tenualosa > Tenualosa ilisha. The sequence continues at coordinate 3,924,471 of PYXC01000541.1, read as the reverse complement.
TTAAATGGTTTACTTGGCACTTTTGCGGGGCATTTGCTGAAGATAGCAAAGACACAAAGACTGCCCATGATCGGATTAACTGCGCTGTGGAATGATGTAACTCTTTTGTCTTTGCTTGTGTGACATGTTTTCTGTGGCAACTGAGCACTGGTCAACTCAAAAATGTAGGCCACAAAGTAACATGGTAAGGGTAGGGTGGTCTTTAGTTGATTTCAGTAGTGTGACGTGGCTAGTTGTGATTATATTAGAATGAAAAACTTCAGTTGTAAACAAAGACATAATTTCAGATTTGTAACCATTCTCAGAATTATCTTCAGCTCTCCTACACACAGAGGACCCGCTAGCATAACCAATGGATTACTGCAGACATACTATAAAAGTCACACAAATGCTCTGCAGTTAAAGCATTTACATAAGTGCACTACCACTCATTTCTTTGAAGATGTTGTCAGGGGCAGATTAATTGAGGTCTGAATACATTTATAGGATCAATGAGTTTCTACCCATCACCCCCTGTAACCATTTATATCTGTTAAAACGTCTGTTGAACTAAATTTAAATGCAATCAATATACTGTTTTGTTTTTTTTCAGAGATATTAATATTCTAATTGTAAATCTGTCATTTTATTGTGACTGGACATTTGCTTGGTCAGTGGGCACTATAGTGCTCTTTTGCCTGTCTATGGAAATTGTCATCTGATGTTTCTGATCAATTCATCAGTCTAACTCAATTGTGCAGTCTTACTTTTGATACAATTCATTATCCACCCGCCACCTCTGCTGGACGGGGAATCTACATTTGCCATAGTGTTCATGTTTGATAAATGCACATTATTTTACAGTCTGTCCCTTTGATTTTGGACATGACCATTGCAAGTCCTATTCCTCCGCTATACTAGAAAGAAGCAAAAAATGAGTGCATTTACTGGAGGTTTAGATGCTTGTTTATCACTTTTAAATACCATCATCTTTGCTGAAATCCCCTCTCAAAAGAACCTTTCACTTGCTGGAATAAATTCAAATTAAAATTTAAATCCTTCTTTGCATTTCTTCAGCCTCTTTTAAAATAGCTGCCTCCTTTTAGAAAGCTGTTTATGTAGTGATCTGTTCATAATCCAGTTTGTTTCTCAACAGCAAAAAAAAAGAGAAAAAAAAAACAAGAAGAGGGGAAAACACTGAAATCGTATTATCACTATCTTAGAGTGATGATGCGAGAAGGCACAGAGAGTGTCTGGATCTGTGGGAAGTTTTCAAAACTGCTAAATCTGAAGACTGTCGCAAATGCCTTTTGATCGACTACTCTAAGCAAGCTCGACATGCATTTGACTTGCAAATGCTAATAGTTAAATTGTACGGCAAAAACTCTGATGTATCAGATGCCTTTTGTGATGTTATTTCCAGAATGTGGACAATAGGAAGCCCCAGCCTGATGTATGGGAATATCTTAGCTCAAACACTTTTCAGGCAGGATGCTGGTGTGCCTTACATTTGGCGGATATGTGTCAGCTCAGTGTGTTGAAGTGTGCAGAGGTATGAGATCTCCCTATAATTCCAAACATCTACAACAATCCCGTTCCCCTGAATCAGACATTCACACTTCTTACATCAAAGTCATCCGAGTGTCACTTTTTTTCTGGCCCTAGAAAGAAAGACAGGGTGTGTTTTTCCAGGCAACTGTTTACCAAGCTGTGTTGAGACAGGAAAAACATGTAAACAAATTATTTCAATAATCCCTCCTTCTATCAGCCTTTTTTATTTTAAAAAGAATAAATACAGTACAGTGATTAATAACACAAAAGACTTTTTTGGTAGGTCTCTTTTGAGTGGGCTAGATTGGATTTATTGTTGGAGGACAAATTATAATTGTAATTGTATCTGGTAAAAAGTTGGCAAAGATCTAAACAAAAGGAAATCAGGGGCCGTGCCCACTAATCACTCGGAGCCAGCTCCTTGGGCCGAGGGAAACTTACCTCATAATCAATTTCTTTGTTTTGTTCAAAGGGCATTTGCATGTTGATTCGGTGTGCCACTTTAGTTGCAATCAAAACATTGTCATCCATGTTAATAAGTGGGTTTATTTGTTCTCTTGAGTGGGCCATGGGACTGGCAGAGACTAACTAAAACACTAATTCAAACTAGTTTTTAAAGGCCAGATTGAACATGAAATATGCATTTTAATAATTAAGGGCAGATTCAAGTCTTCTGCTTATCAAGAAGAAGTGTTTCTGGCAGAGCCGCACAAATGAAACACAGAAGGACTTTATGAGGCAAAAGGGAATGAGTCTGTTTGCATATACAGTGTGTGTGTGTTTGTGTGTTTGTGTGTTGTGTGTGTGTTGTGTGTGTGTGTGGGGGGGGGGGTATGCACTGTTTGGTCTGCTAAACTGTTTGGCCTGATTGTCCCTACATGCTGTGTGGTCATGTTAGGTGAATCATCTCACTACACCCACTGTAAAAATAGAGCAAAACACCTTTAATATACTTTCTTTTTAAACAGTGTTTACATACATTAAGAAAACAAAATGACAGAAATACAACAGTGATCCATGTTTCTATTAATCTATTAGTATTATTCATTAAAGAGGTTGGAGATCAGCTCCATAGTGGGGATTGTTTACAGCGCTGAGGAGAACACCACAAGCTTTTTGTAGACTTCTGCCAGACTGGGCCTCTCCTTGAACCTTCATAATGAATTCACATTAAATGAACACTTTAGCTGCACTCAGGAAGACGGCTGATGTTTTTCAGATTTATCAATTCTATCATTTCCGTGGCAAACACTACAGTGGGTGTCATCAGTGATGAATCTCCAGATTTCTGTCACAGAGAGTGAGAGATTCCAGGTGATGTATGTTCAGTCTCACTGACAGCTGGTTTAGCAAAGAGCATTGTGCTGTGATATTCTAGACTACAGCCTATACAGCACCTTTGCATGCAGAACCACAAACAGTATTTTAACTTTTGAAAGGATAGTTTAACCTGGGAAAAGTCTTGCAATCCACCAGTGGTGCTGTATAATTTTTGTTGATCTTCTTTTGATCTTTTTCCTGTATGGAAAAGAGAGTCTTAGCCAGCTAACAGTGCTAACGTACCTGATAAACCTAAGTGAACATGTTGCATTATAGTGGAAAATAATGGAAAATTATTGCTAAAAAATGTCAGTGCCTTGACAAAGGAATAGATATGTATGTGTTGTTAAATTGTGCTGTATATATTTGTTTCTACTGTTTTAAAAGTTTGATAAGAAATATAGTCACAAAGACAGTGAGACATTTAAAAATTGTGGCCAGGTTAATCATATTGGCATCAAAAATATTAATTCTTAGAACCAGTATCAGTATCGGTACCTAATAATAACAATATCTGGCCAAAATTTTGGGCTAAAATAACCAGGGCATCATAATCATTTGACATATATAAAGGACAAATGCAGTCAACAAAATTCATATGTAAATGTTTGTCTCTAATGAAAAACACAAGTGAATGACACCAGTGTTGAAAGGATGGAGATTCACAGCAACCATTAACTAGTAATCCAGCTAGCTTAAAGACAGACATCAGCAGTTTATTGTACCCCAACATTTCTTCTCTTTTCCTCCTAAGTATACATTCATAGCGTTTGTTCATTAAAAAATCCCTTAGAATTGCTTACATTTAACTTTATTCCTTGTTCCAGAATGTGGGATTTGGGATCTACCTGGCTCCACTCCCCCTCCCCATACACTGTTGACCTTCTACTAGCTTCTGCAGTGGACATGTTAGCTAGCTTCTTCTCTGTGATTGGCCCACATGTTGGTACTCAGAATCGATTCAGTACTCTTATGAAAGTCAAAAAGTTTGATTGGGACGTTATACAGAAGGCTGTGACTACATGACTGGAAATCTAAAGCAGATATTCTAAGCTAAAATTACTGTTGTTGCAAAGGAGTTTTTGTCAATTGCAGTTGGTGGATAAAAATATATATATACAAAAGACCTTAGAGAGTTCTGGTTTCATTTTATATGCAAGTAAATCTGCCATGTGTAGTGTAAACACTTTGGGAAAAATATCAGCCATGTGATAGCTGCCAAAGGTAGGAGAAAGTGGCTGACATCAGTCTATTTTAACTCACAAGCGGGTATATATAGTAGGTCATTTTATTTTGTTTAATTGGTCAAATTCAATTTAAATCATAGGAGGTGGATTGTTGTTTGGGCGCTTTGCTGGTACATGCCCAGACCTAGCAGAAGACTACTAAATTTGCATGGCTGGGAGAGAGGGCATTAGAAAGAAGGGGATTTTACTTAAATATACCTATCCTTGCCATCAAAATTATACTCTGACTGGTCAAGAGTGAAACAACAACAGATCTTACCTCAGAGACATTAGTAGGCATAACTTGCAAAACCAGGCGCAAATGTGTGATTGCCACATCTTATTATTTCCTCCTCACTATCGATAGTCATTCCTAACTGATGCTAGGGTCATCTGTCCGAGCATGTCTATTTGCAGTGTCCCACTGTCACCACAGTGTGTAGCTACATGTGTGGCCCTATGCAGCTGGGGGCAGCACAGAGAGAGAAAGAGACAGGATCAGGGTGCACTGGGTATTTCCTGTGTGAGGTAGGTGGGTAGGTGGAGCTGGGTGGGTATGGTCAACTTTGCCTGAAAGATGGGCCGTGCTCTTATCATAGCACTGAATTTACACACACGTGGTCAGGTGTGGTGTGCTGTACGTGGGCAGCACAGTAGAATATAGCTCTGGGGTTGCTCTGAACTTTGGCTAGAGATTCTGAAGGCATAGTTGTGTTCAGATCTGCAGGGGTTTGTTGTGTTTTCTGTATGGTGCCACGTGTGTGTGTGTGTCATATAAGAATGCTTTTAAGTGGCCTCAGCTCATTAACATGCACTTCTCTGCACACATTTCCAGCTCTGCTGTCTAGGAAATGCAGACTCTGACATACATAGCAGTAAGTGTGTAATTTATCCCTCTACAGCTTAGCTTTATAAAGAGAGATATAAACTGAGTGGTGACATACTAGATTATGGCATCAAATGTCATGTACCCAAAAGACAGATGGAAATTTTGTGCTTACCTGACAGAAAAACATGCAAGTTTACAGCACTTAAAGTTTCTATTTAATGCAGTGTGGGATACATTAGCTCTGTGTATAGGTTTTCCATTGCCTTATGTGGGGGGGTAAACAATAGGGGGCATTGACATTTAACTTTGCTTGCATAATTGTCAGTATAAAGCCAAAAAAAAGCTTTTAGACATTAAACAGGTGTGACCCATTGTGATACTTTAATAAATGCGATCGAACATTTCCTGAAAACACACAGTGTACTTAAAAAAAAAGTGAGCCCTTTTTTGACATGTAATTTCAGCTCGCCCACTTTGCTCTCATATTGTACTAATCCACAACTGTTGTCAGCTTTGTTCTTTACAAAATGTTTTTTTTATGCCCCAGATTAAATATCAACACTTTGATGTACTTCCACAATAATGGAAAATTCATCTTGTTTGGAAGAATATATTTTGATTGAGCCCATTGAACGCTCCCATTATGGCCGTGCAATTACAAAATAAAATAAACCTCTCACTGTGTGTGTGTGTGTAAGTGTGTAAGTGTGTGTGTGTGTGTGAGCGTGTAAGTGTGTGTGTGTGTGTGTGTGTGTGTGTGTGTGTATATTTTTGTCTGTCATTTCATTTTTTATCAAGAATGTTGTTGAAAACTTCATCCTTTTTGCCATTGATTTATTTTATCTTGTTCGGACCTCTTTGCCTCCATGCAATAGTTGATTACATGAAGTTGTCAACAGTGTCTCTGGCAGATGCTTGTCATGTCCTATTGCATTGTGATTGTGTATAACCCAGAGACATGATTTTTTGTAAGATGCTTAAGAGACAAGCAAACAGCTTCTGATTACTTTTGAAATGGAACAGACTTGCCATAGGTCCTGTCCCTTTTTGACATCTTAATGCTAAAATGGAGAAAAAAAGATACAAACACATACACACACACACATACAAAAAAATGATACTTTCAAATGAAGCATGGAAACATGGTAATGATCAACCGTCAAAAGCTTGGGCAGTGACAAACACCACCCTCTGCTCTGGGTTTGGACGAGCCAGAAGTGTCACAATGTAAAACTCACCCTGACGGTGCACATGGGGCTTGCATCTCTTTCCCTAGAGACTGACACAAAACTCATGGAGAAGAGAGCTTGTATGGGTTTGTCAGTGTGCATGTGTGTGTGTGTGTGTGTGTGTGTGTGTGTGTGTCAGAGGGGGGTTAACCCCTCCTCTCCCTGAGAGCAAGAGCAAGTGGGCCCCTTATGTATATGCCACCTCCCCCTCCCCTCCAGAATTGAAGATTTGGCCACAGGCACCCTTCACACACACACACACACACACACACACACACACACACTCCCACAACCCCCCTCAGCCTCACATCCCTTTAAAAAGCTCCTCCCAGAAGTGTGGCAGGCCTTTGTCATTGTAATGGAGGCCTGTGTTTGCTCAGCGCCTCAGCTCTGTTTGCCCTCCTGCCACCGCTGCCCCCTCCCACAGTCAGCAGGAGGGAGGCCGCCTGACGTCACAGCCAACGACATGCTGCTTTTGTCATAAGCCATGGCCATGATGCCCCCCCCCACACACACACACACACACACACATACACATATATGTAGGCTGTATACACTCATGTCACACATGGTTGACATAGACACATTTATTTGAGACCTGCCTAATATGACAGCTCAGAAGGGTAGCTGTGGCCTGCTGGGAGGAATTACACCTAATTAATCAAATAATTGTTTGGGCCGCTGCATCCCTTAGTCACTCCTGAAAAAAAAAAAATCACCTTCTTGTCTCTGGGTTTCAGAGCTACATCACTCTACTCAGCGGCACTGAAACAAATCATTTCCATTCACTGAACAACTCCAGTGATCACTAGCAGTGATAAGGTAAGGATATAAATAACTAAATTAGTTAGGAACAAAAACTCATGTTATCAGCCAAGGCCTTCATTTAGGTGTGCGCTGTTTTTTTTTTCTTTTTTTTTTTTAGTGGGAAGGGTTGTTTCCGTAGCAATAAAGTCACAGACACTGAAACTGGTCTGTTGAGCCATTGTTATCGTCCCTGGCCATCTGCTGCTGAGGACTGACATTCCCTCTCATTTGCATGAAGACTGATATGGGTTTGGGTGTGTGTGTGTGTGTGTGTCGGGGGGGGGGGTGGCTTGGTGAGTGTGCGTGTATATGAGTGTGTGTGTGTGTGTGTGTGTGTTGAGGGGGGGTTAGCTTGGAAGGGCATATGCCCTGCACCCATGACAACAAGGCTAGTGAAAGTTTCAGATGATTGGAGGGAGAGAGAAAAGATAAATCATGGTAACATGTGGGTAAAGGGACAGAGAAACCTGTGTATATATGTGTGTGTGTGTGTGTGTGTGCCTTCTTCTGCCTCTATGTGTGCATGTGTGTACGTGAGTGTGTGTTATGGGGGTGTTTATGTACATTCATTCACAACCTCTGTGTCCTCTCTATTTGTATGTTTTACGGATATGGAGTGGAGTGGAGGACAGAGTGTGTGTGTGTGTGTGTGTGTGTAGTGAAGGAGATGGGGGATGCTGTTGATGTGCAAATGTGCATCATATTGAAGCGCTCTGAATAGGGAGGTGTGACGTAAAAAGGGCCCAGAACGCAGGTGCTTATCTCTAGGCTGTCAAAGGCACAGTGTGTCATATTCCTGGGGACTACCTTTCAAAAACACACACAGCTCCAGCACAAGGCTTCAAGAGACGGAGGGCACAGAAAAATCTAAATCAAAACTTTCAGGATCATTGAAGTAGGTCTGATTTTTTTCCCTTTTTTCATTTTTCACAGTGATTGTTGTGTCATTTGTGATCATTTCTTTGACACTGCTATCATAGCAAGGGACTTTTCAGGGATAGCCCTCTACTAGCACTGTGAATTGTGGTGGTTTTTCCTTGTGAGCAGTTACGCTTTTAAAGAGTGTTTTATGGAAAGAGTTTGGCGTAAAGTTGTATAGATTTGTTTGCCCCTCTTATTATGTTTGCACCTAAATACAAATATACTTAATATAATTCTGTTGTGTATTCAGGTGTGTTAAAACTACATTTACGGAAAGTGAAATGTTAAATACATCTGAAATATTTTTTGTTTTATTTTTTTGTTTGGCTGTGTGGGTTGCTTGTTTGAATACTCGCTACTCTTGTCACAGATGCTGTTCGTAAAAAGAGTTCAGCTTCTCTCCAGGTTTTAGACAGTAAGAGAGGAGATTATATGGCTCAAACTGTTTTTTAAGAAGCATGACCTATTTTTGATCACCCAGATAACATTAGATGCTGTCTACCTAAATTAAAGCTGCTGCCGCCGTTTATGGAGAATCTAAGCTTGTCTTAAAGCAACACATGTTAGTATTGTGTATGTGCACAAAGCATAGACAGGTTGTGCCAGACTTGAACTGTGACAGCTGTACACACACAACTATCAAGCCTTTATTCATTCGAACTTTGATTCCGTTTCCCTGGGAAGAGACTGTTTAAATCTGTTTATTTTTCTGTTGTTCGTTCAGGTTATTTCTTGTAATTGGGCATGTTTTCTGAACGCTGCTTGTCTGCCATGTGTTGACTTTCATGAGTGACAAACAAAATACCGATTGGGATTTAAACCGGGCTGTGATTTTTCTGATTTTATTGAAAAAAACTTTCAAACAGTTTTTTTTTTAGTATTTTGAATTTTTTAAAAAAGTTTTTAAAATGTGTATTATTAATAATCACTGAGTATATATGATCATTTTTACATCACTAATGATTGTGCTCCACAATTACAGTACAATATTTCACAAATTCAAACTTTTCAGATATCCTTGCAATTGTTTGCTATTCAGATATTAACAAGAGGAGTGAAGACAAAAATAAACAAAAATAGAGTAAGGTGTTTTACTCTGAAGTCGTGAATTAAAGAGCAGTTCTATACAATAACTCTACAATCTCTAAAGAAAGTGGGTAAAACCAAAAGAGGTAATATAAGTGTATCAAGTGACATTTCACAAAAAAGTGTCTCATTCAGACATATTTAAATAAGCAACTATATTCAGTCTTCTGTGTTATATTACATGAAGTGGTTATGCTGACCCAAGTCCTCCTTTAGTCCATAGAAGAGATGGGGACAGGTGGATATAGGCTGCACCCTGAAAGCCATGGCTCTTGGGGAGGGGTTAAGGAGCACTGGGGGAGTATAACGGCATAATACAGAAGAGGAAAATAGCCCAGTGTAAATAGCCATAATTGGCAGCAGGAGGGGGGGGGCAGTCTCCTGGGCATATACATTCAAACACCAACTATAAAGCCCTGGGAGCATATAAGCAGACGTTTAATGGCTTTGAAAGAGGGTGCAGGGCCGGTGGGGCATTAGGCATTCTTTTGATGCTCTCGTAATTCCACACAAGCAACAGGGAGATGACAGAATTATATGGCATTGTGCTAATGAGCAAACAGGCATCTTTCCCCCCTTTTTCCTGTATGTGTCCCGCACTTCCAGTCGCAATTTTATTTGTGTGTTCAGATGATTTGTCCAGCTGAAATAAGCTGTATAGTACAGCTGTGTGTGAGGTTGCCTTCTTTGACCATTTGCATGTCAGGCCCAGGAACTGTCCATGGTACTTCTGCATTGCAGGCCTGGTTAGGTCTAAGAGAGAGGAAGAGAGGCTGCAATACCTGGAGGTAGCTGGTTTAAATACAAACATCAAGTGATCACAAGCGTATGCTCCCTATTTAAACAGGCAAGTGATCATGTTAGTGACTTTTGTTAGGCCTTGGTTTGCTTTATAAATGTTTTTTTATCACTCAGCTGTCTAAAAGTGTGGTGAGCTCTTCAGTAGACAGCACACTGATGTCATGTGTTTGACATTCTGGATTTAAATATGTTTAAAGATGTAGAAACCACCGTCTTCTACAGTTGAGCTTCAAGTTGCACTTCAGGGAATCAGAAAGCTCAGAAAAAGAGGAAATATGCACACTGATATTTTGTAGTGTAGATTTGCCAATCCGTGTAGTGCACATGCTTACATTTTTGTTCTCTTTATGCAAACTTCACCCCAGTTAATCCAGGAAAATGAATTATGTGGATTTAATTCAACAAGGTTTCAGAAATGTTCCATCTGCTGCCGAGCAGCTGGTGAAGGGATAAATGCAATTAATTACTTAACTTTTGAACAGTAGTCCAGAAAAAACACCGCTGATAGAGTATGATTGGAAAATGGTTTTGAAATTAGGATTCAGCGGCACAGCTTCTCTACATTTAGTTCAAAAACACACACTGCCTACTACTTGGACTTAAGGTGACTTTTTATTTTTGTTTATTTAATTTTTGTTCATGTGTGTGGTGCAAAAGTCTTTATAATGAATGAAACCTACTTTGCAATAGTCATGGGGTACATTATGAATAATGATCATTCCTGGGTACACCCTTCTAAATGTTACCCATAAATTGAGATGGGAAAGTTTGTGCGCTATTTCTGAGCAGAGGGATGTGATGGCCAGTTTCCATGAAGACCACCTGTCCTATCTTGGAATGACTTGGATCAGATCATCTTCAGTAGATATTTGATCTGCTTTGGATAGGCTGCTTCTTACCCAGAAGCAATGTTTTCATGCCTTGTTCTTGCCATGGAAATAAGCAAACCTTATGCCACCTTAGCATTTAATTTTGACATTTTTTGCCATAGACATTATCACACTGGTAAATGGTTCACAGAAAGAAAGGTTGCATGTTTGATAGCATCAGAAAATCAAAAATTCTGTAGCATCTAAACACGGCCACCATCTAATCTGTCAGAGACAGATAACACCTACCGCAAACAGTGGATCAATAAAAATAAAATGAAAATAAAAAGAAGTTACTTGATATAAGTTTTATTTGCCTGAGATCAAGAGGCAAGCAGCCATGTTTCTAATTAAAATTACATGGGCTTTGTCCACACTATTTTCCCCCTGAATCTATCTGAGCATTTACCTTGATTGTAATGTTACCTCATTGGCTGCGGTTTTGTTTGTTGGCCTAACTATAAAGGATCTGCCTGTACCCTTGTGGGCTGGGAAGAATTAGGATTTATGAATTTATTTCCTCTGTTGTATTGTTTAAACAGCTTTGGTTTAGTTTTGATCCCTTCCTCTTGCCTTTGAGGCTGTTCCACGGTGTCAGCTGTTGACTGATAGTAAGAGAACTGCCTCACAGTGTGAATGAAAGAAAAGTGGCGGTTGGTAAACACTGATAAGGGATAAATAGAAAGCGGTCAGGCAGAGATAGTTCTGTGGGAGCCCAGATTGTGTGCGGTCTGCTAAAATGAGATTCTGTGCCTGTCCTTTTTATTCTTCTCCTCCCCCCCCCCCCAACACCCCCACCATCCATCCCCACAACCACCCCCCCCCCCCTCCCTGGATTGCGTTTGTCTGGAAAATCTCCAGTGACCTCGCTCGGCAAGTCCCAGGCTGTGGTATTCTTTGTGTGTGTGTGTGTGTGTGTGTGTGTGTGTGTTGTTTTGTTTTCTAACAAGGGTCAAGTTGGCCAGTAGACATGTCCCTGATGCATATGGACAGCTGTCACTGCTGCAAGTGCTTACAATAATTCATTTTTCATGGAATTACAGGACTCTTACCACAAATCCAACATCAGGGAGTAGTGACAAGAAACACAACTGTGTTCAGCATTATCTTAAAATGTTCAGCTTTTGTGCTCTGTAGTCTCTGCTGTCCCCTGGCTATGCTGAGATCTCATTCTTCTCTTGGAATTTATTTAATTAATTTTCTTCTGATTTTTTTTGCAATACTATTTTGGACCATAAAAGTTACTATATAAAAAAAGAAACTTGAAAGAAAGCTATGCTACCCAGATGAAGTCAGTAGTTTATTCAAGAGTTGTCCACCATAAACAAGACAAAATAATCAGCACATGTACTTTTCTGTGTAACAGTTTACTTATCCCTCCCTCCAGCCTGCTCATATTCTCCCCATTACAAACCTCTTTCTATACAGTACATCTATCCACTGAACAGCCCATTTCACTTAACACCTTCATAGATTATTGACACATCTAACATCCATGTTTGTGTGCTTGTATGTATGTATGTGTATGTATATATGTATAAATGTATGTGTGTGTGTGCGTGCAAGCATTTGTGTGTGTGTGTGTTTATATATGTATGTATGTATGTTAGCATGTATGTTTACTATGTACTCTGTATGTACTGTGTGTATGTATGTATGTATGTATGTATGTATGTACTGTGTGTATGTATGTATGTATGTATGTACTGTGCGTATGTATGTATGTATGTGTGTATGTATGTATGTATGTATGTGTGTATGTATGTATGTATGTATGTATGTATGTATGTATGTATGTACTGTGTGTATGTATATATGTATGTACTGTGTGTATGTATGTATGTGTGTATGTATGTATGTATGTATGTATGTACTGTGTGTATGTATGTATGTGTGTATGTATGTACTGTGTGTATATAGCTTTTATTTCATGTAAACCATCTATTCATTATAAGTCAAAACATAGTGTCAGCCCATCAGTGTGCTCTCATCCATCAAGTATGTTCACATCACTCTCTCAAGGCACCCATCTGTGCTCTATCTCGGCTGTCTACAGCTCTTAGCTTACTTACTCCAGACTACTCGACAAATGTGTGGCTTATTTCCTTTGGCTGATCACAAGTCAACCATATTACCCATTTGTCCCACATGCCTGACAGTATACACGTTGGTTTTTAAACAACTATGATTCACAGAAGTCCTCATATGTGTGAACCTGTTAAGGACATAGCTATTGATTTGCTGCTCTGGGATTTGCATACATCTTTTATATGATTTTATAAAAGACCTCTAGAGGTCTTACCTTGGGGTCACCATGTGGTATATTTACCCTGAAAAAAGAAAAAAAGTCAGCCCATTGTGCCTTAGCCGCTAATGAGATTGGTCGTTAAGCGAATGACACAAAGGCTAGAGAGAGGAGAGGAGAGGAGAGAGGAGGAAAAAAAAAAAACGAGAGAGCCAAGCGCAGCTCGGCGGAGTATCACAGTGTCCCCCCACACACACACCACTCGATATACGAGAGCCACACACTGGACTAACGTATCCCATCTCCATTCCGCTCAGGCTCAGCTCTGCGCCTCCTTCATGTCACTATGACAGGGAAAACAAAGGCTAAAAGCGACATGGTAAGTCAGGCGCGCTCAAGCTTGCCCTATGGAGACGCCACTGGTGTCCATGCGCTGCTTTCTGAGCTTTTTTGGCAACGGGGAGAGTGGGAGAGTGGGTGAGATACGGAGAGATAGAGAGCGCTGCGCGAGAGGGAGGCACGGCTTCTCAAGGCTAATAGAGTTGTGATCTAACAGACACCCAGATTCAGGACAGGTTAGCGCACACGCAGCCGTCTGGAAGCTCTTACTCTCCCTGAGCTGCTTCAGCAGTGCAGAGGGATCTAGCACTGCACATCTGAGTGCACTATGCTACATTAGAGTTTGCCTTTGATCTTCTGTGCTTGACTTCACTGGTTGTGCTTGTGTTTGCTCTCTTGCTGTAACCACTGTATTATTTCTAACATGACTTTCTGGAGTAAGATCTTGCCTCAACCTGATCTTTTCTCTCTTTTTTTTACATTAAATTTATGCTAATATTATATTCTGCAGGCAGGCAAAAACTCTGTTTTTTAATAGCACATGGTAGCTATTGCTGTATTTGTATCCAGGAGAGTTTTGCAAACAACACTTTATATTGTGCTCTTTCTCATTTCTGTTTAGCAACAGCCCAATGCTGCTGCTCAGATAAAGTCTTTAGATGGTTTAGGGATTATTTAGGGGTTGAGTGTTGATTGTTTCAGAGTTTAGGAAATAATTAAGATGATGGTAGTGGTGGTTTTATATCAGTTTGGTGCATTAATGTATGTTTAATCCATAAACTCCTCTGTCTAAGCTGTGATTAAAGTAAATGAAATTGAAAATTAAATTAACGAGCACTGCTAATTGATTTTAAAAAATGTATTTCTATCCTTCATTTTAAACTTTTCAGGACAGTTTGTATAGTAAGTAAAATCTGAAAAAAAAAAATCGAGCTCTAGTTAAATGTTGCAACTGGAAAATTATTGTAAATGTAGATGTTTAAAACCACATAATACCTATAGCAGAAAAATGGATGAAATGTTTGCGGAAGTCCATTTTTTTTATTAAATGCTGGAGTTAAATCAACTTTATGTTTTGTTAAAGATTATTCATTTTATTGATGCATATCATCATAATCATGCACCATCTGCTGATCTGGCAAGCTTGCTCCAAACTCATCATACAGCCCTGCTAACCTTTTAAGTACAAAATAGTGGGGCTTAACCATGTCATCCCAGAAGTCTGTGTGTGTGTGTGTGTGTGTGTTTACGTGTGCATGTCTGAACATGTTTGTGTGTCTGCCTGTGTGTGTGTATGTGTGTGTATGTGTGTGTGTTTGCACGTGCATGTCTGACTGTGCGTGTGTGTTTGTGTGTGTGTGTGTGTTTGATCACTGGAAAATGGAGTGCTAGTAGATACATGTTTCATGATTATCCTGATAGCTACAAATCAGGCAATCGTTTTCCTGATTCAGCAACTCTATATACACATGCATGTACCAAGTGTTTATTTCTCTGAAGATGTGACACTAAATGATATGTGTTTATAAATTCCAAATGGATTTGTTGACAAACAAACAAACAAACAAAAACACATGTGTACACGTTCATGTAGTCCAGTTTAGCCACTGCACATTGTCATAAGGAATGTCAGAACTGAAGTTTTAGTTTAACTGGAGTAGTGATTACTGGGTGAAGGTTGGACATATATCACAGCCTCTGAAAAACATTTCAATATTTCCCAGAAATCAGAATCTACCATTAGTCTTGTCTTCAAATATGTATGTGCAACTCATTCCAAACAAAGCTTATTCGGACTGGGAATTCAGATGCCAGAGGTAAATCCGAGTTAACACGGATTTATACTGGCATGAGTTAAAGGACTAGAGTTTGTAATCCAGGTAGCCAGGGGATTTTGCCACACACTGGCAAAAATCACTTAAAACTCCCTGAACGCTCTGAGATAGAGATAGAGTGTCCAGTAAGCCTCTGAGTCTATCTGAGTTGACGGTAACTAAACGCTAAATATGCTGAACTATACTTTGTTTTTTTTTGGCATTTTATAAACATGTATTTATTTATTTGTATATATGTGTGTGTGTGTGTCAGCCTCCCCCTTTGTGCTGTATCAGTATTAGTGAGCTTGACTTTTTAGATCCCCTGCTTCTCAGGATCACAACAGATTAGTATTAGTATTGCTTCTTAACAAAGCTATCCTCATTCGGTAACCTTTTTTTTTTTTTTTTTAACAAATTGAACTCCACCAGTGGGTGAAGCAGTCCTCAGCATATGCCGCCTGAGGGTCACTCGGGTCCAAACGGAGACCAAGCTGTTTCTTCTTGATTTTTGCGACCTACGTTTTAGTGAGGACATTGGTCATTCTGATCTGAAGTGTAAGCCCAAAAACGTCTCTTTCTTTTCTTCGCTGGCGTCCGTGTGTGGAGGGTCTGAGCAAACAGAGTAGGGCCCGGCTGAGTGTTTGTGGAAGCAGGAGAAGCCAGGATGAAGTGGAGTTGTTTAATGACATCAACAGCTGACTCATTAGGGGAGAGCAGTGAAAGGTAATTAACCCTGGGAAAAGTACAGCTGCCATGCGAGCTGTTCATTTCAGTGCAATCTGATTAGAAATTTGTGTTTAAAGCATGTGTCCCTTTTTCCAAATCCGCTGCATGATAAACTTTTCCCATTTTTTATGTGTGCAAACCCCCCCTGCGCGTGCACACACACACACACACACACACACACATGCACACACACACACACAAACACACACACACCTCTTTATTTTACCCAAAGGCCTTAAAGGACAGGAGACCTGCCTTTTGTGTTGGGGGGATTTAGTTCGAGCGGCAACCACGTTTCTCTAAAATTGCCAACCACCTGGTCGCATTCATGCACCCTCTCTGTTGAAAAGCCTTCCTCGAGCAGAGACAATGGCCAGGATCAGGCTGTGGTGATCGCAGAAAACAGCCGTGCAACTTCCCCCTCCCCACAAACACCTGGCCCTCAGTGTGGGTCTCGTTTCAACGGCATGGAGCTCACTAGCCTATTGTGGCTATTGAGGCAGAGACTGCATTTTAGGGTTTTGTATTTACCTTGTTTCTAATACTTACATTGCTTGTTTCTTATAGTCACTATAGTTACTATAGTCACTGAGTCCCTTCCAGTTGATGTTGAACTTGAGTGACAAGATACAGTTGTAGTTCATCACAACATTTTCAGTAAGTAATTTTACCATGAAAGAGTACTGTGCATAATTCAATTTATTTATTTTTCACCACCTAAAATAAAAAGATTATTAGTTGCTAATTGAAGTGTTGTAAGACACGCTCACGAATTACTCAAAAGTAAACGATTCACAATTAATATTGTTTACTTTATATCACGTTTTTTTTTTCTTTACCTTATGTTCTTATTCATTAATCATATTCTTATTCACCTATACTTATGCATAGGTTACAGTCACAGTAAATCTCATGTTACACATAATAAACACATTTGGTCCACAAACAATTAAATGGAGCTTTGGACCAAAATTGATCATCAAAAAGTGACATGCTACTTTAAAGGTGTCTTCAAAAGCGAAGGGATGCTGACACTGGACTCAGATCAGTGAGATGACAAATAAGACACTCCAGACTTTTAGAGGTCTGTTGCAGGAGGCCTGTGTGGCAGACCGTCTTCATTTTTAAGGAGAAAACTCCGGAGTGACTTTGGAAACATCACAGAATCACCTCTGCGAAGGTGTCAGCGATGGTTTGTTTTATGTTGTCCCCACTCACTGCAGCCA